>OW386285.2:168598182-168991964 GCA_936432065.2 Rutpela maculata
CGCAACAAGTTTCTAACCCAAGTAATGGTGTCATTTTTGTCTCTACAATGTGGAACTTAATCAAAGAATTTTTTATACTATTATTAGATACTCTGATATAGCATGTTCCTATCGTCTTTAAATTTTGACCTGAATGTGCTGTTGGTGTTCCCTGATATTTTATTAAAGCATTTTTATCTAAATTTAATTGTTTATAAAACTTAAACAGTAAAATATTACATTCAGCCCCTGTGTCTAACTTAAAACAGACATTTAACTGATCATTTAGCAAAAAATTGACATTCCATCTACTTTTATTTTCACTTTCTATTGAACCTACAGATAAATCATATTTGCTTTTTGGTGATTTCTCTTAGACATAGCTCGTACATTTTTTATTCTGCAACATTTTGCAAAATGATTAAATTTTTTGCAATTATTACATTGTTGTCCTCTAGCGGGACACTGATTGTCAGAATGTTTATAACTACACTTACAAGAGAAATTAATACAGGACGTTTTAGTATGCCTCTTTCCTGGAGCCGCTGTCACATTCCAGGGTTTCGATGGTCCCATAGGTGAAGTTGATAGTCCTGGATTATCCCATTGTCTTTTTCCATTTTGATGTTCCGGACGTCTGATTTCTGTTGGCTTGAATGGGTTTTTCTTTACTCGATCGACTTCTAATGGTTTTTTTTCTTGCTTCTCAATATTTTCCATCTGTATTGTAGCATACTCTGCTGCCTTGCAAATAGTCATACCCTTTTCTAGGTTTAAATTGGTTTCTCGTAAGAGACGGTATTTAACAGCTACATTTTTGATTCCTAATACGATTCTATCCTTTATTAAACTGTCTGTAAGGTCTCCAAATTCAGAACTACTGCTTTCAATACAAGAAGATACGTCTCACCATCTTTCATACCTCTTGTGAAAAATTTATGATGCTCCACCGTTACGTTCCTCTGTGGTATAAAATAACGGTTGAATTTTTTGATAACATCCTTATAACTTGACTTGCTTCTGGTGCTTCAAACTTGAAATTGTTGTAAATTTTTATTGCTTCGTCTCCTATTACACTTAGTAATAAACTTGATTTGTAATTGTCCGTTTCTGCTTCTAGCTTGAAGAAATATTTCGAACTTTTGCTTAAAAAACACCCAACGGCGGTTTCACCACGTGCTCTCCCATTTTTTGAGGTTAGGTTTCTTCTTTAGAAATTTTTTCTTCCAAATAGACTTATAAACCTTTTCGAGAAAATCCTTTTCAAGCTTATTACCTATTTCGACTGCACCATGTCTTGTTTAATGTACTTCAGGGTAGAATCTTGTAACGTAGATGAGGGGGGATGTTGAGGGAACGTCTTAATTAAACGACAGTTCGAGGCGGAAGAGAGCTTTATTACAACGTTTCGAGAAGGGGTAAAACTCAGTTACCAACATAACAATATTCAGAGTTACCAACTGTGAAAAGCTGTATTAACTAAGGCAGTATAAGAAGGTGACCCTGCAGTTCCATTTTTATGTGCCTCAGCAAATTGCCACCAGGTGGAATTAGTCATTCAGAACGGCAGTACTTTCAAAGTGAAAACATAAAATCAACATGAAACACAAGTATTGGAAATTTTTCTGTGGACAATTTAAAAGTGAACAATTACTGAATACTAAAACGACAAAGATATAAGTTAACAACTTTATAAATTTAGGTTAAGATATACAGTTCAAGCTGGATAATATAAACAGAATAAATCGAAGGGTATTCAATTTAGCACAACCGTTCATGCTAGGGGGAAGGTTTATACAAAAGAGTAGATGATGGGAGGATGTTTGCGTGGTATTTAGATAGATATAAAATGAAAGATGGGAACAAATACATCGATCTGTATTTTTTTAATTCTTCAAATAATTAAGGTTTTTGCTATAATTAGATAAATTAAGAAAGTAGAAAAAAATGTAGTGGGAAAATCGTGACAGACAAATTAGCTCAGTCAATAAAGGAGGTTAGAGTGCGTGAGCAGGGACCTAAGCGATTCCTTTAGAAAGTTGTTCAGGGTGCTTAGGGAGTGAACATACTGAAAGTCCTGACGTCTAGGTGGTGAGCCGGAGGAAAGAAAGTCCCACTTTTGTTTTTTTCGCTTATATCTCGAAAACGGTGTATCGCAGGGAAAAATCTCATACCAAATGAAAGTTCATGAAATTCTCTACAACTTTCGTTTTATATACTTTTTTCGAATTCGCAACCGTTTTCGAGATACACGCTCCGAAAAAGTGAACATTTTCGAAAAACATATTTTTACCTCATCCTCAGTGGTGGATGGTTCTTGCTGAAGGGGCTCTACATCGTCGTCCTCGTCGTAAATAGGCACACCCTTGAGGTATTTCCCTTGGCAGTGGAGGCATTCCGCAGAACAGTTCAGCATTGCCTTCCGGCATCCACATTTGCCACTACCACAATCCTTATTGCAGCGACAAAATATCGTTTTCAGTAGGACCTCCGGTGCTGGTGGATCTTCTATTGGCACCAGGGTGTCTCCTACATGTTTCCACCCCCACTCTTGAGGGGGCAGCTCATTCCCTAGCCACTGCTGCACTTGGTGGTAGGTGCGCCGGCAATGCTGTTTAGCTGCGCTCTCAGTTAGTGGGAGGAAGCTGATGTCAGGCTTGATGTTTGCCACTGACCTCATGAACAACTGGAAGCGGTACTGGTTGAGGGAGGTCTGTCTTGCTGGTGCCCCATATCATTTGAGGGAGCAAATCTTCCCAGCCTCTTCAACCTCGCTTTGAGTGGAGAAGGGGTTGTAAAAGATCACAGCCTCTTCCTTTATGATTTCTGACTTTAAATACAGTTTTGAGAAGCCCACCTTGCTTTTCCTTAAAGTTGAAGATGTTATGTCGCAGCCGGTAAATGAATGTAAGAACAGGATGTGTCCAAATCCATGCTGCTGCATCTCTTGGATGGACAGTGCCATTGTTTTGGTTTTCCCTCGGCCGGGTTTCAGCAGCAAGATGTTTTGGGTGTTAGGAGTGGAAGTTATCAAAACGACAGCGAGGTCCACATCCTCACCAACGACAGCCACAGAACTGTTAGTGGATTGTTCCACAGCCGTCTTCACGATAAGGACGTCAGCATCATCTTTGGCCTGGAGAGTCTGTATCCCATTCTCCTGAAGCTTTATCTGTAGTAAGGAGATAAACTGACTTTTGTTGGTAGGATTGGACAAAAAATCTTCATGTTTCACAGGTATTGATGTTTTCCATGTGGTATAAGAAAAATGAAGTGATATATCTATCACAAATGGTGACAACAGAGGCATCTTTGTGCCAAATTACTCTGTGCAGCAGGAATCCTCCGTCTACTACTATGTTCATCTGAGACAGTTGAACAGCCTTATCGGTAGGCTCGAACATGGTGTACAGGACAGATTTGGTTGTTTTCCTCATCTCACTTTCATTGACCAGGGAATGTTTGATGAAAAATGTGAGGTAAAAATCTTTTTCGAAAATTTTCACTTTTTCTCTAGTTACAAGTTATGCTTGAGTAGTCTCCTCATGTTATTTTAAGTTCATTCATTATTACATACTGTATGTCATCTTCGTCTTCCAATAACTGATTTTGTCATTTTTATTAATGTACATGTCTTTATTCCATTCAATTACATCCAGTATTGTATATCCCATGTTTACAAGTTGAACTGCCTGTAATAGCATTATAGTTTCCGATATTACTTTTTTGGTGTCCACATTTCCAGAGTATTATAAGTTCATTTATTGTTTGCAATCTTCACCTGAATATCCTTGATTTTGACAAAATTTGATCCTGCCAACATTTGGAGTGTGTTCTGAGTGTTATTTTTTACCATACCCTGTGCATATGCAAGATACCATTTGTCAGAGTAAGTTTTTCAGTGCTCCTACTACATTATCTTCAGTTTGCTACAATAGGGTCGTCCCATATATTTTTTAAATTTTATTATTACATTGTTTATCATAATAAAAATAATACATTTTTTGCACGCTCCTCGAGAAGTAAAACTCGAATGGTCTAATAATGGATTGCCATGTGTCGCTGATAAAATAGATGCGGACTGCTCAACTATTCAACCGTACTCAGACACTGCATTGATAAATACCAGAGACAGCTTTTACATAACAATAATATAAAGTAAACATTTGTTAAGTTATAATTTTTTTAAATATATTGTAGAGATGGGCAGAGGAAACTTTCCATTTATGGAAACTTTCCAATTTTGGAAACATTCCGGGAAGAAATAATTAAATAAGATTTTGGGAAGTTTCCCATCAATATTTCCTGGAATTTTCACAAAGTGGAAACTTTCCCATCACTAATATATTGTAAACAGTGAAACATTACCAAACAATATCAACATGATCAAATTATGAAATATTAGTCATATTTCATTGCCTTGTGCCATCTTGCCTTGTACAATATGTAAAGTGTTATTTGCAATGAGGCCTCCGAAATTGAATATTTTTGGGGAAATCTTGAATCATCGGCTTTATGTACACACTTTTTACTTGTTTTTTTAATCATCATCTATTCATAGCCTTCCCCATTTATATATTTTCATGACACTGAGTGGGTATATGCATTTAGAAGTAAGTTTATGTTTTTTTTGGTTTCTTATTTTCTATCTTTTTAACAGGTTAAATGCAAGGTGATATACTAGCTAAACTTCATCCTTTACATGGATTATTGTACCTGTATACTTATCGTAATAAAGACGTTTTTTATTATTATTATTTAGATGCAGTTTTCACTTTACGATTTGGTATTTCTACAAGAAAATTTAAAATCTTTGAAATTGGTTACTATCTTGGTTTCGCCATATTCAAATTTCTAAAAATGATCCAGTCATGATGAATTTGAAAACATATTTGTACTTGGACCATTTTAAGACAGACACACAGACTTCGAGACAGAAAAATCATGATTTAAGATAAAATACTAATAGACGAAAAACTAAGACTTTGTCACTGTATTTATTAACCAGAATCTCCGAGTTGTCTACTCTATGTATTAGAATGTCATAATTTAGATGTACGGTGTAATAGAGCTTTTTATAAGGTGACCATTCGTCCTGGATTAGGCGAGACAGTCCCGTTTTTCGAGGTATTGTCCTGCAAAAGTCCCACATTGGTGTAAAAAATTTCACTCCGTTTTAAATTTCTCCACTCATCAAAACTTTTTTTGTCAGATTTCTCTTCCCCGCTCATCAATTTTGAAACCTGGAGAAAAATTTTGAAGAAACTTGAAATTTTTTCCATTATGTCCAATATTAGCAAGATTCAAATATGGTGACTTTATCTTTGTGAGACATAGAGCATTTTGATCCATAGGCTGAATTAATGCTGTAACATTAGGAAGCATAAACATGACAATTATTGTTCTATCTTCCGGTTTTAATTCCTCTTTTGGTGGATCAGACGTACATTGTTTAAAAGAAGAATCTGGAAGTTCTTGCAAGTACTGCTTAACCTACAAATTTTATAAAAATTAGAAATCAAAACGATGTTTAAACTTTCTGGAATCAACAATTTTTAAAACTTTCTATTTCTGGGAATTCAGAAGTTTTCAGAATGCATTTTTTAGTTGGTTTTGATCTGTGGCTCACTATCTCAGGAATTGTAACGCTTTTATATTTTACTGTTGATCTAGCAACTTCATATTTATTGGCAATTGTAGTTATAGTCATCTCCTTTGTGTGTTCTTCAATAATTTCATTTTTTCATGTAATGGACACTTTTGTTCGGTTTTCCCCATTTTGTTTTTAATGTCACTACTATTTTTTGATTATTTTTGTCTCTCGTTTAACTCCCAAGACCCCGTAAATTAGTGGTCATCAGTTTTACAATTTGTACCTTGCACCATTTACCCATCACTAACAAATGAATATTTTAAAATGGAAAAGCTATTTTTTGACGCATAGGAACAGTTGATAGTTTGGTTCCAGACAACTGGCGCTCTAAGTAGATTTTGTTGGAAATGCTTCAGAATTATCACACTTCAATATATGAGAGGTGGCCTTGTCATGCCACCTCTTTATACCAATGTGGTTAAATCACAATTAAAACTTCGATACATATTTTAAGTTATTTTGTTGCTAAGCCTACACATTTGTTTTAAAAGTTGAGAATAGTATATTATCTAGATTTTTCAGCAATGGATTTGTTCAAATTTTATACAAATTTAGTCAGAATACCAAAGAGGATAATTTTTATAAAGACAAGAATCAATTGAAATGAAATAACGCTACATTTGTTATACAGTATATTTATTTGTAATACTAAAGATGGTTGACTAACATAATATATTTTTTTATTTACAATATTAAATATGTCTATATATTCTTTGAGAAATTTGCAATTGATTTTACACCATAAAATGAGTCTTTGGAGATGATCCCCCTGCCCCATCATTGATTTTTTTTAATAAACATTATTCAACTGTCTTTAGTACCTAAACTTTATTGTATTACTAATAATTAATTTTCCCTACCTCCATTACTGGATTCCATTCAAATAATATTTTTGTAGTTGTTTTAAATAACTTTATTTTTATTAATATTGTTTTATGTTGTTTACAAATCAAAGTACCAATAAAATATACACAATTATAATACCCATTTCATTAATTTGTTTATAACTTAGAATCAGTTGGATTCCCCAATTTTTCTAGAACTTGATCTTCCTGAAAGAAAAAAAAGCTATATAAATAATATATATATATAGGTCGAACCAAGAATAGGCAAAACTTGACAGGGTTTATGATAAGTGGTTGACTACACATTCAAGACCTGCCAAATACCAACATTTCAAGGTTTTTTTATTTCATTAAATTTTATGAATTTCTGGACAAAATATTCCGAGATTTTTCTAATTTCACTATTTCAGCTTATAGAGTTAAATAATGAAATTTCTAAAAAAGTTTCAGAACATAACAATTAAAATTTTTCTGCTGTTTCTTATTTTCGAAACAGAGGTGATTATACAAGCATCAAACATAAGTAATTCAATTAAATGCTCAAAAAATCCACTACA
Organism: Rutpela maculata; assembly: GCA_936432065.2. Classification (NCBI taxonomy): domain Eukaryota; kingdom Metazoa; phylum Arthropoda; class Insecta; order Coleoptera; family Cerambycidae; genus Rutpela; species Rutpela maculata. The sequence goes on from OW386285.2 coordinate 168,605,217, forward strand.
TGAGCAGGACAATTATCCTAACTTGTTATAATGAGTCCAAAATTCCAGGAAATAAATATTCGAAAAATTTCTTAATTTTTTTTTTATTTCGAATTTACTGTCTTAGCAATTTTTAAGTTGAAAAGCATCAGGCTTACATTGGAAGTAGCGTTTCTAAAGTCTAAGCAAATTTACTAGTAAAATACAAAAAAAATTACATTATTTTTCTTTTCTTGATTCGTTCACCATTCGTTACGTCACACAGAGTCAGACCCCCTCCCTCCCTCTTATCACACTTAGTTACGTAATTACGACCCCCTCCCCCCCCCTGGAGCGTGACGTCATTTATGGATGGCCCCAAAGTAGAATGTCCCCCATACGCATTCTATTTCACACACAAACTCATAGCATGCATGCACTCGCACACAATATAGACCCAATTAAATGTATTTCTGATTATGAAATGGTAATGAAAGTGTATTTTTCTCATAAAAGATAAAGAGAAGCCTCCTAATGCCTACATAGAGCATCGGGCCCAAAAACTGATATGAGCATTAGATTTCCAAGGAAATATTCTACTGGATATCATAGTAAACGTAGTGCCAGAGTTATCACCGAAAACCGAATTGATACTGCCTTGAAAACTGAAACCAAAACCGAAAAACAAATTAACGCTGTTCTGAAAAACCGAAACCTTAACCGAAAATGGTGTAGCTCAGTTAACCATAACCGAAACCGAACTGAAATAAATTTCAGTTTCGGTCCCTGGTTTTAACTATGAGCGCAATGTTGATACAGTTTCATATTTACATATTTTATTAATCTCTTAATAACACATAACTTGGTAACAAAGTATTGGCAGGTTCACGGAAATGTTTCTTATGTTGTGGACACTCATCCTTTGGCCAAAACTCAATTTCCGGTCCTTTAGTATAAAACATTGCTAATATCAGGGCCGGTTCTAGAAATTTTTCAAGTGTAAGCGGATGATATTGTGGCGCTTCCGATCTCAATGACAATTGCAATTTTCTTCAATATCCATAGTTTCCCCAAGTCTATTTTAGTGGGGAAAGGGTGTTCGTACAGTGTTTGGTGCCTCTTTCAGTTGGCGCCTTCCGCGACCACGTAGTTCGCAGGATTCAAGATCCAGCTCTGGCTAATATAAAACAACACAATTTGCATGCCTCTGACGATGACCCTGTATGAGGAAATGGTGTAATTTCAAAAGAGAGTATTGCACCATATTTTACTTATGTTTCAAAGGATCTATGTAGAAAGTGGTTTCAGTCAAGTATCATAAAACTGGAGTATGTTTTACTTCAAACCATTTATTAAAAGTCTCAATGGGCCCAACCCCAAGGGTTTCCAAGATATTTAAGCAAAAAGCTTGAAAAATGCAGCTGGCAGGGGCGGGGCACGTTTCCACCATAGTATACAGGGTAAGTTAAGAAAATTCCGGAGGCGATTACATAGTCAATTTCGAGCACAAAAGTTCTAATGAAGGTATGCCCTAAAATGCTTCATGAGGAAGCTAAGGCTCTATAAAGATGCCGTCCAAAAGGCGACTTTTAGATAATATCTCAGCAACTAGATCTAACTTTAATCTAAAAATAATAATTCACTTGAATATATTTTTTTCATTTTTCAAACAATTATGACATGTTATGAAAAGCCAACTTTCTTTACTTTTAAGTTATGGAAACTTATTTATTCAATAATTCCAATCTAAATATGTCAATAGTTCATTTGAAGCCGTTTTTCTCGAAAACGGTAAACCCTACGGCAATTCAACAAAAGATACTTTCCGTGTAGTTTTGCTAATAAAATAGAATTTTGAGAAGAAAAATATACGGGATATTTGATATTCGAAAAATAAGGAGGCCCTCCTTTTTCTAAGCTTCTGTAAATTATCGTCTCAATATAATAGCCCAAAAAATAAGATTTTTCCAGTGATAAGATATGTATATTTGATGCGAAAATTTTCAAAAGTTGCCAAGATATCAGAAAATAGCCGTTTGGACGCCATCTTTATAGAGCTATAGCTTCCTTATTAAGCATTTTAGGGCACATCTTCATTAGAACTTTTATGCTTGAAACTGGTCATATAATCACCTTCTGAATTTTCTTAACGTAACCTTCAAAATTAAAATTTTAAGACCTACAGTTATCGTCTGTAATAAGTATTCGCAATAGGCAACGTCTGACTGCAACTTTCATTTGATTATTGAACATATCCTAAGAACATCTTAATGTAAAATTGATACGTTATCTAACCTACTAAGCTTCTCTATTCGATATTTGAGTTCAGACTTATGTTATGTTTCTGTACATCATAATATAGCTATTTCATTAAATCAAATAGGTATAATAATTATTATACCTATGCTGCTCATTTATACTTTCTGTATATAAGCAATATACAGTAATATACATAATATACCAAAATACCCAGCGAGATGACACTGTATCATGCCGAAAGTCTCCTTACCACCTATTAAGTGTTTCTTTCTCCAGCTGTCTAACAAAGGAGATATCAAAGCAATACCTTCGTACACTCGTCCCATTTGGATGACTATGGGGTTCTCTTATAAGCGACAAAACCGTAATAATCTTAAATAAAAGTCTATGGTAGAACGTAGTAGACAGTGCCGCTTCAGGAATATTTATCTGCCATTTCCTTTGATTAAAATACTGATCATTTTTTTGCTCTACTGTCCACTCTTATTGTTCAGACTGTAGCATTTCCCTGTTATCGTAAGGAACAAGAGGCTTCTTGTGTTGAGAAGGGTTATTTTAAAATGGATGCCAATAGTGCCAAAAGAAAAGCAGTGAAAAAAAATCCAAAATCAAAAATACCAAAAAATTTTACGATTTAACGTGCGCACCAAAATTTGTTTTGCACGCGGAAACTGCATGCCAATGAATTTCCGCTGGATTTTTTTCACGACTTTTCGTTTGGCATCCATTTTAAAATTAAAAAAAAAAAAAACAACAATTTGCACACCCTTCTACACGCGATGACTGCCTAAAATTTGCGTTTCTGGCATAATCATGGTAATTACATTCATATATATGATTGGCATGCATTTTAACCCTAGAACGGTATCGATATTTTATATTACTGTATTGGTATCGTACGTAAATTTTACGTACATATTTTTTCTATAAGCTTTATGCTAAAATGCAGTTGAATAAATTAATAAAATTCAATTAATATTGTGCTTAGAGGTTTATTTTGCCAAGTAAACATACAATATACATGGTAACTTAAATAAGTAATGAACCAAGTAAATTTACTAGCTTCCTCCAAGTCTTCATCTGTTAAACCTCGTTTCGACATTGCAAACGTTTATTGGTATCGGACACGTAAAAATTATAAACTAATTAGCGGGTAGGGGCCGTTCAAAAATTACGTAACGCAAATTTTGATCAAATTTGCCCCCTCCCTCCCACTTCCCACATGTTGTCACGAAGATACATACCTCCCCTAAATAAATTACTTTACAAATTTCAACCCCCCCCATCAAAATAAGATTTTTTTTAATGTCATATATATATTATAGTCCCGTGTAAAATTGTCTTGTGACTAAGGACAAACCTTGTGCAGTTTATACAAAAATAGCTGTTTTCTTCAGATCAGAATTTTCGTGGAAAAAAGAATAACATTACGTTACGCAACACTATAAAATTCTACTTATGTCAGGTGTCAACGAAATCATTAGGCAAACCATAGTTTCCAAAGTTTTCAAGGTATAAGACTCAAATTTGGCAGAGGTAGTGTATATAAAAAAATTACCAATTTTTCATTATTTGGGCTCTAGGGGTTTTTTTCTGGCTCGCTGATCAGGATTTCGAGGTCCAAATTGAGGAATTCCATATTCCAGTATGGAATTCTTGCCATTTTTTTGATGAAAAATCCACATTTTTGGGCAGAAATTTAAATATGAATATTGTGCTGCGGAAGTGTGCTCTAGGGGGTTTTTTGGCTCGCTGATCACGATTCCGAGGTCCAAATTGAGCAATTCTATATTCCAGACTGGAATGCGTGCCATTTTTCATATCGAATTTCACTTTGAAGAAAAAAATTATGTACGAATATTACGAGTATTTCAAAATAATTGTTCAAGTCAATTTTATTTTGAAGATAAAAGTTATGTATGAATATTATGAGCATTTCAAATTAATATACAAGGCAATTTTATATTGTGTTGGTACAAAAGGTGGTATTCTGTGTGATAAAATAGCTCTTAATTTATCATTATTTTTTTATATAATTGATGGTGTGTAACCAACTAAATCAATCATAATCTGAATCATATTCGAGAACTGGTAATTCAGGATTTGTTGGTTCTTTTTCAGTGTCACCTTCATCTTCCTGTTCATCCGGACAAATCGATTCATTTTCCGTTACGTCTGCAACTCCAGGTGCCTCGCAATTATTGCAGTTGTTTCTGTGACAAAATTTACAAGTTTGAGAGCAATATACGCCATTCTTGCGACAACCACAAGCAGCTCCGCATCCAGTTTGGCAGCCACACATTATAGCATCCATAGTCTTTTTTGGTGCAGGCGGTTCAGTCATCCTTACGGGATGCAAGACGCCGTCGCTCAATTTCCAACCAGTGATGCAAAATTTCAAATTTCATTTTGAAAGTTTCAATTTCAATTTGAAATTTCTGAAAGTTTCACCGCACCCTCATAAATTTCTGAAATATCTGAATTTTATGAAAGTTTCAGATTAATCTGAAAATTACAATGTTTTCGAAACTTTCATAAAAGTTTCAGCCGCAAAATCTATATTTCCGTTGCGTTAAACGAAATTTGAATTTCGCGAGCCTTCTTAGCTTATTTTCAATCAATGAGGATTAAAGTCTGGTTTTGATATTTATTTTAGAGGTTAGGTTATAGGTTAGTTTAAAGTCACGGGAAAGCGAAGAAACGGAGTTAAAAGTGTTAAAGTTAAAACCCATAAGTCAACAAAATGAAACCAAAAAATGTTACCTAGAAATATTTTTCGTTTTCCCAAAATAATAACATTGTGACTTAAGGATTTTGTAATAAGTAAAACGTTTTTCAAAAATGCGTCGTGCATGAAACACCACCTAAACTGTTGTAATAAAACTTCAGCTACCATAATAGCAAAGATTAGAAATCAATTTTCTAATCTTTGATAATAGAATGCAATAAACGCTGCCCAAGGAATCACTACTTCCACATCCAGATTCTCTATCCAAGTCACTCACAACGAAAAAACTTTGTATGTGAAAATAATTGTTTATGGAATTTTAATAATATAATATTTGAAATCCTCTACCCCAAAAACCCATAAAACGATACCCCACATCGGTAGTGGGGTGGGGGTAGTGATAGGGGGGGGGGGTAGTGGGGGGTGGATGAAGTAAAGAAGATTTTGAAGTTTCTGGTTCCTGTACATACACTAAATCACAATTTTTTTTCATCCCCTTTAATAAGGAGGTGGGGGTGGTAATGGGGGTGGCAATGCCAAAAATTTTTTTGAGACCTTAGCTTCTCTTGTATATACTAAATACCAATTTCATGGACTCTTACCTGCTTGATTTGCCCATTTACCCCTAATTTACCCCCCAACCCTTCGACGGAACAAGATGAAAATATAATCTAGTTCTAGATCTCGTTAAAGTACATATGTGTACCAAATTTCAAGTCAATATCTTAAACGGTTCCAGAGTAAACGTGCGCACAAAAAAAGTGACAGACAGACAGACAGACAGACCGACAGACAGACAGACCGACAGACAGACAGAAATTTTTTTTTCGCTCAAACTTAAAATCTCGACGTTTCATGACATTTTAAGCCTATTTGGACAATAAAAATTTTTAAACATTTTTTTGTCGTTACTATACTTCCACTGGACGTGGAAGTAATAAGTTTCATCATTCCATGAAATATTTCAATGATATTTCACTTAACTTTCATAATATTAGGGAATTATTCAATTAAATTTCATAAAATGAAAGTTTCATTGAAATTTTACGATACTTATGTTTAATTTTATATTTCAGAAATTTCAGATGAATTTCGAAATTTTCACAAAAATGTCACTGAAATTTCACAAATTTTAAGTGTCATGAAATTTTCATCATTTCATGAAATATTTCAATGAAATTTCACATAACTTTCATAATATTAGAGAATTATTCAATTAAATTTCATAAAATGAAAGTTTCATTGAAATTTCACGAAAGTTTCACGATACTTATGTTCAATTTTATATTTCAGAAATTTCATAAATTTCAGATGAATTTCGAAACTTTCACAAAAATGTCATTAAAATTTCACAAATTTTAAGTTTCATGAAATTTTGCATCACTGTTTCCAACCCCAATCAGTTGGATTTAATGTGGTTCTGTTATGATGAGAATCTGTTAAGAAGCCGATCCAAGATTGCATTTGGTATTACATTAAGATGTTCTCTGAAACCATCCACAGCGGGAGGCAACGTGGCTATATTTACCAATTCTTATTCTTCTTCGTTGGTTTCATATTTTGTGCATTTTTTTTTCAAAAAAGTATTATATCTGGCCCTGTGCAGTTTTTGCCTCGCAGTCAAATTCAAATCCGATTTATTTATTATACTTTTCACAAAAACGAAGAGTATATTGTATTTGATCGGCACATTTCTAAATCAGTAAATATCGCTCCCAGACAAAAAATTTTCATATCATTGTGTTAGTGTGAACGAATTCTGAACAACTTTCAAAATGTCCGTCTGTCCGTCCGTCCGTCACGTTTCTTGTAAGGACGATAACTCAAGAAAGAAAAATTCGATTGTATTGAAATTTGGACAGTAAGTTAGTGTTAGCTAGAGGAAGAACCCTATTGTTTTTGAACAAAATCGATCGGGAAATAAAAATGTTATTAATGATTTAAATTTGAAAAAAAATTTTTTTGATTTTTTTGTTTTTGTAATTGAATAGAAATCTGGTAGAATGATATTTCACTTTAATATGTGAATATTTATATATTCTACAAATATACATTTCATAATGCAATAATTTACGAGTCTTTTACGTACTATAAAATTAAAAATGTCTAAAACTAACACTATTTACAAAAAACCTGCGAAGAGTATCCTATAGAATGTGTAACAATTATATAAAAAGTTCAGTGAACAGGCGAAGAGTACGTTTTTAGCTTGTTTTATAATTGTATAACTCTAACAAGCATTCTATTCCACCATCTAATACTTGATTGATATCCTCAATGTGATCTTTAAATGAATCTGCTAGTCAAAATCGTGTCCTGTATATATAATTTATAAAAAACAGAAATTTTTCCAATAGTATTCTCTTATATTCCTTTTTAAAGAACATGAATTTCAAATCCTTGGGATAGATTATTTTTGATGAGGATGTAAAATGAACAAATGGTGACTTTGAACCACACCCACTCAATATACAAATTAGAAAATAAAAAAAACAGATTTTCCCCCCTTGGGGAACGGGGGGGGGGGAATTTCCTAACCCTCTCAGGATGTCACAATTCACTCTTATCATTGTCCTTGATCAGCATTCTCGAAAATGTGGGTAAACGTCTTTAACAATAAAAAAATAGGAAACAATTTTATACCCCCTGACAGGGTAGATTCAACCCCCAAGGGCGGTTGCGGTCTACTACCTGATATCACCTTTCACCATCTGTTGTGTCCCCATGAAAAAACAAAGAATCCCTGCAAAAATAGTTGATGCCAAGTTGTTATATCAGAAATAAGCAAAAAGGGATGGTTTTTAGCCGTTTCAGGGGGTGCGCATGACTAAAAACTTTTTTCACCCTATTATTTGTGTTCAGCACCCTCGAAGGGAGGAATAGGTTTCATAACTTTAAATTTAATTATACAACGTGATCTACCAAGAAATGCGGAAAATAAAATGGTGTGCTAGTCTTCAATGTGGGAAAGCCCTTGCAAAATTTTAGAGGATTCTGAGGTAATTTAGTATATTAAATTATTAGTCAATTTGCGAAGATACACTACTGCTCTCGCTACTGATGTTGAGTAAGTCCTGACCTAATTCTGAAGAGGTCGACGAACTTATGGTGAAAGAACGTATTCGAGTTGTTTACATTTCCTTAATTGGCATAAAAAGTGAAGCCGGCCGGCGACACGCGTTCCAGCGGCAGGTAGTCAACATTGTTGGTACACTTTGAAGATAATTGGAATTCCAGCGGACCAATTCACTTTTACGAATGAATTCAAAGCATGCCGACAAGGCTGGCTCCGTGCCGCTGGATCGTGTGTAGACCCCTAGAGAGCCGCGTTTTTTTGCTTCCGGTCGAACAATAGTTACACGGCCGTGTCATTGACCGGTTTAACTAAATATCTCGTATATCTGCTTGTCAATGAGATCAATGTCTACGATTTATTTCGGTATTTTTGTAGTGTGATTTGATTAAAATCAAAAAGTAACTTCTATCTTATCCAGCTTTGCTGTCAGTAGTGTCAATCCCAAGTCTAATAAAGTGATATGGTTGTACCGTGTTACGTTAGATTAGTTGAAGTCATTGGCGGCCATTCCTACAAAAAAATAAGGTAATTTTTTTGGTCATTTTTAAATTTTTTTTATTTTTTTTACTCCTTTCGGTGGGGACAACCTACTGTTAAATTTTCCGCATGTCCTGGTAGATCACGTTGTATATTATATATATATACACACACATATAAACACATTGTGCACAGATATAGACAAACACATATACATATAAAAAAACATAGACAAATCTAGTCAATAATACTTCTGATGAAATATTTGGAATTACTCGAATTAGACCGCGAATTCGCATTCAGTGACCCAAACAATATCGCAGAGCACATTTTCGAGGAAAAACATTAATATTTAATTAACTAATATTAACTTTATTCCCAAGAAACTATACAGTTTATGATTAGAGATTGACATAATATACACATAAATATTTAAACAAACAGTATATGATAAATATGATAAACAATACGATAGATAAAACAAACAAACAAAACAAAATATGTATATATACATATATACATATATACATATATACATACATACATACATATACATATTTAAATAAAATAACTTACAAGGAAAATGGAATTTCTCAATTTGGAATCGGAATCGTGATCAGCGAGTCAAAAAGCACACTCCTAGAGCACACTTTCGCAGCACAATATTCATATTTAAATTTCCGCCTGAAAAAGTGGAATTTTCATTAAAAAAATGACACGAATTCCATACTGGAATATGGAATTCGTCAATTTGGATTCTCGATCAGCGACCCAAAAAACCCCCTAGAGCCCATTTCCGAGGCGAAATATTAATTTTATAAATTTTTTTAAGACAGCTACTTTTTGGGGCACTTCACCTAACTTTCTCATCTTCCGAGTTAATGCAGAGGTCAATGCTGATGAATGTTCCTGGGGGTCTAGGGAACACGTCAAAAAAGGAATTTTTCAAATCGGTGCTGTTCCACCACTTCTCCACATTTTACACTTTTTTCCGGCTTATTAATTGGACTATAAGTACAATTGCAATTTTAAAAAAAAATTGAGACTACTTGATTTTTTTAGGGTCATTTTTTTCATCTAGAGTGCAGTGAATGCACACTTGATGTGTGTGTGTGTGTGTAAATGTGAGATTTTTCGAACTGGTTTAGTACTTACGACCAACCAAAATTTCCAAAATAACTAATTTGTAATTAAGTCGACTTTTTCAAATGGCAGCATCTTTTAGACACCCAGTAAGTAGTTGAATACTAATTTTTACCATCGATAACTTCAAATCGAACATCGGTTTGATATGGTGAATAATAATTATGATTGAAAATGAAATACCCTTGTCAAATACGCCGTGGAAATTGAATAAAATTTAGTCGGGAAAGGAGGATAGTGACGAATTGAACTGTCAATAGTGTCAAGTGGCGCATGTTATTGAGTGACGGTTCGATAAGCCTTTGTAAAAATTATTTGAAATTACACCCCATCCAAATTTAAACACCAATAGGATCGGTTGAATGCACTTATCACAAGTTTTTACTACTATCCTCCTTTCACGGCTAAGGTATTATAACGCCCTGTACCTAGGTCATGTATTTGCAAATTAATTTCCTAAAGTTCAAACAAAATTTACATATTTTGTAATTATTTTAGAATTTCCAAACAATACAAATCAAAATTAAATATATCCAGATAACAATTAAATCGATTTCATGCATAAATTACTTAAATACAGAAATATTATTTGCTTTATAATATTGTGTACAGTTTTAACAGAGGTTATTTTCGACGCAAAAGTTGAGGTTCTCACAAACGTATTCAGCTAAAAGAATGTATTACATAAACAGAAAGATCATCAACGTAAACAATAGCAAGCCATATTCATTATAGACTTAAGTTCGAAATTTCTTATTAATGGGTAATTTAGATAACTGAAGGGTTGGCCAAGCGCTAGATGCCTACGTGACAAATTCTGCGTAGCTGGCGAAGCTCGCTTAGTTTACTGTCCTTCTCACCCTTTCAGTTTAAGAATTTTTGTCTCTATTTTAAAACCGTATATAAGCGCGGTTCCGGTGAACCAAATTTGTCTTTTATTGACCTGCTCTTCAAAAGCACACTTGCTGGCAGTATTAATTACTCCGGTACCTACTTTGTTTGAGTTCAGCCTTACGACCACCCCTAAAGGTGGTACGTAGTTGCGACCACCGTCAGATGGTACGTATTTGCGGGCCGTCACTAGATGGTTGTGTAGTGCGGGCTATCCGTGGATAGCGTTGCGGGTCATTCTAGATGATTTTGTATTTTCACAGATTTTTTTACGAATCTGTGAAAGCTGGCTTTTTCAATCTCCGCACAGAGCGACGAGTCCCTTTGAGTAGGTAATTTATTGTCTGTCCGAGTGTAACCCTCTGGGGTCGCTCTTGGGTAGACAGCGAGGTACCTACAGCGGGTCACTTAACACTGTGTACTTTTAAGTCAGCTTTAAGATGGGCGACGCGCACGACGCTGACGCTACTATGGGAGCTGGGGGAGATTTAACTGCAGACCTCACAGTATATCAAACAATAAGTATAAAAATTATTTAACTATATGCGAGACGTCATTTTTTTGTTTTCTCCATTAACTTTAATATGGAATTAAACTCGAATTGTTATTTTCTAAATTTACCAAATTTAACCTAATGAAAACGTTAATCACTATTTCTTTTTCTCATTAAAATTTACGGCTCTATATCTGCGAAGGCAACTCAAAGTAAGTTACGTTTATTGTCTCGCTGTGGTACCTTGACAATACTTACTCATTTGAACTATGTGAATTTTACCTGTATAAAAATTTTTTTCGTAATATTGAAATTATTTTACAACCATCATTATAATTTTTATGGAAAGTTTTCCTTGGACTTACAACTATTGTTGTTTTGATCCGAATGTTAATCTGTCCAATTATGCAAATAACCTCTGGTATAACCGCGAAAGTTACAGCATAGGTTTGGCAATCATTGCCTTTTGCAGTTGCATTTAAGGGTTCTTGATTGACATCCCTGTCATTGTAATATATTTGATTATATGATTTACCTGTGATAAGACTTGAACACAGCTCTTTGTTTCACTTAGTCGAATATTGCCAAGATTTGTTGTTTGTCACTACTTCTACAAAGCTAACTTCGATAGGTGTTTATTAGAGATCCATTGATCTCGCACACATTTACCTTTGTAAATGGTGCCATCAAATCGTCGAAACACCGATACCAAACTACGACAGTTGTTGTGACATTCTATAAATTTTGTTTTTTGTTTTAATGTAATATCATCTCTGGGATGTTTCCCTAGTTTGTGTCAAATTTTATCAAGGCAGACTCTTACCAGGGTGTATTAAATAGGTGATGCGACGACAAGCCTCACAGTGGCTTCATAAGTGCTTACTTTGTACATAATGTAATAGATGGCAGGACCAATAAGTTCTCTCATTACTTATGCATAGATAGATAATTTTACAGGTTCTGTGCATACGTGCATACATTCCCGTCCTTTTGTTTTTTGTTTAGTGAAACAAGAGTCCAGTGACATCTGACATTAAGTAGTTAAATTAAAACATTGAAAGAATATATGCAACACTACATGCAGCATTGCACGTGTCGCCACAGCTAACCTCAAAAATATGTATTTCTTAAGATTTACAAGTATTACGTAGCTATTATTAAAATTTCTGCCTGGTTCCTGTACTTTCAACCAAAATCAAGTTCAACGTAATGTGTATGAAGTTTTAAATAGTTTGTCACAATAAAATAAGACACTTTTTGCAGGTTAGGAAACTAACCTATAATTAGCAGTCGATTTTTATTAATCAACAATATTGAAAAATTATTTGCGTGAATTTTTAAATATTCGCTTGGAGCTAGTATGGCTCCAAGCTAAAAATGCTTATACAAACATTAAAAATGAGAATAAACGAAAAAAACCTTAAAATTTGAGGTTATGTTAGTTAAATGATGCACATGCCCATCTAATTGTAGGACCTTATTGCTCGTCCCATCTACTAAAGTAAATAAAAACCATGCACATATGAAGCCATTATTATAATAGGAAAGTGCCGTACATCGGACCACCTTATTTAATACACTGTGACTCTAACTCAAGCTTTCTGAAAATGACTATTGTCATAGTAAACAATATTTGAGTTCTTTGCATAGCTGGCCTGATTATCGAATTGTAATAAGGTAACGATTAACCGAATACTTTCCATTATTTGTTATGTGGCAGTTGTCTCACCTATACTTTATGGTATTTTATAAATAATTATTATGACAATTGTCCCCACACTGATTATTATACCTAACAAAAACTGGCAGATGCCATGGCTAATGTTGTATTGATAACAATGTTTTTTTTTTATAAAATAAACGTATTAAAACATTTTCTGTCTTTTCCTTTCAATCTTTTACTTTTCAGGAATAAGTGAGATTAAATAAGAACATAATTCTTTAGACAAAATAAAAAAATAAAAAAAATAAATACAATTTGTAATTACAGTGAAATCAGTATTAAACAAAGTAAAATCAAATAAAAAAAAGGGTACCTAGGTAAAATCAACTAATAAATGAGTGTTGTCAAAATTAATATAAATAAATTAATCAGTAAATAGAAACAAGTAATATCAAACTGTATAAAGAATCTGTGTTTAACAAAACTACCATCACAATGTAAATTTGGGTCCTAACTTTAAAAATCTAGACGATCACGTAAATGGCCAACTTTGTATATTTTTCTGTCTCACTCAAAATAGAGAGATAAATATACGACTGGGGTAAAGGGTGTTTCAGTATAGTTTCAAAACATTAATTTTGTCAACAAAACAACACTATCTAAAACAAGAGTGACTGGAAGATCTATACTTAAAGAAAAGAAAAAAAGAGAAGCTCTGTTAGTGAAGAACTCCAGACCCGACCCTCTACCTCGTGACCGGCTGCAGCTTTTTCGCAACACATGAAATCAGAGTTTATGTTAAAAAACACTGCAGCCGGTCGCAAAAAAAGTCCTTTAATTTAAATCACCAACCCCTCAACAAATTGTAAATATCTAAGAACCCTGTTTTTTTTATTCATCTAACTGTCTTTTATTGCCACAGAAATTTCTGAACCATGGAGTTTGGCTACCTTTTATGCTTTCAATTGTTTACACGTTATTTTTAGTTGTCTGAGGTCAGTAATAGGTAGTGACCTTACTTGAGAAAGAACATATCGAAGATATGTTATCGACGGGTTTAAGTAAATATCCTACTTGTTATTGTACAGTTCACTGGCATAGGGTCAATGTGTCGAAAGACATTAACTCTATTAAAATTAAATTTTAAATTGTATTCGTAGATCGATGTTATTGTAACATTTTCTTTGACTTTCCATTACTTTTAAGTTTTTTGTTGTGCTGTATTTTACAAAAATTATTTTAATTTTTGCTATTTTTGTAGTGCGATTAAAACCAAAAAGTCACTTCTATCCTCTCCAGCTTTGTTGTCAGCCCCAAGTCTCATAGAGGGGGAGGGGAAGTGATATGGCCGCGTTACGTCAGATTGGTTAAAGTCATAGGCAGCGCGTTCCTAGAATGTATGTTTTAATTTTTCATTTTTTTTAACTTCTTTCGGTGGGGACAACCTACTATTAAATTTTCCGCATGTCATGGGAGATCACCCTGTATATACCAGGAGCCAACGGAATCAATATACAAGCCATATATAGCGACTATAGCGACTCACTCACTGGAAATCGAGAAGTTCCAAAAGCGAGAAGTTTCCATGGAGTCGCTAAGAAACAAAAAGGAAAACTCGATCCATAATGGAGAAGTTTCCATGGAGTCGCTAGGAAAAATAAAAATATTCGATATAAAAATATAATATCAATATACTTTAAAAATACCAAAATCACATAAATATGAACATGTATTAAAAACAAATATACGTATATTAACTTCGATTTTAATTTTATTTATAGATAGATAGATAGATAGATAGATAGATAATTTATTTCATGTGAGACAATTACAATTGTGTACACTCGTCAATAAAAAACATTGCAAAATTACATTCAAGGTAAAAAACATACAAAATTATAAGTATACAAACATTACAATATCATGATAAAATATATAATAATATAAGACAAGAAAGTAGAAAGTAATTAAGAAAATACTTCATGAACAGATAAAATATACATGTCAGTGCAATAAAATTGATAACTGAAAATTAGGAGACCTGATTATGAGATGTGCCGAAATAATCAATAAATTCTTGGACCTTATAAAAAACATTTTCTTTCAGAAAACCTTTAACTTTTATCAAAAACCTTTTTTTTTTCTAAATGCTTCCATTCATTTGGTAGCAGATTATATAATTTTACTGATAAATATCTGTAACTATTAATATTCCTTGATAAACGGAAATGTGGTGCAATTATAGGTTTATGCCTGGTATTATAACTATCTTGAAATTGATATTCATGGAGATGGTTTTGTGCATGGACAATGCATTCAAATATGTACTGATTAGTAGAAGTAAGTATTCCTAGATGTTTAAATAAAGGTCTGCAGGTATCATTAAATTTGGAATTTGTAATGGTTCTTATGGCTCTTTTCTGTAATTTTAATATTTTGTAGGCATGTGGAGATCCCCCCCAAAGTATAATGCCATAGCACATTATGCTATGGAAAAGTGCATGATAAGCCATTACAATTACATTTTGATGAACCAGATAATTGAGATTTTTTAATAAATAGATACAACTAGACAATTTTTTGGACAAACAATCTATGTGAGCTTCCCAAGATAGCTTACTATCAAGAGTGAGACCCAGGTATTTCACAGGCCCATTATTGTTGATGGAGACAGAAGGATTTAAATTGAAAATGAGAGTTTGAGTCTTTTCCTCATTTAACTTTAATTTGATATTATTGAAATAAACCTTGGCTTGAGACTGCATTTCTTCTGATTTTTGTTTAAGCTGTTTTAAATCATTTCCTACAGCGATTAAGGTAGTGTCATCAGCATATTCAATATGTTTATCAGTCAGGTGTAACGATATATCATTTAAATAAATTATGAATAGGACTGGTCCCAAGATGGATCCCTGGGGAACTCCATGTTTGAGAGGCTTTAGAGAAGACGAAGTAGTGCCGTCACTTACACACTGATACCTATTTGAGATGTAACTTTGAATAAAAGATTGAGCAGGTCCTCTAATACCATAGTTCTCTAATTTTATTAATAGTATATCCGTAGAAACACAATCAAAAGCTTTAGATAAGTCTAAATAGGATGCCATGGTCATATTTCCGTTTTCAAAATGGTCAGTAATAAATGTGATAATATCTATTAATGCCTTAGTAGTAGATTTTCCTTCTGTGTATCCATATTGACTACAATTAAGTAAATGTTTTGTATCCAAATACTTCATTAATCTAACCTTAAATGCTAACTCTAACAATTTGGACAGGATAGGTACAATTGAGATTGGCCTATAATTAGTTGTAAGATTTTCATTTCCTTTTTTAAAAACTGGAGTGACTTTTGATATTTTAAGGCATTCCGGAAAATTACCTTTTTCAAAACATAGGTTTATAAAATGTGTGATCTGTAGTAAAAGTTCTTCTTTTACTAGTTTGATCATATCGCTATTTAACCCATAATAGTCTTTACACTTAGATGTGCTTAATTTATCGATTAGGTTACTGACTTCTAGTACCGTTACTGGTTCAAGGTAAAAGGAGAACATAACTTGACTTTTTCTTAAATTACTTAAATATTCTAAGTTGCTTTGTTTTAATCCATTTAAAATTTCATCTGATATATTAACAAAAAAATTATTTAGCTCTTCAACTGAAATTTTGTGAGTGTGACTGGGCTTATTTTGATTTATAATTGACCAAGCTACTTTTTGTTTGTTACAAGCATTTGCAATGAGGTTAGTATTATAATTTATAGTTTCAGATTTTAGCGCTAACTTGTATTCTTTTTTAAACTGATTATAAGTTTTTTTAAAATTATCGTTAAACTTACTGAAGTCATGTAACATTACCAGGTTATTTTTGATTATTTTAATTCGTTGACTGTACTTAATTTTTTTATTGTGTCTTTTTTTACCCTGTTTAAGTGGAAAGGAATTATCAAAAGCCTTTGTTATGTTGTGTATTAAGATTTCTGACATTAGATTAACATCATTAGTTGTAAAAAAATTAGACCAGTTTGAATTTGAAATTGCTAATTTATAATTTTCCTTAGTAAAATTATTGATTAGTCTGTAATTTTGATGTTCAATTTCAGTATAAAACATAGTGGAGTCAAAATAGTGAAAACACAAACTCTCATGATCAGATAAACAAGGATTATATACTTCTGTCTCATATAAATTGGAGTCTATGTTGGAGAAAATATTATCTATTCTTGATGCAGATTTTTTTGTAACCCTAGTGAAATCACTTATACCTTCATACATACCAAAAGAAATAAAGATATTTGTTAGAGCTTGAGAATTTCTTGATTCCTTAGTAAAATCCACGTCTGCGCAAAACATAATTTTTTTATCTAATGATATTTTGTCCAAAAACATTGTCAGATTGTTATTGAAAATTTCAAAATCCCCTGCAGGAGATCGATAACAGCAGCATATAATTAACTTAGACTTAACCAATTCAATAGCACACATCTCAAAATGCTTGTCCATACACAGCCTATTTGCCCATTGATATGTCTTATATTCTAAACCATCTTTGACATAGATAGCTACGCCTCCATGAATATGATTTGATCTTGTATAATGGCTCGCCAGAACATAGCTATTTAAGTGAACATGTTTAATTTGTTCTTCATTACACCATACTTCACTGAAACAAATAATATCATACTTGTTTTCTGAAAATAATTGGTTAAGCTCCAATAATTTATTATGTAGACACTGAATGTTAATATAGAATATTGACAACTTATGTTTATTTTTAGAAAAAGGCGAATTGCCCCTAGGTACATCATTATTTGTAAAGTTTCTTTCACTTGATATTACTTGGCTACGTCTAAAAAAGATTCTGGTCTTTCTTCATTTTCGTTGGAAATAATATTTCTTGTATTGTGTTTTACAAAATGCCGATTAAAATCAAATCTTCTGTAATTCACTCCGATTGGCCAAAAGGACGTTTTGTAAAAATCATCCTTATATTTAAAATCTGCGGCAACCATATAGGATTTCAACTTTCTTTGTTCCTTTAAATCTTTGACAATAAATATAGCGATAACGCTATAAATTTGGTGACCCCGACGTGATCATTTTATGTCCAACGTGATAAATATATGCCAGAAGTGAAAATTTTATGTCCAACGTCATAAATATATGCCAGAAGTGAAAATTTTATGTCCAACGTGATAAATATATACCAGAAGTGATCGATATATATGTCCGAAGTTATCCCATAACTTGCATGATGAAATCTACGTTATTTAATTAATTTGAAGGAGAGATAAAATTATTTCCACTTCAAAAGATAGAAGAATATCTCAGATATAATTACCGAAGTACAACACTTTCCTGTTTTGGAACAATTATTATCAATAATTTCAAGAAGAGATTCAATATATCAACTACCGTTATAAATTGACCATTTTATGAAGAGAAGAATTTTCCCGATGAATGTTGAATAGAGGTTCCAAATTTGAATAGATGTTCCTATAATTTATGGTAATTTCCTAATTCAATCAACTGAAGTTGTACATTACAAGTACTGTCATCTGTCGGTGAGTGAGTTAAAGTACATTCCCTTTTTTATCTGAGAGAGTAGTCAATCAATCAATCAATCACAATCGATTAGTTATGCCAAGACAACCTTCAGACGAGGATTTTCCTCAAACCCATTATGTCACGTCTGTCAAATTACCCCCATTCTGGAAATCAAAACCAGAAATTTGGTTTACCCAGATCGAATCACAGTTTTCTGTTGCAAAAATTGTCAATGACAAGAAAAAGTATGATCAGGTTATAGCTAATTTGCCATTAGATGTGATAGATAATATATACGATATAATATCTAATCCCCCGGAAACGGATCTCTATATAAATTTAAAGAAAGTTTTAATTTCACGTTTATCATCGAGTGAGGAAAAACGTCTGAATGATCTGTTTATCAGGTTCCCAAATGGGCGATCTGAAACTTTCAGATTTCTATAGATCCATGCTGAATATGGTTGGAGGATTCAGCATGGTTAGTCAAGATTTATTGATAAAGCTATGGAAAAGACGTTTGCCTCAAACAGTATATATTGTCATTACAGCTTCAGGGAAAACAGACACAAAAGAGAT
Source organism: Rutpela maculata (assembly GCA_936432065.2). Classification (NCBI taxonomy): domain Eukaryota; kingdom Metazoa; phylum Arthropoda; class Insecta; order Coleoptera; family Cerambycidae; genus Rutpela; species Rutpela maculata. Next base: position 168,624,033 of record OW386285.2, read on the forward strand.
TCTAGATATTGCGGATCGGATCTGGGAGTCCTGTCAAAATTCAATGGTGGCATCGTACTCCAAAAATCCTCTTGACTCTGAGTCAACCCCGTTATCAGATTTAACTACCACTATCAAAAATTTTTCAATCACTTTCCATGATTCAATTAATCAAGTATTACAAAAACAAGAAATTTTTAATTCTCGATTAAACTCTTTAGAATCCAGACTTTCCAATCAATCCTTCGAGCCTCAACCTTCTACTTCATGCTGCAACAATTGCAAAAGTAGAAGCAATTCACAAATTCGTACCACTAATCGCAATCGTTCACCCAGCCGTAATAATGTTTTCAATAAATTTGATCGTACAGACAATACTATTTGTTACTACCATCAACTTTATGGTGCCAATGCCTATCGTTGTGGAGGTGAATGGTGCAAATTCAGTAAGAATTGTAAAAAATCTGATAATTCTCAAAGATGACTGAAGTTTGATAATTTTATGACGTCTGATTTTGACATTTCTAACAGCAAACGTCGTCGACTTTTTATTTACGATAGATCTAACAACCTGAACTTCCTAATCGACACTGGTGCCGATTTATCTGTGGTGCCACGCAATGCTTTCACAGATTTAAAAAAGAATTTTGATACGATATTAACCGCGGCTAACGGTTCAACCATTTTTACATACGGTAAGAAATTGTTAAAAGTCAATCTAAACTTACGTAGATTATTTCCTTTCGTTTTCAATATAGCAGACATTGACATACCGATAGTCGGAGCAGATTTCTTGTCTCATTTTGGTTTAGTTGTCGATCTTAAAGGAGCTCGAATAATTGATAACAAGACTAATTTGTCAGTTAATTGTTTTATTAAAAATAGTCCTTTAGACAATTGTAGATTAGATACACTTAAATTATTTCCTTTGACAGATAAATATAACAAATTACTTTTACAATTTCCTAATCTAATTAGTTCACCAGATTACAATTTACCTATTAAACATTCTATTGTACATCATATAGTTACTGAAGGTCATTTACCTTTTTCACGACCTCGTAGATTAGACAATCTTAAATTTAAAATAGCTCAAACAGAATTTAATAACATGGTAGAATTAGGTATCTGCAAACCATCATCTTCTCAAGTTTCCTCTCCACTCCATCTAGTGGCGAAAAAAGAGAAGAATGACTGGAGATCTTGTGGAGATTATCGACAACTAAATACGATTACCATTCCAGACAGATATCCATTACCTCATATCCACGACTTTAGCTCTCAGTTGCACGGCTGCACTATTTTCTCCAAGGTTGATTTAGTGCGAGCCTACCATCAGATACCTGTCTCTGAAAATGACGTTTATAAGACAGCTATAACAACTCCATTCGGACTGTTTGAATTTTCCCGCATGCCTTTTGGTCTACGCAATGCCGGTCAAACTTTCCAACGTTTTATGAATGAAGTACTTGTCAATTTACCTTTCGTTTTCGTCTATTTGGATGATATATTAATCGCAAGTCAATCAGATGTACAACATTTGGAACATTTGGAAAAGGTTTTCAAGAGATTAGACACATACGGAATTAACATTAAACCATCTAAATGTATCTTAGGAGTTGACAATTTAACCTTTTTAGGTCATCACATCTCTTCATCAGGTATTTTACCGTCAACTGAGAGAGTCGAAGTCATTAATAATTTCCCTTTACCGACAACTCTCAAACAACTACAACGTTTCATAGGTATGGTGAATTTTTATCATCGTTTCATACCTCATTTTGCTGAAATTTTACTTCCCCTATATTCTCTTTGTAACAGTTTATCTCATGATAAAATTACAAAGATAAATAGTTGGCCTGATGAATGTTTAGATGGATTTTCGAAAGCCAAAGACGCAATAAGTAATGCAGTAGTTTTAGCTCATCTTTGCAATAATGACGATACTATCTTATCTCTCTCAGTCGATTGTTCTAACCTTGCCATGGGTGCAGTTTTAGAGCAAAAAGATAATAAGGGATTTCTTGCTCCTTTAGCATTCTTTTCCCGTAAATTAACCACAGCACAAACCAATTATTCGGTTTTTGACAAAGAACTTTTAGCATTATATACTGCAATTAAACATTTTAAGTTTATACTTGAAGGTCGAAAGTTTAATTGTTTTACAGATCACAAACCTTTAATCAACGCTTTATTCACAAAAGCAGAAAGATCTCCTCGTCAAATACGTCATTTAGAATACATAGCTCAATTTTCTTGTAAAATACAACATGTTAAAGGAAAACATAATGTAATACCTGACAGCTTGTCACGTATTTACGACACTTCTTCCTTAAAACAAGATATTTTACCACTTCAACTTAAAAATTCTCCCTTCCTTAATGTTAACTTTGACCTAAAGTTGCTTAGTGAAGCTCAGGAGAAAGATTCAAATCTCAACTATTTATTGTCAGATAAATCATCACTAACTAAAACCAATTTCATTTTAAAAAAGATACAAATTCCAGATTCAAATGATTTTATTTGGTGTGATGTTTCTCGTGTAAAAGTCAGACCTTTTGTCCCACTTGTTTACAGACGAACGATATTCGATATTTTTCACAACTTATCTCATCCTGGTATTAAAGCCACTAGACTGTTGATTTCAAATAACTATTTTTGGCCGAAAATGAACACAGATTGCAATTTATGGTCAAAATCGTGCATTAACTGTCAAGCTGTCAAAGTCAGTCGACATACGCGAAGTGCTCTCGGGAACTTCACCATTCCGAAAATCAGATTCGACCACATCCACATAGATTTGGTAGGACCATTACCTCCATCCAAAGGTAACTCTTACATTCTTACGGTGATTGAACGATTCACTAGGTGGCCGGAAGCGTACCCTCTTCGCGACATCACAGCAGAAACAGTTGCGCGTACTTTATTTCAAAACTTTGTTTGTCGTTTCGGTGTTCCCTTGTCAGTAACGACTGATCAAGGAGTACAATTCGAGTCAAAATTATTTAATGAATTTGCAAAGTTTTTAGGTTTTCATAGAATACGTACAACTTCATATCACCCAGAAGGCAACTCTTTAGTTGAAAGATTTCATCGCTCACTTAAAACTTCCTTGTTAACTAGAGCCAATACATCACATTGGACAGATGAATTACCCATCATTTTATTAGCATTTAGGACAACTCCCAAGGAAGATCTGCAATGTTCACCTGCTAACTCATACATGGTCAAACCCTTCGTTTACCTGGCGAATTTTTCGTTGAATCGTATAATTCCCCAGATATTCCTTATTTCCTTGACAAATTACGCATTTATTTTAATAATTTAAAATTTGTTCCTCCAACTTCGCATGGCAATTACAAAACTTTTGTTAGTTCAGATCTTGCCTCTTGCGATTTTATTTTTGTTCGCATTGAACGTTTAAAACGTTCATTTACTCCTTTATATGAAGGACCGTTTAAAGTTTTATCTCGTTCAGATAAGTTATTTACCTTTAAGAAAGGAGACAAAGTCATAACTGTCAATATTGATAGGGTTAAACCGGCTTTTGTATTAGTTGACAGATGTGACACTTTGCCTACCCCGATTAAAAAAGTACGTTTTGCAATCGACACGTTGATTGATTGACTATTTTCTTTTTTAACGAGGCGACTATAGCGACTCACTCACTGGAAATCGAGAAGTTCCAAAAGCGAGAAGTTTCCATGGAGTCGCTAAGAAACAAAAAGGAAAACTCAATCCATAATGGAGAAGTTTCCATGGAGTCGCTAGGAAAAATAAAAACATTCGATATAAAAATATAATATCAATATACTTTAAAAATACCAAAATCACATAAATATGAACATGTATTAAAAACAAATATACGTATATTAACTTCGATTTTAATTTCATTTATAGCGATAACGCTATACCATAGTTTTCAGAGTTTTCAAGATATAAGTCTTAAATTTACCAAAAACGGCAAATTTTTCATAATTTTACTTTTCCGATTTCCTCGGAAATGACTCCAACTTTGCAATTTTAAATTGAACACCCTGTATATTTTTACATTTTTGTATTCCGGAGACGATTTTAAGTATGACTGCGTAGTTTTAAAAATTTTTTTAACTACTTTTTTTTAGGGCTATTTTTATTTTTGCATCTACAGAATAGTGAATGCACTCAAATCAATCAAATGGACCAAAACAATAAGAGAAAAATGTAAATGTGAGATTTTTTCGAATTGGTTTAGTAGATACGACAAACCAAAATTTCCGAAATCACTAATTTGTAATGTCAATTTTTTCAAATGGGAACATCTTTTAGACACCCACAGTAGCTGAATACTAATTTTCACGACAAATCCATTGATACCTTCAAATCGAAAATTGGTTTGATATTAACCCAAATACACAAGTTAGGTGGATAATAATTAAAATATCAAGAAAATATGCTTATCAAGTAAGTATGCTTGTCCATTTTAAACCAGATGAGACAACTAGAGAATGTCCTCAGTCGTCACATTGTTTTAACAGCCTATCACTGCATCTTCCACTCACACTTGTCCTATGGTGTGCTGCTGTGTGGGAACTCTAGTCAGTCCATTAGAGTTTTTCGCCTACAGAAGCACGCCATAAGACTCATAGATAATGCTGGTTTTGATGACCTATACTAACCCTTGTTTATAAAATATAAAATTCTACCAATTCCGTCACTGTATATTTTCTATTCAGTGTTAGAAATGCAAAAAAATAAGCATTCATATTCTCTCTAGTCTGAGTTGTATAACTATTCTACAAGGTCAGGTGACATCTTGTGGGCACCTAGATTTTTTTTTTTAATCGCCTTGTTTATTTTAATGTCCTGGCGGAGTTTAGCCGATGGCTATTCTACCACTCAACCAGGACACACACACACATAGACAACATCACAACACCCATTCCCTGCGATATTGCCATCTGCCGCAGCTGAGACTCGAACTCAGGAGAGGAGAGCGACTAGACCGTGTTGTCTCTCACACAACCGCAGTCTAGCCCACTACTACCGTCTCGGCAACACGTGAAAAACGCCACTACACATCCATACCCTAGCCAGGATTCGAACCCGGGACTCCGTGGTCGCAAGCCCTACACCTTGAGCACTACGCCACCGAGCCGATTTAGACTGTCAATCTCCGAACGAAACTCGCTAAATCTAAACCTATACAATAAATTACCTGCAAATCTAAAATCTTTGAACTACAATGCCTTTAAAATAAGAATAAAACAGTTTTTATTGTCGTGTTATTTTTACTCCTCTCAAGAGTATATCTAGATATTGACCAACTCTTCAGTTGACATGTGATGTCCCCACAATTAATCAGCGATTTATTTTATTCAATTTTATATACCTACTATATACAGTGTGTCCCAGGATAGATGTAACAAGAGGTGTAATGGACCAAAAATTTTGGAATTTTGGAATGGTATTTGGGGATTGAGTCCTGCTTGTTGTAAAACTAAAGTATACCAAAAATGACTTGATTTGGTGTTCTACAGTGTGTTTATAAGCAAAGTTGTAAAAATCACCATTAATAAAGTACCTTTATTTTTCAAAATATGAAAAAATGTCACTAAGAAAAGTTATTTAGAATGCAATTTTATACATCTATACCAAAGTTCAGGAATATAAAATTATTTTTTTGAAACTTCCCATTTTTTCAATAAATTAGTATTTTATTTTGAACCATTCAATTAAAACTGCACAGAAATTATTTAACATTAACATTTATCTTCTTACATCTCGTATATTCAATTTTTTATTTACCAATAGCCTACTTTTTGAGATAATTAACATTTGCTCTTATACAACTTTAAATATGAATTCAACTCTTAATTCGCAAAAAATGGGAAGTTCCAAAAAAATAATTTTATATTCCTGAACTTTGGTATAGAGGTATAAAATTGCATTCTAAATAACTTTTCTTAGCGGAATTTTTTCATATTTTGAAAAATAAAGGTACTTTATTAGTGGTGATTTTTACAACTTTGCTTATAAAACACCCTGTAGAACACCAAATCAAGTCATTTTTGGTATACTTTAGTTTTACAACAAGCAGGACTTAATCCCCAAATACCATTCCAAAATTCCAAAATTTTTGGTCCATTACACCTCTTGTTACATCTATCCTGGGACACACTGTATATGTTGTTTGTGCTATTAAGTGACACGTATCTTATGTTCATATACTGTATTGCATTGTATGTTTTTACTTATTTTCCTCTGTTGACCTGCTATACAAATATGTTTACATATGTATGTAGTTAAATAAAGATATTTCTTTATTTTTTATTTATATAGACATCAATATTTGTTGAACAAATTGAATTTGGTGGAAATAAATGGTTCTCATTTGAAATGAAAGTTATTTACTTGATCGGACCCAGGTTGTTCGAGTTAACAATATCAAATCAAAAGAAATTCAAGTCACGTCAGGTGTACCACAAGGCTCTCATTTGGGACCTTGCTCTTTAATATATTCATCAATGACATCCATGAGTGCTTTACTAATGGTAGTTTTCTCCTCTTATTTGCAGACGATCTTAAATTGTTTTAAAAAATAATCACTACTGAAAATTGCATCAGATTACAAACAGATCTGAATAGTCTTATCACATGGTATTTATGATGATACCATGTGGTACGAAACTTAATGCAAGTAAATATCAAACTGTTTTTCTATCGTAACAGAGATCGACTCCAATATGTGTACTACATCAATAACACACCTCTCAATAATGTTTCTGTTATTAAAGATCTGGGTATTAACTCTATAACATCTCATATTTCTCAAACTAGTACCAAATCACTGATAATGTTGGGTTTCATTAAACGAACTTCACATGACTTTTAGTGCAGGAAAAATAAATTTTGACCTTGAAAAAATTAGTACAAGCAAGGAATTTGGTGGAGATATTCCACTTGCCATCCTAATGAATATACTAAAAGTCCCCTAAAATCGGAGCTGTGCTTCGCCCACCATATTGAAAAATGGCGGCTCATTTTCAGATTTTTGTATATAAATCCTTTCTGTTGCAGATAGGAAAAAAGTTTCAAATAGAAAATGCAGGCAATAATAAAACAAACAATTTTTGATATTACTCTTTTTTCTCTAAATCGAACGATTTTTGAATTATGAGGTGCAGAGTGTTATCGAATCTTCAAAAATCAGGAATTTTTCCCCTGCAGCTGCAATATCATCTTGGCATACAGCATCCTCCGTAAATAATGGAACAATCTGTTGCAGATTCGGGTTTTGTTTTAAAAGGCATAAGCCTTTCATCTTGCTCTTTCTAAAGGGCGCGGAGGTTGTGTCACAACCTGTAACAGCATGTTTGAACATCAGACAATGTAATGTATTCCTGTGCAAATTTCATTGCTTTGAAATGTAAAAAATTGACCTTTTTTTTATTCCCTGAGCCTGGTCGAAGGAACCAAATATGCATCTCATCTGTTGACAAAGTAATTAGGAGGACTAATAAGTCGGTGTCCTGGCCAACAGCAACTACTCGAGAACCATGCCTTGCTTTCTCAATAGCTGCTGCTACGATCGACACATCAGCATCAGCTTCGGCCTCTTCTACCTGGACACCCCGACTTCTTAACTGGACGGCTAGATATTTTATAAGAAGTTTTTTACTTGCAAGAAATTTCGCTTGCGTTGTTGTGGTGAGAGTATTTAAAATATTCTCACTTATTTTTATATCTGCTGATGTCCTTCTTGCCGCTCTTCTTTCTTGTTCGTTTCCCTTCGTTGTTGGGTATACAGGACAACCATCAAATACCACAACTAGTCCAGTCAACGGGGGGTTTCACCTCTAACTTGAGTACTACTGAATGGATTTTGATGAAACCTTGTGCAGTTTGTAATGGCGTTAATAAAAAAGTTGAAAAAAAGATTAGAGTAGGAAATGATCTATCACGGGTTCCGTAACTTGTAGAATTAGGTCAAAAATGAAAAAAGAAATAAAATATTTACCCTTTTTGGCCAAAAATAAGATGTTTTTACTCTTGTGAATTTTTTCGAAAAATGCATATTTTTCGAGATATGGCCACTCGAAAATTCCTAAAAGTGGGAGAGGGGAAATGTAAAAGTTAAAAAAAATCTGAAAAAATTCAGGTGAATGTACCGTCGAAATACAAGACTTTTTTTATTTGCAACTTTTCTGTAAATTGCGTCGAAAATGAAAAAAGAAATAAAATATTTACCTTTTTTGGCCAAAAATAAGATGTTTTACTCTTGTGAATTTTTTCGAAAAATGCATATTTTTCGAGATATGGCCACTCGAAAATTCATAAAAGTGGGAGAGGGGAAATGTAAAAGTTAAAAAAAATCTGAAAAAATTCAGGTGAATGTACCGTCGAAATACAAGACTTTTTTTATTTGCAACTTTTCTGTAAATTGCGTTTTCACCGAGTTTTTCCGGAAAAACATGAGAAACTACCCCTTTCTTTAAAATTGTAGCACTTTAAAAATACTTAATTTAAAAATTTGAAAAAATTCAGACGTATGCATTGAGGCCATCTAAACATTTTTTGTCTCTTGGAATTTTTTTGTATCTTGCTAATTTTCCGAGTTACGGGTAGTTTTTCACGATAAATAATGTACTACATTTTTTGGCCATTTTCAATTTAAAAATTATATTGAACCTTTAAAAATGGTATAACTATATAGGTTTCATATTTTTTTATAATTAAATGATGTATATAGATCACACTCATTTTTAGAATTTTCATGTATTTTTTAATGTGCAATTGTAGTACATTCTCTCGGAAAATTAGCAAGTTACAAAAAAATTCCAATGTTTAGATGGCCTCAATGCATATATCCGAATTTTTTCAAATTTTTAAATTAAGTATTTTTAAAGCGCTACAATTTCAAAGAAAGAGGTAGTTTTTCATGTTTTTCCGGAAAAACTCGGTGAAAACGCAATTTACTGAAAAGTTACAAATAAAAAAGTCTTGTATTTCGACGGTACATTCACCTGAATTTTTTCAGATTTTTTTTTCAACTTTTACATTTCCCCTCTTCCACTTTTAGGAATTTTCGAGTGGCCATATCTCGAAAAAATATGCATTTTCCGAAAAAATTCAAAAGAGTAAAAACATCTTATTTTGGCCCAAAAAGGTAAATATTTTATTTCTTTTTTCATTTTTGACCTAATTCTACAAGTTACGGAACCCGTGATAGAAGGGGTTTTCTACCCTTCCGATCATTTCCTACTCTAATCTCTTTTTCAACTTTTTTATTAACGTCATTACAAACACATTGCACAAGGTTTCATCAAAATCCATTCAGTAGCACCCAAGTTAGAGATTTTGGTAATTTTAGCGCTCCGTTGACCGGACTAAACGCAATTACCGCCATACCGGTTAATGATGTGTGAGGTGTAATTGTTAATGATGTCTTGGGCTTGAGCCACACAATACTGTGAAGAATATGTCCCCCATCTAGAACGTAAATACAGTTGTCTATTTCTGGTGATTACTCCATTTTAAAAGCTGCGACAAGTGATGATTTCTTGCCTTTCCTCATACCAACCTCACTGAAAAGAGAAGTAGGAGAAGGTGTGAGTTCATATTTGAACCATTCTTTTAGCTCCTTTGTTCCTTACACGCACAATTCGGTTGAATAACTGTTGTGGGTTCACAGCAACAATATTTTCTCTCAGTTTGATTGATGAGTTCATTGGCGATACAGCCTTTACTTTGCTATTTCTTCCAATTATGATCTCACAAAAATTGTTCCCAACCAGCTACTAACCCTGAAGATAAGCTAACCAAATTTTCACAACTCTGGTTAAAGAGATTATGTTGTTGGATCGAGTTTATAAAAGTTTGTTTATCGCGGGTGTCTCTAGCTTGTCGACTTGATCTTTCTTCAACGTGTTGTTCTGAAGTGTAGGAAGAAATGCCAGAAAATTTTTGAAATGCCAGACAAACTTCTCAAATAATTCAAAACCGTTCGATTTAGAGAAAAAAATGTTAATATCAAAGATTGTTCGTTTTATTATTGCCTACAATTTTTATTTGAAACTTTTTTCCTATCTGCAACGGCAAAGGATTTATATACAAAAATCTGAAAATGGGCCGCCATTTTTCAATATGGTGGGCGCAGCACAGCTTAGATTTTCGGGGACTTTTAGTATATTCAATTAGATGATAACTGCAACATCTCCACTAAATTTTTTGCTTGTACTAATTTTTTCAAGGTTCGCATACTTTTAGGCTTATTTTTCTTGCACTATTTACTGATATTACTTCCATTAATCCTGTCAAAAAATCCTTATAAAAACTTATAAAAAAAAATGTACCTATAAGTTTTTATAATTTTTGATGTTTGTATTTGAAATGTGTTTTAACTGTAAATTCTCAAATGGTATCTACCAGTATTGATGAGTTGTTATAGTATATTTAATTAAACGTTTTCATAGGTTTTTATAGTGTTTTGAATATAAATTCCCATATATCTATTAGTATTTATGAGTTTTTATAGTACATGTAATTAAAAGTTTCCATAGGTTCTTATAGGTTTATTGTGTTTTGAACGTAAATTTCCCATAGAAATTCTATTAATATTAACAGGTTTTTTTACAGATTTTGGTTGTGATTTGAAATATATTTTTAATGCCAAATCCCATAAACTTACATAGGTAAGTAAATATTATTTACTTACTATTAATATTTCAAATATCAATAGTAATATAGTGGTAAACACTAAATACTGCAAAAGCCCTCTTGTTTCCTCTAGCGTTCTAGCATAAACGCAGTTAATAAGTTAGCAGTAAAGGAGACCGCTGTACTTTCGATTTAACAAGCCCACGCTAGTTTCTTAGGTCACATTAGATTAGATATGAATTAGCGACATGTATAACAGCTCCCTCTACTGGAGGCTGGAGTATGTAACACTAAACTTTCATAAGTTTTAAATATGTGTGTGTGTGTGTGTGTTTTAAATGTACATTCCTCGTATGAAACCTATTAGTATACGTAATTTTTTATAGTATTTGAAATACAAAGTTTTTTTATAAGTTCTAAATGTGGTCTGATGTGCGGCTGGTTGAAATGTGTTTTTAATGTAAATTCCTTGCCTGAGGTCTATCAGCATTTGCATATATTAATAGGAAATGAGAAGTTTTTATAATATTTGCTGCGTACAATTTTTTTTTAATGTAAATTACCTATATGGAGTCTATCAGTAATTATATGTATTAGTATATTTAAGTTTTTATAGTATTTGAAAAACAAAGTTTTTTATAAGTTCTGAATGTGGTTTGATGTGGCTATTTGAGATATGTTTTTAATGTACCTAAATTCCTTGCTTGAGGTCTATCAGCATTTACATATATTAATAGGAAATACGAAGTTTTTATAAGATTTGCTGCGTACAAGGTTTTTAATGTAAATTCTCTATATGGAGTCTATCAATAGTTATACGTTTTCACGGTAATTGAAATATGAAGTGTTATAGATATTTTATATGTATTTGAAAAGTATTTTTAATGAAAATTCTCCATACGAGGATTATCAGAATTTGTAAGTTCTTATATGGTGTTTGAAATATGAAGATTTTATAGGTTCAGATGTGTTTAAGTTTTTGAAGTATTTGAAATGTGTTTTGAATGTAAATTCCTTGCCTGAAGTCTATCAACACTTGCACGTTTTAATAATAAACATGAAGTTTTTATAAAATTCTATGAGGATATGCAATGAGGTTTTAAAGTGTAAATTCCCTGAATGAAGTCTATCAGTATATTTATAAGTATTTATGGTAATTAAATTGCGAAGTTTTATAGGATTTTTATATGAATTTGAAAGATATTAATGTAAATTCTCAGTACGAGGCCTATAAGCATTTATAAGTTTTTATGGCGTTTGAGACACGAAAATTTTATAGATTCTGTGAGTTTTTAATGTATATTCCTCGCTTGAGGTCTATTGTAAGACTTTTATGCTTTTATGGGAATAAAATACAATGTGTATATACTTACAATGGATTTTAATCTTACAATGGATTTTAATGTAAATTATATGAAATCTATTGTATTAGTAAGCTTAGTTTAGTACGTACTGTAACTTTTTTAGGTTGACTACTATTGAAATCCCATGAAAACTTTTCAAATTAATAGTTGTAAATAATACTTTTCAATGGGTGCACTGAGAAATCCTTATTAAATTCTTATATAAAACTAAACTAATAATAACCCTTGAAATCTTATAAAAACCATATACTAATTATTTCTTATTAAATGTTATAAAATTCATCCCTGGTTTCCTGATGAAACATTATTAGTTTTACCACTATTGGAACCCCATGAACACTTATCAAATTAATAGTTGTAAATCATTATTAATACTTTTTAATAGATGTCCCTATAAATCCTTATTAAATTCTTATATAAACTAAACTGATACGGACCCATGAAGCCTTATGAAAATGTATAAAATGCCTACTAGGAACTCCTTGGTATATCTTTTCAATTTCATTACTCTTCAGATTCCAAAAAAAACTCACAAAAGTATTCGATAATACCTTATTCATACTTTTTAACATGCATCCTTACACGTTTCCATTAAATTCTTATATAAACTAAACTAATATGTACCCGCGAAGTCTTATAAAAATAAGTACAAATATATCCTTATAAAAATGTATAAAATGTCTACTAGGAACTCCTTAGTATATCTTTTCAATTTCATTACTCTTCAAATCCCAAAAAAAGTCACAAAATATTTCGATGTTTTTCCTTATTAAGTAATGCTTTTTCATATGTATCCTTACAAATCCTCATTAAATTATTATATAAACTAAAACTGATAACAATCCCTCAGATCTTACAAAAACCATATACTAAGTAATTGTTTCTTATAAAAGATTACAGAACTCATATTTGATTTTACTGATGAAACCTTTTCAGTTTCAACACTATTCAGATCCCATGAGAACTTATCAAATTAAAAGTTGTAATGCCATATAAAAATTGAAACATACCAATAACAACATGGATATTCCAACTCAATTAAGACTCCTTTAGATACTTATTCATCCGAATATAATTTCTATATGGCAAAATTAATGTATTCTATATAAAACCTTATAAACCAGATAGGCTCTTATGATTACCCATAAAAAATTTATAATTATCTATAAGTTTGAAATAGGATTTTTTGACAGGGTAATCTAACACTTTTTCTTAGCTGATCAATTCACTGAGGAATTCTTCCAGAAAAGCTTTCGAAAAAAATAAATTAGAAAAATTTCAATTTCAATTACACTTATCCAATCCTTTGCTTTTATCACACTCATATACACTGAATTTTCAGCTGACTTTAGGTGTAGTGTAAAACACACTACACTCAAAAACAAAGGAAAGGACCTAATTTGTTCTATACTTGAGTAAAATTTGATTCATATCGGAAAAAAAATAAAAAGTTCATCTTAAGTGAGTAACACACTGAAGATAAAACACAAATTAGAATGAGATTCACGAGTCAATGTGTGTGAAGTTTTTTGTATTACCTTTAAATTATTAACTTCGTCATTTTCTGAAATAAATCTGGAAATGTTAATTCTATAATACGACATTAAACATGTTTAACTATAAGAACCGGCAAACTTAAATTATATTTTCTTTTATACAGTTATATTGGACAATTTTTATAATTTTCGTGATAAATGTACATAGGTAGGTACCTGCCAGGCATGCCCGGCAACGGCGGGGAGGACTATATGGGCATATAGTGTTGAGGCTCAAGTTGGATAGAAGCCCCTTTATTAAATGTACCCTGCTTCAGAATTTCCGTCGCCAAGTCTGGATGTAGGTAAAAAATGTTACATAATATGTGTCTAGGTAAATTATAAATTTCTATTACTCGATATTTATATACTCACCGATTGAAACCACCATGTATTGGGTTTAAATATCACACGACTTAAGAAAGACATTTCTGAAGCTGGAGAGATAATATGTAAATGCAAATGTGGTATAGAATTAAATGGAGGACAATGAAAACCTAATCTGACATCATTAACGTTGCCTCCATTATCTTCCAATACTTTTTTACCATTGTATATCAGTTTATCAACTAAAAATCATAATTATGTCACATTTTCTTTCAATACTGCCTATGTCTTACGTAAAACTTTATGATCATCAGACTTTAAATCCTTTATAGTGATAATATGCTCCTTGGGTATGGATAAATAGTGATGTGTTGCAGCTGGTTTTATATCCTTAAATACGACAGTTTCATCGTCTTGATGCAGAATTTCTCCAGGGGCTTCACCTTTTATTATCTTACAAAATATACAGTTTGGAGACATCTAAAAAACGCAGCACTACATAATTTTACTAAAAAATAGTTATATATGTACGTGTAATACAATTATTATTGAATTTAATGAACAATTTTTTGTATCTCGACACGGCAACGATTTGTTTAATGCAGGATTGGAATTTGGACCAAGTCGACGTTCCCTGATAATTTTATTATAATCTTTCCGACATTTAAGTTACATGTAGGTAGTTGCTTTAATAAGCATTTCGAAAATACTTCTGAATTGATTCATTTATGAATCAAAAGATTTGCAATTTTCATTCTTTATTTATTCATTTTATGTTCCATGAATTAATTGTCAAGAAATCGTCATGATTCTTTATGGGTCCTTTCCTTTTGCATTCGAAGTGTAGCACTGAACTACACTGAATTACCCAAAGTCGTTTCTTTGCAAGGTTGGTATACCTTAAGGTGGCCTAATAACTCACAATCCCCACCAAAAAACGGCATTAGCCAATGAACAGCTGGTGTGAGATCACACCAGATGCAGAGCCTTATTCAAAATATTGTAAGAATTTGTGTAATGTTAATTAAGCAAAGAACTCGTAACTGGAACGGGCTCGCAATAACCCGCTTTTGAGGTCTGTGGTAATTATCCTCGCATTTTGAGACACTGTTCTGCATGCTGGTAAAGAGGATAAATTGTAGAATGTAACACTACAGATCATAGTAACGTCAGACCATATTTCGGGCCAGTACGGACGGTTCTTCTAGAGTGAGATAACTGCGCCGCTACTGCGCGTTCGAAGAACAAAGATAGTCTGACCTTTCACCCCCGCACTGACTTCTTCGCCCAAAAGCTGTATATTAAGGAACCTCATAGTCTACCAATCTTGGTTTCTTTGCAAAGATATGGTGTTACATGAACTACACTAGGTCCTTTCCTTTGTTTTTGAGTGTAGTGGTTTTACACTACACCCAAAGTCAGCTGAAAATTCAGTGTATATGAGTGTGATAAAAGCAAAGGATTGGAAAAGTGTAACTGAAATTGAAATTTTTCTAATTTATTTTTTTCGAAAGCTTTATGGAAAAATTCCTCTCTGAATTGATCAGCTAAGAAAAAGTGTTAGATTAGGTAAATAATACATTCCTCGTGGGTGTATTTTTTATAGTTTCCATTTCTTAGAAGATTAATTATCTTCCAACCTGTAATTTTGAACTGAAATTCTTCAATTTTCCCACACCAATACATAAAAAACAGTTCACCTAAAAGTCTAGAAACTACTCTGTTAATGCTATTAAATCAAATAATTCTATTGCGCATGTCCAGTGCATTTCACACCTGCCTTCGACCAGATGGAGATAAGCTACACCAGTGCTGACCAGTGGACCTTTACACTGGACAAAGGAATGGTAAAGTGTAGTGTATGTAACACCATATCCTTGCAAAGAAACGACTTTGGATAATTCAGTGTAGTTCAGTGCTACACCTCGCATGCAAAGGAAAGGACCTAATGTCAGCTGAAAATTCAGTGTACATGAGTTTGATAAAAGCAATGAATTGGACAAGTGTAATTGAAATTGAAATTTTTTTGATTAATTTTTTTCGAAAGCTTTCTGGAAGAATTCCTCAGTGAATTGATCATCTAAGAAAAATTGTTAGATTAGGTAAATAACCATTCCTATACGGTACTTTTTATAGTTACCATTTCTTAGAAGATTAATTACTTGTGGGTCATCTTCCAACCTGCAATTTTGCACTGAATTTCTTCAATTCTCCTACACCAATACACAAAAAATAATTCACCTAAAAGTCCAGAAACTACCCTATTAATTCAAATATTTCTATTGCGCATGTCCAGTGCAATTCACATCTGCCTTCGACCAGGTGGAGCAGTGATGGTAACCCTACGGATTTATCCGTAGATCTACGGATTTTTTGTGCCAGTTCCGATTTTCCGATAAACCGTATTTACGGATTTCTAACGATATTAATTATAGTAAATATTAATTAATTGCGAAATAAGAACACCAGCCAATTCGTGGCTATAGGTCGCGTGCGCTGACGTCACAGATTCTGAGACCTTAGGAAAACAAACAGCTGTCATTAAGTGACATGCCGATTAAACGTGTTGTTTTAAAGTATATTTTGCCGTTTTTGTGATATTTTAAAACTTAATTTTGGATTATTTAACATCCACAACTATCCTTAATTATTGTGTCTAGGAAATTTTTTTCGTTAATATGGAGATAAGTTTATATTTTACGAAATCGTCTCATAATGTAGAGGAAATGTATGGAAAAAGTTAGGTGTCATCGAATTAAATCTCTTATATTTTGAGAAATGATGACTTCAGTACAAATATTAGTGTATTTCATTATATTTCACAAAGGGATATTGTGAATTACTTGGTTTTTGTGAGAAAAGCATAGACAAAAGGATGAGTTCAAGGCATTCAAAAATCTTGAAACTATTTGTGGTTGGGTGAAAGCAGTACTCTCCAAGAAATTTACAGGATAAAAGCTTTTTGCAAAGGTAAGAATTAGTTGTCACCCTTTTTTCAATAATGCTTACCTAATTAAATATTGCTTAATGAATAATTGCTAACATACAAATTCATTTTCAGGTTATGAGCTCTTAGCGGTGCATCTTGAACAAGTCATCGACACCTTGGACTATTGCTGATCCTTCAGTACTCATTGTGACTGTGTTACTACTCTAGACAAAATTCGTTCACTACCCAGTTTTTCATTTAAATTTTTTAGCAGCAAACGGTGGCTAGGGTCGAAGGGTTAACTTGTTATGAATTTTATGAAAAATACCACATAAATTAAACAATGAAGGGCTGAAGTACGATGAACTACTTGAAATATGTAAAGAAGTGTACACAATTTCTTCCAGTGGTTGACCCCTTGCCTATGATATGATATACCTATGGATTGAACCATACAAACCATTGTAATTTGTGCAAGAACTTTTTCTTATCGTGTCTTGCTAATGTTATATAATATGTCTAACATGTATTTTATTATTTCATGTAGGTAGGCCAATAGTTAAATATCCATTGAATTTTATTAAATACGTATATTCACTTTTTATTGCTTTATTTATCACTCGTATTATTGTTAGCAGTAAATTGAAATAGTCGATCATGTTGAACTTATATATACATGCATCTTTGCATCAAATTGAAAGTAAAACAAAATATACTTACTAAATATCAAACTTTATTATCCAACATTCCATTAGTACTCATAAGGAGAATCGACAAGAAACTTACAGGAGATGTAAAGAAAGATCTATATTGCAATGAAAAATAAACGATTATATTACACACTTACACTAATATCTAAGTAGTAAGTAACATTTGTAATTACATAATTCAAAGAACATTTATAGCTACAATTTGACACTTAAAGCGAGATAAAGCGTCATTCGGACTTTATTTGTGTGTTCAATGACTGAAAGACTGAAAGTGATCTCACTTTCAGTCCTAGTTTCATCCAACACTGGGTTTTTAAACACCACACAATATACTTCAAAAGGACGTTTAGTTTCCAGATCAATCAATGACAGTAATACTTTGAATTTCCTTGATTTATGCACTTCATCAGATATCTTAATGTATCTGTGTATTTTCCTCTTGAGATGTACCTGATTTAAAACAATTTCTGCTATAGCACTTCGTTCTTCTGCATCAGCTCTAGCCTCGCTCAACTAAAACTTAAACACAAGAAATGAATATTAAAAATGCTGACAAATCAATATAAAGTATTATTTTCTTACCATGAATTGTTTATTGTTTCATTTAGCAGTAGTTATTATTATCAGAAGCACTTTTAGTTTCACATTTGGGTTTTAAGTTGTATCCCATATTAACAGAGAACACCAAACTGGATGGATCATCGTGGTCTTGAATTACGGCCGTCTTTCCTATAACATAAATCCACATTAAAAATCAAATTCTTAAATTAACAAGTAACAACTTACCATTAATAAAATGCTTGGAATACCCCAGTAAAATAATTCCTTTTAATTGCTTGGAATCTTTTAATCCTAACCTCTTCTGGCTGTAAATCGACGTTATTTTATAAAAACTGATGTTGTCTCGGATTACGTCACTGCCACAACTAATAATACAACAAAAACTTGCCATTGTGTGTGATATAAGGTAAATTCGGGTTCTGAAAATTACCGTCCGAGAACTGTCAGGAGTTTGCGCAGTTGCTTTTGATGCGGTCGGATTTGGAACTGCGCAAACTCCTGACAGTTCTCTGATAGTTCTGGGACGGTTATTTTCAGAACCCGAATTTACCTATAATGTCCATAAAAACTCTAATATTATGAAACCTTTCAATTCTTATGTTCAGTCAGTTGTCATTTGACAGCAATGACAGCGGTTTGTTTTCCTAAGGTCTCAGCTCTGTGACGTCACGCGCACACGACCTATAGGCGTCTGAAAATAAGAAGTACGCCACCTGGTGGTCGATAGTCAAACTAATTATAGGCTTTTCTGTCATTGTCTCTTTAGTGTACGATGATATCAACAATAAGTAAATAATGATAAACTGAGATGCTAAGTTATTAAAAATATGATAGCGTTTAAAGGGGCTACACAAGATACAATTTGCTGGAGCCAACCTAGTCGGTATCCTTTGTAGATTGCAGGGACAACTCGTGAAAGTTGAGTTGGCACGACAATGTTCACAGCATATCCTCTTTGTATGTAGACACCTTTAACCAGGCATTGAGAGGGAAAAAGCTGGTGCAAATAACCGTGGCCCGAAGGGCCCGAGTAGCAATAATAATGTCCTGAACAAGCACACATTGTAAGTGAAATTTTTGAAATAAGTAAATATATGCAATTTCAGTATATTTATAAAAGTAATATATACTATTGCACCATGCACTATTATGTTTTACCCCTGAATATTTCTATTTCATATTTTACAAAATATTGCTTCATTTATTTTACTTAAAGAATTAATAAATATCTTTTCAGTTACTTATATACAATGTAAGTACCACTAATTTCATGGGTATTTGATCTTGACACTTGTTTGTAAACATAGAGCATACTTACACATTTATTAAGTTTTGTGTTGAATTTGGGTTGCACCACACAAAATAATATGTCTTGCATTTAAAACATATTCCCCTTCATACACACACTTAGAATTTTTACATTTTTAGTGCTTCCCAAATGTTCCATACATTGCAATATGCTTAACCTAAATGTCACTTCATGTTTCTTGAAAAAAAAAAGTGATTTAAACTACAACTGTATATAAATTTAAAGAAATATTTAAGTTTATTAATATTTAACTAGCCAGACACCGTTTATGTCGAAGAAACTTACTTTTCAAGGAAAAAACTAGATAACCTAAAAAAAATATGAATTTTGCTGAATAATGCCATTAACATCTTGCAAATCACTTGCAACAAAATCTTGGAAACCTTTAGGTAATATGTTATTAATGTTATTATTTTTAACGCCAAAAATAACAAGGAACAGAAAAAAATCGATATAAGTATTCGCCAAATAAATAAACAAACGGCCTATAATTAGTTCACGAGTTCTCCACTTTGGCGCTGGCATCTTAATTTCAGACGCCTATTGAGCCGACGCCATCACGGTTTACGGTTTTAATAGTCATAACAGAATGCATTCTATCATCTGTGGTCATGATCCATGGCTGTGAGTTAGCATTAGTGATGGGCGATATATCACGAACTGTGATTTAATCACTGATATTAAGAAATCACAGGTAACGACTGTTAGTAAAGTTGGCAGAAAAGCGTGACGTGATCACGACTTTCCTTCCGTATTTCGTTCAACCAAGACCAATATTATAATAATTAACAATTTCTCCCGTACGTCGTATTATGAAAGTCGTGATCACATCACGTTTTAAATTCACTGATATAAGAAAATCACAGTAACGATTTACGTTGTGATTGAAAAATCACGATATCGCCCATCACTAGTTGGCATTAGTAGTTTTATTTATAGTGATGGGAATAATCGAATGATTTCAAAAATCGAATACTTGGTACTCGAATGATTTTAATAATCGAAATATCATTCGGATGATTCGAGCAACTCTGTCTCGTCTTGGTTAATCCGAAAACTGTTTTTTCGTCCCAAAATTTTTTTGATGAGCGGGTGGGGGGGATCCAAAAATTTTTTTGATGAGCAGGGGGGGAGAAATCCAAAAATTTTTTGATGAGCAGGGGGCAGAATCCGAAAAAAAATTTTTTTCGTCATTCGAAAAGCAGCGAGCGCCCGAGTCACAGACCGAAACGATAGAATTAACTTTCGTGCGATGATGCTCAAATGTCGGATCATTCGAATGATTCATGGAAAGTTCTCGAATATCTCGAGATATTTTAATAATATTTTAATAATCGAATTATTTTCATTCGAATGACCCCATCACTATAATGGCCTAAATGGCCTAAATAGGCCAAGATTTGTAGAGTATCAGGTTCCCTCATATTCTGATTTTAGAAAAAAATGTTGGGTGTTGTACTTTTAGTTCCATTCCTGCGATTATTTAGTTATTATTATTATTTATTATTTTTTATTTAATTCTACGGATTTATTATCAGGTTCTACGGATTTTTTTGGGCTTGTCTACGGATACGCAAGCCAGAAAAGTTACCAACGCTGAGGTGGAGATAAGCTACATCAGTGCTGACCAGTGGACCTTACACTGGGCAAAGGAATGGTAAAGTGTAGCGCATGTAACACCATATCCTTGCAAAGAAACGACTTTGGGTAATTCAGTGTAGTTCAGTGCTACACTTCGTATGCAAAGGAAAGGACCTACTGAATTTTCAGCTGACTTTGAGTGTAGTGTAAAATACACTACACTCAAAAACAAAGGAAAGGACCTTATTTTACCACAGAAAAGGAGAAAACAGACTAGAGGTGGGTAGTACTCACAGTCAATAAACGATACGGTTGCATCAATCAGCAGCTTTAGGACGAGAGAGGCGCGGAGGGCGGGAAATCGAATGAATGAGATAGACGTATCTGATTTTCGGGCAAAAGACAGAGACAAAGATGCTTGTAGTGTCTACAGGTGACGTAGGCTGTAGAGTGTAGACCCTACCGGAATCCTTGTCTCTGTCTTCTGCACGGAAATCAGATATGTCTGTCTCTTTCATTCGATTTCCCGCCCCCCGCGTCTCTCTCGTCCTAAAACTGCTGATTGATGCAACCGTATCGTTTATTGACCGTGGGTAGTACTCACGGTCAATAAACGATACGGTTGCATCAATCAGCAGTAGACACTACAAGCATCTTTGTCTCTGTCTTTTGCACGGAAATCAGATATGTCTATCTCTTTCATTCGATTTCCCGCCCCCCGCGTCTCTCTCGTCATAAAGCTGTTGATTGATGTAACCGTATCGTTTATTGACCGTGGGTAGTACTGGTATGATTCGTATCATTGGTACGAATCCTTGTAGTGATACGAATGGTACGAATCCCACACAAGAAAAGATTCCTACATTTCGTATCGCCGTATCGCCGATCGCCGATACGATAGACAAACCAAACCACGTGACGCGTTGTGGGGAAACGTTTGTTTTCATTCGTTAAACGTTTGTTAAAGAGTTTGTTTTTCGGTTGCCTTGGCTACACGTTTCTGCGAGTTAATTAAAATAAACCGCCCCGCCCCGTATTTGCCCACAAAGCCATATTGCCAAAATAATTTGACAGTTTGTTGGATTGTCTAATTGATACGAATATGAAATTTCGGTAAAATTTATTATTTTCGGATTTCTTCCCTTTGCTTATTAAAAAAAAATTTCGGACTAAAAAAAGTTTTTCTTGGATTTCTCCCTCCCGTGCCCGTATTTTCTCTCCACGGCCCTGTGTGGGCACGAATAGTACGAATGGTACGAATCAAGGGCGGTAGTGATGGGCGATATATCACGAACTGTGATTTAATCACTGATATTAAGAAATCACAGGTAATGACTGTTAGTAAAGTTGGCAGAAAAGCGTGACGTGATCACGACTTTCCTTCCGTATTTCGTTCCCTTGCCGTGATTCAACCAAGACCAATATAATAATTAACAATTTCTCCCGTACGTCGTATTATGAAAGTCGTGATCACATCACGTTTTAAATTCACTGATATAAGAAAATCACAGTAACGATTTACGTTGTGATTGAGAAATCACGATATCGACCATCACTAAAGGGCGGATCTGGACCATGAGCTTGGGGGGGGGGGGGGGGTAACACTGAACCCAAAATTAAAAAATAAAATTTTAAAACAAAAGTTAATGGTTTACGCAATCTTGGGGGGGGGGTAATTACCCCGTTAAAATTTTTTTCTTCCCAAAATTAATAAAAATCATAACATTTTAAACCGAAAATTGGTGGTTTACAGAATCTTGTTACCGTCACCCCCCCCCCAAGTCCGCGCTTGGTACGAATCAGAGTACATGATACTGTTTAGTATCATGGTCATGGAATCAGTGGTACGAAACGTATGAATCTCTAGATACGAATCTTTTCTTGATACGGATTTCGCTAGGTAGGTAGGTAGGAATCATGATACAAAGAGTACAAGGTATGGCATTGCGCATGTGGGCGGAGCCAAATCGACAGTTGCTTCGTCACGCGGTGATAATTTTCTACCCGCTTCCTTCGTAAAAGTGAGTTTGCCGACGTCTGTGGAAGTTGTTTTTTGGATTATTTTACTTATTTTAGTGTTCTTGCAATAACCTTTAGTTATAAAAATGCGTTGTGCATTGACATCATGTAAAAGTGACAATATGTTTAAAACGTATTTATGCGGAGATAAAGCTCATTTATAAAGAACCATGCTTACTAGAACACTGAGAATCCCTATTTATTCAAAATTCCAATGAGTTCAGGCAAATCCATGATACAAATTCCTTTTATCATGAGGAAAATCCTATGTAATTTAAAATCCCGCCATCACCGCGTGACGTCTTGCGCGAACCGGACCGATTTTGGCGAACTGAAGATCATACCTTCTATTCCTTGTATCATGGGTAGGAATAATTAAAAAGAGTTGAATCGCCCATCTCTAAAACGATTTGACACTTGGTTGGCAGCTAGTGATGCAGATATTCGGATGATTTCGGTACTCGGATTACACGGAATCGGATGACAAGAATACTCGGATTAATCATCCGATGTCGAATTAAATTTTCACTATATAAGTATTAGTGAGGTGATATCGCGATTGTTCAATCACTCTGTCAACAGTAATTGCGATCGTGGTTAAAGCGAATGCAAGTGGCACTGAGGTTAGTAATTTTTCTTTCCAGATCTCAGAATCGATGAGCGGGGGGGAGAAATTTAAAAAAACATTTTATTATCCAAGTGCACGATTGACAGTTCTTTTTTGTTTTGTACTTAAAATTAATCCGAGTATATTTTATTCGGATGAAATTTTCATACTCGGAATCAACCGAGTATTTTGATACTCGGATTAACCGAGTATTTTAATTCGAATTCGCCCAACACTATTGGCAGCATTGTGATTTAATATTACCAAAAATTTATAAAGAATCCAAAAACCAATATTTGTGCAAATGTGCAAGTGTTCATAAGTTCTATTTTCTGTTTAGAAATGAAAATCATAGCTCAATAATATGTAACAAATATAACACATATATTCTAGTGAAATAACGTAAATATCTCCTGCCGGATTGTATTATGACTTAAAATAATTTTTTTAACAAAAAATATGGAAATCAAAGCAGATGATACAAATGCCAATCAAAATCAAACTCTCCTAGAAGAAACATTTTATGTCTTAACTAAGAAAAATTGTGTGTTTCGAGTACGATTAACCAAGAACGGACTTTGTTTAATAAAAGAAACTGAAAAGAACATAAAGGAACAGATTATACCTATTCGTGACATAGTAGGTTGTAGATGTTTACGAAGTAAAAAGCAATCAAAAGGTTGCACTTGTCAATCAATTCCAAGATCTAGTAGTTTAGAAGTAGTGGAAGAAAATTCAGGAGAACTAGACGATTCTGATGTAAGTGCGTACTTATATATTTATGCCTATATCTTTCAAAGTTCTAAGGGTACGACCAAAAAAAGGGAAAGAACTATTATAACATTGAGATTCAGATCTTTTGACAAATATGAAGACAACACTAAAGAAGCTCAGAGATGGAGAACTGTTATAAAAAAGTTAATTAAGGGCGACAGTATATCATATGCAAGTATCTTTGATCTAACCAGTAGTGGTAAACATAAAGAAAATAGACGATTGCTGATTTTGTGTAATCCAAAGAGTGGACCAGGCAAGGGCAAGCAAATATTTCAACAAAAAGTAGCACCTATATTGCAAGAGGCAGAAATACCCTTTGATTTACACGTAACAAAACATGCAAATTTTGCAAGAGAGTTCGTAAGGACAACTAATTTATTTCAATGGAGCGGTATTGTAGTGGTGAGCAGACTATTATTATTATTATTTCATTGCCATTTTTGGAAAATATAAATTTTACTCCGATTGTTTAAATGTGTTATGCTCTCGATATGTCACCTATTATGATGTGGCGCCCCTGCTGTAGATAGAAATTCATGTTTTATTTTTATTTGCAACTATTTTATACCGCCTTTTAAATGACTGCCCCCTCTGCTGCAGAAAGCTGGCTGTGCCACTGGCTATAAGTAAGCAGGGGGCCAGGGTGCTTTATAATGCACTGCAGGTGAAAATGTTTAGGAAATTTCTGGGTCTTTGTATTTTTCTAGCAATCTAAATTCCTGTAATTCAACATCCACACCGAATTTTGTCCAAAAAAAAGTAAAGAAGCCCAGCAAAATAATTTATTTCTTACCTGGCTTTCTGTCAACCACGAACATTTGTTATACCAGCTTACATTGAATCCCATTTTGCTTTACAATAGAACTAGCCTGTCGGGCAGAGTGCGAAAAGCCTTCTCTTTCTTGACCCACCCAATACTGAAGTATAAACAGATGGGACCTTCACTACCTATTAAAGCATGTTATTTTACATAGGAAATCAAAATTGACCACACTCTCCATTGGTCGAGACCGAAGATATAAGAAAAAAACTAAAAAAAAAAAAAAGAAATTTAGAAATTTAAGTTTCAATCAAATGTGTAACTTTAGAACTAAAATAGATAAAAATAAAATTGGTGTTTGGTTTTGACAAATAAACCTTGCTTTTTAATTTTAAGTACAATTTATTGCAATAATAAAAAAATTAACATAAAAAAATGAACATAAAAAAACTGACAAAATTCAAAATGATACACAAACCAGCAATATTTTTCTAATTCTTAACTGGCCATAACTCGCTTATATAATGAGCTATTTAATTTTTTCTTTCACCAAAAACTGCCAAATTTAATAGGCTTCATTTTGTCTCGATTAATGCTAGGTCTAATTTTTTAACTAAAAGCGCTACAGCCCTTTAAACAGAACGAAGCACAGAACGGCCTCGAAGACGCGAGGCTTCCTCTCTCGCCTAAGCTACACTCTCGGCCCATCGGCTGCTGGTCTCATTATTGTCTGGATAAATATTAATAAGTATATACTATTTTACTTACATATGGGCTATTACAGTTTATGTACTTATATCGTAGATTCATTTTTATCAATGGAGAAAAACTGCATGTTTGTTTTACGAAACTGCTGAAAGTAGCGAAAATCGAATGGTAAAAAAACCAACTGTTACTGGCATCAAGTCTATTATAAATTGTGCAAATGAAAGAAAACATGCTGTTTCATTAAAATTTTTATAAAATAAAGTACACCCTTCGATTCATTATTCTTGTCGGACATTTTTTGTAATAATAATAATAATAATATTAGCAGAGACAACACGTATTGTCTCTGATGTTAGTAACGCGGTAAAAGATGCAAGTGAACCTTGTAGTTATAATAAAGAAGAAAAAAAATCAGTTTGAAATAAAATAGCATTGTCTGATTTGTGGAAAATCCAGAAAAATTAAATATGGGTGCGGAAACTAGAAAAAAATATATATTAAAGCTGCAGTGCCGCATTGTGATACAGAAATACAAGGCAGGTTACATATTTATTCAGATTTATTTGGACTGATGGCAAATATCAAAAAAAAATTAAATGTGTACAAACTAAACAACTGAAAGAAAAAAATTAATTTGAAATAGCGTTAAACATTTTATTTAGGGAGGTTTATCTTGATGTTTTGCAAAAAAAAATTCTTAACTCTAACATTTCTAAAAACACGCCTTAATGATATATTTGAAGAAATGACGGAAGAAAAATTAGATTATTATAACAGCGGAAATAAAAGAAAGAGATTAGAAAAGCACTTAAGCAAAGAAAGTGTTTTGCAAACACAAAGAAAATAGAACAGTTCATTCAACTGATAATAAAGTTAAAAGGATTTTTGTTGTCAGTTACAAGTGAATCAAGCGAAGAAAACTTGGTTCATGAGATTGAATTGACAATTCTTGATAAAGCTGCCGGTATCTTAAGTGAAGCTATAGCTGGATGTTTTAAAACTATAAAAAAACAACTACTAATCTGAATGAACATACATGTAAACAAGAAGTTTCAGATTTTTATAAACATTTATGTCGTGGTTACTAAATATGTCAGGACAGACAAATTTGATTTAAACGTTATTTATATAGTAATACAATTTATATTAATAATTATGAAAAAAAAAACAATCAGCTTAGGCCATTTTTTTAATCCTTTACATATTACTACATGTGTATCGTGCCATCAGAAGAAAAAAAACTTAATTATATGCTTTATTCGAGGCTTTATTCTTTTGGCAATGGTTATTCCTACCATGAAATACGGACATTTTTAACGTCTTTAGCTAGTCAAGTATTAGTAAAAACTAGTGACGACATTTTTATAGTTCCTCCAGTAAGTTCTGAAGAAAACAATTACATTCATCGCATTGATAATTTGAAACAAAACGAAGACAGGCTAGATGTTAAAAATTCCGCTTGGAATATTATTATTTAAAAAAAGAACATTTACACAAGCATATTTACATCGTCTATCCAATTTTAACTGATTTTAACCAGTTTACATGAAAACAAAAATATAGTTATGTACAAAAATTCAACTATTCGTTCAGAGCTTCTACGAGTTAGTGAAAGCATGACAAATAATTGTTTTGATTATCTGATTACCTCTCTGACACTTTATGGAAAATGTTAAAATATACGAAACAAAGTAAAAACTTTACTAGCTGGCATCAGTTTAACAATGATGTATCTGAAAATCAGTTATCTCTGTCTAATACCTATTATTTTCCATTTATTAATTCACCACCCGCATTGTACGACACTATATATAGCGGATTATTATTATATCTTACAATAAAAAAAGATTATTCTAAAGCTTTTTCTTCGGCCGCTAATTGTAGCCTTGCGCGATTTATGGCGAACGCGGGATGTACCGGGAACGAGAGGGGAAGCCCTGCGACTCCGTCGCCTTAGCGTGCTTAGTTGTGTTTAAAAGGCTGTACCGCTTTTATTTACAGAGCTAGACCCAGCATTAATTGAGACAAAATGAAGTCTATGAAATTTGGCAGTTTTTGGAGAAAAAAACATTCGAATAGCTCAATATATAAATGAGTTACGAGTATGGTTGAATTTGAATTTTGTTATTTTAATTTTTTTTTTGTTTTTTTCTTATAACTTCAGTCTCGACCAATGGAGGGTGTCGTCAAAAGTGATTTCCTATGTAAAAAAACCTACTGAATAAAATGAAATAGGTATTGAGTTGGTGAACGCTAGAGCCAGCCACCCAACGTACTAAACATATTGGGACGTTAAACTTGGCCGCGGTTTATCTAAACTTTTTACAAATAATTGGTTATCGTAATTTAATGTACTGAAAGGAGCTTTTAATAAAAAATCTACTTTGTCAGTATTAATTCACTGTAATTATTATTTAACATTTTTTATGTAGTGTAAGTACATATATTATATTGAATTAACAGAGCTAGACCTATTGAATTAAGTTATAATCATACCTTGGCTCTGAGGTAGTTATGACGTTAAAACCAGAATCAGTTTTAGATGATGTGAACAATAGAAACACCTTACCTTATAATTGTATCTAGTAAATTCTGTAACATTTAAAGGTAAATGAAAGGGTTCTAAGTCATACTGTGATGCACTTATTGTTGGATGCACAAAAACTTGGTAACTATGCCTTACTAGAATAATAAAAATATATTATTTGCACTTGTTCTAAATGGTTCGAAGTTAAACTCCGGCGCCTGTCACTAAATATCCACTTGTACTGTTAAAAGGATCGCTCAACGTCTACCGATGTAATCGGTGCATATTTAAAATAAGTATAGTTTCTTATAGATGACAGATTTATATCCCGCATTGAACAGTCCACATCTTTGCCACTTAATAGGTTCACTACACACCAAAATGTTAAAAAACCGGAGTTTCTTAACACTGTATCCAGTTTGTGTCCAGTTGTCTCAGCAACACCCCCTGATACTCTAAAAATATATTGACATAGATTAAATATAATGTTCATTGCATCAATTACTGTATACTGATATGTTTCCGGCTTACGTTGAAAGTCATGATTTAACGGCGTCAAAATTACAATAATAATATGATGCCGCTTCTAGCCATGTCCCCCACTGCGTTACAACAGGCTCTGGAGGTAGTGGTGTATTTGACAACATTTCATGAAATACCTTACTCCGACTTGGTGCTTTTAGAAACACTTTTTTAACACTGGATATCAGTTTATCAACGTTAGAGTAACACTGTCTAATAGTTTCATGCAGTCCGTGAGCTGAGCACGTAACACGAACCATGTTCTGGTATGTTTTTTTCAAAAATTTTCCAGCTGCTTTCATGCAATTAACCATGTCTGTAATAAACAATACAAATTTATGTAAATTTTGCTCATACTGTTCACCCCATAATGTTTTCAAAGTTGATTGCACTGATTCTGCTACAGTTGCTGAATTAGTAAGGTCCAGTACTTTAAATGCAATCAAGTGTCTGCGCATCAAATGTGTTTCCTCCATTCCACCGACTATCACATTTGCTATCTTCATACCACAGGCATTTGTTGTTTCATCAATACAAAGCCAGATATGTTTTTCATTTAGCTCTTTCACAGTGTCACAAGTCGGAGTCAAATATCTTTATCTCACGCTAGATTCTACTGGCACTTGAACGTTCTTATATTCTCCATTAACACACTTTTGCAGAAAGTGTCTAAAAAGAGGATTGTCTAGTTTTGTCCATGGTATGTTACACACCATTACCTCTACCAAATCTAATTTAAACTTTCGTCGACTATCTCTAGTAACATCTAAATAGTTTTTATGGCATTCAGATGAAACATATTTTAAAATTTCAACTTGCGTGTCAATGAAAGTGTTTTTTCACAGCTGATATAGAAAAATTCTGCACCGTTAAACCTCGGTTCAGTTTAGAGATGAGTTTGTTGCAGTGTGGTTTCCAAGTTAAACAAAAAAAATCGATTTGCACACCCTTCTGCACGCGACGACTGCCTAAAATTTGCGTTTCTGGCATATTAAAAACGTTGCACCTGACTGGTCATGTACCGCCAGTCTATTATTTTTATTGTGATTTGTATGAAAATGTACATAACCAGTCTTTTCTATGTTTGCATATGGAACATGCGCACTTGCCATTGGTCGTTGTGTAATAAAATAATAATAATTGTTGGACCTTTTTTATTTCAAGTGCTTTCTGAATGTTTAAAGTCTTCTGCAAAATATAAAATGCAATTTGCGGTTTCTTTTACTATTACTACTGTTTACCGTATATTATCTGCGGTCATAAAGAAAGACAAAGAGAGCGATAAGAGTGCCTCTGTCTTTGTGATGTCGAAAATTCTCCTTATATTACTTCCACATTCAGTGGAAGTATAATAACGACAAAAAAATTTTGAAAATTCTTATTGTTCAAATAGGCTTAGAATGTCATGAAACGTCGAGATTTTAAGTTTGAGCAAAAAAAATATTTCGGTCTGTGTGTCTGTCGGTCTGTCTGTAACTTTTTTTTGCGCACGATTACTCTGGAACCGTTGAAGATATTGACTTGAAATTTGGTACACATATGTACTTTAACGGGATCTGGAACTGGATTATATTTTCATCTTATTCTGTCGAAGGGTGGGGGGTAAATCGGTAAATCAAGCAGGTAAGGGTCCATAAAATTGGCATTTAGTATATACAAGGGAAGCTAAGGTCTCAAAAAATTTTTTGGCATTAGCCACTCCCATTACCACCCACACCCCATTATTTAAGGGGATGAAAAAAAAAAGGGATTTAGTTTGTGTACAAGAACCAAAAACCTCAAAATATTTTTTTACTTCATCCACCCCTACTACCACCTCCTATCACCACCCCCTCCCCACTACCCATGTGGGATATCGTTTTATGGGTTTTTGGGGTAGACAATTTCAAATATTATATTATTAAAGTTCCATAAGCAATTATTTCCACATACAAAATTTTTTTGTTGTGAGAGACTTGGATGGAAAATCTGGATGTGGAAGTAGTGATTCCTTGGGCAGCAGTTTTTTTTTAAATTCCATACATTATAATGCCTCATATTATGTGCACAGATAGAAATATTTCAAATTAAGAATTGTTTAATATAGTTGGGAAGACACATATAGGAGAGGTTTACATTTCCTTAACTGATACAAAATGTTGAAGTGGCGTATGCCGGTCAAAGTGCCGAGTTTTTTGTTTTCCATAGAACAACCAGACCGCGGCAGGTATAAAGTGCGGCCGAAGTCTGGTGTTTTTTGTGTTATACACCAGTTTCAGTAAACATCTCTTATATCTACTTGCCCAACTATACCAAATAAATAATTTCTCCAAGTTTGTAATAATAATAATAAATAATTTATTTATTACTTTGAGTTTTATGTCATACTTTTTATTTCATACCGCAAAAGTATTTGTTTCCTATAAATAATGTACTTATTTGCTTATATTAATCATAAGATTCTCGATTCAAAGCATTATATTTATCTGTGTATGAAGACCGTCTTTGGCGTAACTACCTGGGAGCCGGGGTTTGGTTATAATAGGTACGTGTACCTAACACATAAAGTACTCCAAACGCAAACACCTGTCATCTGTAGCTTCACGAATTGAACTCTATAACTGAGAATGCACTTGCGTAGAATGTAGAATGATTGGTCGCATTTAACGTGCTAGAATATCATTGACCTATCAGCCAACATTGTGGCTAGCCTCCGGCATTTAATATATGTGCTGTGACTAAGTACAAACCAAGTCGGGTATTTGCGATTTCTATTCTTTCTACTATGACAAAATTACGATGGGCTTGAGGCGAATTTGAATTAGCCTCATGGACTCACGTCTACATGTGCTAGTCTATAACGCCCTATTTAAAATTAATTTTAACAAGTTAGTGCCTGAACGCATACAAATAATTTACATTTTATCCATTATTTGTTAGTCTGTTTGACCTCATTATTAATAATATATAAAATATAAAATCTGATATATTTAATATTCTGACCTAAGTTATCTTGAGGAGGCTCAGCCTCCGTTGCCGCCATTGAGAAACCGCTACTGGTCCTAAGCCTCACATCTGTATGGGACATTTGGGAATAGTAATATGTAATTTAACACTTAATATTTCCTATTTAGTATAAGTCCTTCAAAATAGCACTTCAAAATTTGTGTTTCACTTCTAACTAATACATAATTGATAGAAATGAGGACATTTCAATGTTAAAAGTATAATTTGAGGCTAGGTTCACATAAAATTAATATCACAAATTTTTCTGCTGTTGAAGGCCGAAAATCAAAACAAACAACTCCAAATTATACATATGACTTTGGAATTAAATGCCTATTATTTTTTTGTTAACAAGACAAGAAGAAATTCTCGGTTAAATTGGCATCAGCTGGAGATTATGCCAACTATTTTCACAAAAAAAAAAAAAAAATAGAAGTTAAATCGTCCGTGAATAAAAAAAGATACAGTCTTCACAAGAAGTGAAACAGACAGTAGGATGTTATTCAGTGACCAAATTTTAAACTTCACTTTTCGGCTAGTCCTGTATAAAAGTCTGTCATGAAAATGCATAAGTTGTGGAGGGGGTTATATAGAGTACACAAACATTTTAAATGTTTTATTAAATTTTTATATTTCATCCTAGTGATGGGCGATATATCATGAACTGTGATTTAATCACTGATATTAAGAAATCACATGTAATGACTGTTAGTAAAGTTGGCAGAAAAGCGTGACATGATCACGATTTTCCGTATTTTGTTCCCTTGCCGTGGTCTATTAAGATTCAACCACGACCAATATATCTTTGACGATATTTACTTCGAGTCGATTATTGTTTGTGGCCATATGTATTAACACGTAAAGCAAGCGATTCCGTGCCTTAGCATTTTAAATTAATCAAAATTCGTGTAAAATAAACATAAATATAAACAAGAAGTTTATTGATGCTTCCGAAATGTTAATGTTTGTAGAACTTTACAAAAATATCCTATTATCAAATCAAGTTCCATTTAAAACCTAGTGCTTTTGCTTTATTACCAATCCATACACCAAGTTATTTGGATAAACAATTCATAATATATTATGCATATCTGCGGCAGCAGAGATTGCCAAAGTAGCTAATTCCCCATTCACCGTCTGTCGGTGTTTATTTAGGGATAGGGAACAATTAACAATTTCTCCCGTACGTCGTTTTATGAAAGTCGTGATCACATCATGTTTTAAATTCACTGATATAAGAAAATCATAGTAACGATTTACGTTGTGATTGAAAAATCACGATATCGCCCATCACTATTTCATCCACTGTTTGTTAACCGACTTGCTTTTTATGAAATTTTCTCCAGTCGTTTGTTTATCTAGTACTTATTTATTAATTTGTAAAAGAGTATTGACTATTGTTGTATTATTTGTGATGTTGTTTGCATTATTAAAAATAATAATTTTTCCTCTATACAGGGCCGTTCGAAAAGTGAAAAATTTTAATATTTGGTTATTGAATAACCATGAACAACAAACACCATGTATGTAATGAAGACAACTTTTTTGTAAATATTTCGTGCAAAGACGAGATTACCTTTCCCTTCCGTTTTCGAGGGTGCTGAACACGATGCAAGTGGTGGGAGAAGTTTTTGACCTTGGCAACCCCCTGAAACTGCCAAAAACTACTCCTTTTATGGATCCCTTTATATTTTCATATATATAAACGGGTGATTTATCGACAGGTTATATTGAAATAACAGGGAAGGGAGTTATATAGTAAGTGGAATACAGACAGCAGGCCTAGGGGGTTGATTAAACCCTCCCGAGGGGTGGAAAATCATTTTTTTTAAAATGATTCGGTTCAAACGCATATCCCCCCCGTTTTCGGGGCCGCTGATCAGGGGAAAAATATTCATTTTTAGCTCCAACCTCTCCTCATCCCTCAAATGGACAGAAACCACCAGAAAGCATGCTATCCAGGATTTTCGACACATGATCGGTATTCCTGTGTATATCCCTTAATTTTTTTTTTAACATTGCCATTGACGACAAAATTTATTATTCATTACTCCCTGATGAAGAATTCATTATACCCTTCTTAGCAACCTACACAATCATAGCCCCAGCGATAACTGGTGGATGAGGGTAAGTTTCCGTTCATTATAGGGGTTGAGGAGAGTCGGAGAAGGTGAATATTTTTATCGTGATCAGCGTTTGCGAAAACGGGGGAGGGCATATTGATGATCCAAAGTGTAATTAATGAATTTTACACCTCTTGGAAGGATTGAAGCAACCCACGTGGTCGCTACCATCTTCTCTTCCATGAAAAATGAAGCGATATGCACAGGAATAACGATCATGTGTCGAAAAACCTGTAAATCCTGGATAGCATGCTTTTTGGTGAGTGAGGGGGGTGGTTTCTGCCCGTTTGAGGGATGAGGAGGGGTTGGAGCTAAAAATGAATATTTTTCTTGTGATCAGCGACCCCGAAAACGAGGAGATACGCGTTTGAACCTACTCGGAAGGGTTTAATCAATCCCCTAGGCCTGCTGTCTGGATTCCACTTACTCTATAACCCCCTTCCATGTTATTTCAAGTGTAACCCGTTGATAAATCACTCCCCATGCGGACCCGTTTATATATGAAAACATAAAGGGATCCATAAAAGGGGTGGTTTTTGACCACTTCAGGGGGTTGCAGTGGTCAAAAACGTTTCCCATCACTTGCATCGTGTTCAGCATCCTCGAAAACGGGGGGAAAGGTAATCTCGTCTTTGCACGAAATATTTACACTTTTTCTGCCTTCATTACATAAACTATATGAGGTATTGAGCTAAATTCGTCTACAAAGCTCTTAATATATTAATCTTACAAAATGGCATCTATCATATGAAGTGTAGAAAATGTAATGATCTACATGATTGATATTTGACATTTTAATAGACGATTAACAGTTTACAAAATATTAAAAAAAAACTACTCTTTACAAACTCTGACGCGCTGTAACTTGTAACTGGCTAGTTCTAAGAAAATGAGCCTACTAAGGAATTTATAGACAATTTTGTGCTGAACAGAAAGGATCTTTACTATTTTTACCGTAGCATCAATGGTTTGAGAGATATTTGCGTTTGATTTTTCCCAAAGATGCGTTTGATTTTTCCCAATCACCGTCGACCTTGGTAGTTTGACAAAATACTCAAAATGAACCTCTGAACACTTTAAAACAGAAATCTATTGATTGTACTAGATGTCCATATAGCAACGAATTTGTTACAATTGAATATGTTCTTATTACCAGATTTAAGGACAAACATTTTTTAGGTGTATATTGAATTACCTCATGAACATGGAGTCTTTTTATTCATTTATTATAAATTGAAAATGCCAGATGACTTGTTAATAAACGTGTTTGTAGGTTGGCGGAGATGGAATAGTTTTTGAAGTAGTAAATGGCATTTTTGAGCGATGGGATTGGTCAGAGGCTATAAAATCAATTCCAATAGGTGTAATACCTGGAGGTTCTGGTAATGGATTAGCACGTAGTATTGCTCATCATTGCTCTGAGCCTTATTTACCATCACCAACACTTCCTTCAGCACTTGCAGCTGTTAGAAATAATTTTGCCACAATGGATCTTGTCAGAGTTGAAACCACATCTCAAATTATGTTCTCTTTCCTTTCAGTCGGTTGGGGTTTGTTATCAGATATTGACATTGAAAGTGAAAGATTACGAGTATTGGGTGGTCAACGATTTACAATTTGGTCAGTGGCCAGGTTAATAGGTCTTCGCAGCTATGGTGGAAAATTATGGTATCTTCCAGCGAACATTCCGATAACTGAACCTAAAAGAGATTTAAATTGTTTAAGTGGCGGTAGCAATTTAGATTTGCCATCTGAAGTTCACTTGGAAACTCAAACGGGTAAGTGACTATTGAAATATAAAACACATTTAAGCATAGTTTAACTTATATTATGAAGGCTGAATATAAGTTAACATTTGATTGTAATGTGCCAATTTTAAATTCTCATCAAAAGTCTATTAAACATATACTTTTGATTGCTAAATCTCAATGTGAACATTCAGTGATGGAAAGCCTCTTATTTTTTTCAGTTATCATAAGATTAGTATTATAGCCGTTCAAATTTACAAATGGCACGTCATAATGTAGTTGCAAAATTTTCTGTACTTAAAACTGCTATTGGGAATTCTTATTTAAAAACAAAGTGTTTGTAAACTCTTAATGCCTAAACAGTTCATTTGTATATTTCTGTTTTTACAACTGCCAAAATATCCTCAAATTGAACTGAAGATGGTTTGTAAGAAGTAACAGCTTTAACTAATATGACAGTTGATCATATGTTTGTACTTTAGACTAGGAAAGAGTAGGGACTTCCAAAGTTTGTGTAGATGCCATTAATTTGATGGGAAACAAACCAAGAACACCACAATGAATTTTTGCAAAATAAAAGTTATTTAAAATTAGTACAATTTATATTCGGTATATAATGGTAACGTGTTTGGCATACTACTGTAAAGGCCGCAGCGAAAAGAAAACAATGGCAAGAGAAACTTTCCACAAAAATAAAATAAATGCAATTCGAAAATTACCTAAATTAGCTGTATACCTGTTATTTACATAATTATATCCATGTGCATGCAGTGGTAACAAGAAGCATAGTCTAACATTTTCTGGTATGCAATTTATGTGATATTCAATTGAAGGTTTCATTCATGTTTTCTTCGTTGAATCATAACACCATTTTTTCATAGGATAGGTACACACATGGAGTGTACATAGGGTATTATTTACGCTGTTCTGTAGAATATATTCTGTATTAACATGTGAGTAAAATTATTTGTGGAAGTTAATTATTATAGGTAACCATTCTACTTTCGAGTATGGAGTCATTCCGCATATTTTTACTCTGCAATTTTTTACTCCATATCATGCTGATCAAAAGTTGCTAAGGACATAACTCCATTCTATGTACCCATTCTTGCTGTAGAAGGCCTTAAAAGTCGATTCTTGACGAACCATATATATTGATTATACTATTTACTGTGTAAAATGTAAACAAATGGTAATAAAATAAGAGCAATATAATAGTAAAATACATAGAAACACATACAATAGAATAAGGAGAGGATCTTAATATCAAAGAGTTTTTCATATTTATTTCAGTTGGTGAAAGATTAAGACCGTGTTACCAAAGTCAAATAGTGAGTTTAGACTCGTCAATCTTTCAAAAGTTTGTGCTTAGAAATGAACCAATAGAATTCAGATTTTATTTAATTATTTTATCTTAAATCTATTATATATTTGAATACTAGTCCAGCCAACGGAGCGCTAAAATGACCAAAATATCTAATTTGAGTGCTAATGAATAGATTTTGATGAAACCTTGTGCAATGTGTTTGTAATAACGTTAATAAAAAAGTTGTAAAAAAGATTAGAATAGAAAATGATCGGAAGAGGTAGAAAACACTTTGTCACGGGTTCCGTAACTTGTGGAATTAGGTCAAAAATGAAAAATAAAACAATATATCTACCTTTTTTGGCCCAAAATAAAATGTTTTTACTCTTGTGAATTTTTTCGAAAAATGTATATTTTTTGAGACATGGCCACTCGAAAATTCCTAAAAGTGGGGGAGGGGAAATGTAAAAGTTGAAAAAAAAATCTGAAAAAATTCAGGTGAATGTATCATCGAAATACAAGACGTTTTTAATTTGAAACTTTTCTGGAATGTGCGTTTTCACCGGGTTTTTCCGGAAAAAATAGCCTTTGAAATTGTAACGCTTTAAAAATATATAATTTAAAAATTTGAAAAAAATTCTGACTATGCATTGAGGTCTTCTAAACATTTTTTTGTCTCTTGGAATTTTTTTGTAACTTGCTAATTTTCCAAGTTACAGGCAGTTTCTCACGATAAATAATTTACTACGTTTTTTGCACATTAAAAAATACATGTAGTCCAGTCAATGAAAGAGTTGTAGAGAACATTTAGGAGGGGAGAATTTTTCTCTTTAAGAATGTGTTGGGGGTAGTTAGGAGGTAAACATACTAAAAGTCTCCTCCCCTAGCCCCGCCGCCTCAGGGGGAGAGGGGGGTGGAAAGGTTCCTTTTTTCAATTCTTCGCTTATAACTCGGAAACGATGCGTCGTACGGAAAAGAGTAATCTATGCTAAATAAAACGTAATTAACTTTCCCACAAGAATGTTTATGTTCATTACTTCCTATGTTATAGTTTACGAAATATTCGCCAGCTAAAATCGATAATTAATTAAAAAATGTACCTTGAATATTTCTATCAAAGTGGTTTACGGTGGTCTGCTAATAAATCACAGTCACAAAACAGTCTTTATTCTACAACACTGGACATATTTACTAACGTAATATTTTGTCGAAATCTATACATTTCCTTAAATATACAGTGTGACTCACTTAACATGAAGATACCCTTATAACTTTTTTATTTTGTTTCCGATTTGAATCAAATTTTACTCAAGTATAGAACAAATTAGGATCTACTTATGACCTGAAAATCATTCACCTGCTATAAAGGCAAAGCTACCTGCGGTACCAAAATATGAGGAAAAAGTTAAAAAATCATATTGATGACGAATTTCATGTAGCCCTCACAAATTGTGGAAACTGAGGATCCCCTTTGCCAGATGAGCTTATGTATGAGAAATCCCCCATCAATAATCAAATCAAATTTTGGTGCATGTACGTTTGTGGCGCCTATCGGATGCATTTTTTAGAATTTTTAACATTCAAAGTGTTGTATTTTTTTCAGCATATTTTGGTACGGCTTTGTCTTTGTAGCAGCCGAATGTTTTTCTGGTCATAAGTAGATTCTAATTTTTCTATACTTGAGTAAAATTTGATTCAAATCGGAAACAAAATAAAAAAGTTATAAGGGTATCTTTATTTTAAGTGAGTCCACAATGTATATTTAAGGAAATGTATAGATTTTGACAAAAAATTACGTTAGTAAATACGTCGAGTGTTGTAAAATAAAGATTGTTTTGTGGCTGTTATTTATTAGGAGACCACAGTAAACCGCTCTGATAGAAATATTCAAGGTACATAACTGATTTTTTTTTTTAATAATCATCGATTTTCGCTGGCGAGTATCTCGTAAACTATAACACATAGGAAGAAAATGAATATAAACATTCTTGTGGGAAAATTAATTACGTTTAATTTTGCATAGATTACCTTTTCTCATATGACGCATCGTTTCCGAGTTATAAGCAAAGAATCGAAAAAAAGGAACCTTTACACCCCCCCTCCCCCCCCCTGAAGCGGTGGGGGGGCTAGGGGCGGAGACTTTTAGTATTTTTACCTTCTATCTACCCCCAACACATCCCTGAAGAGGAAAATTCTTCCCTCCTAAATGTTCTCGACAATCCCCTTTTGGGCATTCATTGACTGGACTAATGAAAATTCGAAAAATTTATATAATATATTATTATAAAAAAAAATATGAGTATGTATATAGTTATAACTGCCTGCAACTTGGAAAATTAGAAAGTTACAAAAATATTCCAAGAGATAAAAAATGTTTAGAAGGCCTCAATGCATACGTCTGAATTTTTTTCAAAATTTTAAATTACATATTTTTAAAGCGCTACAATTTCAAAGAAAACGCACTTTACAGAAAAGTTGCAAATAATCTTGTATTTCGATGATACATTCACCTGAATTTGTTCAGATTTTTTTTCAACTTCTACATTTCCCCTCCCCCACTTTTAGGAATTTTCGATTGACCATATCTCGAAAAATATGCATTTTTCGAAAAAATTCACAAGCATAAAAACATCTTATTTTGGGCCAAAAAAGATAAATATATTGTTTCTTTTTCATTTTTGACCTAATGGGGAACTTGCCCATTCTTTTTACTTCCACATCCAGTGGAAGTATAGTAACGACAAAAAAATTTTTAAAAATTTTTATTGTTCAAATAGACTTAAAATGTCATGAAACGTCGAGATTTGAAGTTTGAGCGAAAAAAAAAATTTCTTTCTGTCTGTCTGTCGGTCTGTCTGTCTGTCGGTCTGTCTGTCTGTCTGTCGGTCTGTCTGTCTGTCGGTCTGTCTGTCTGTCGGTCTGTCTGTCTGTAACTTTTTTTTGTGCGCACATTTACTCTGGAACCGTTTGAGATATTGACTTGAAATTTGGTACACATATGTACTTTAACGAGATCTAGAACTAGATTATATTTTCATTTTGTTCCGTCGAAGGGTTGGGGGGTAAATTGGGGTAAATGGATAAATCAAGCAGGTAAGAGTGCATAAAATTGGTATTTAGTATATACAAGAAAAGCTAAGGTCTCAAAAAAATTTTTGGCATTAGCCACCCCCCATTACCAACCCCCACCCCCTTATAAAAGGGGATGAAAAAAAATTATGATTTAGTGTATGTACAAGAACCAGAAACCTCAAAACATTTTTTTACTTCATCCACCCCCACTACCACCCCCCTATCACAACCCCCACCCCACTACCGATGTGGGGTAATCGTTTTAGGGGTTTTTGGGGTAGAGGATTTCAAATACTATATTATTAAAGTTCCATAAACAATTATTTCCACATACAAAGTTTTTTCGTTGTGAGTGACTTGGTTAGAGAATTGGATGTGGAAGTAGTGATTCCTTGGGCAGCGGTTTTTATTTCATTAAAGTGTGCGTTTATGCATAAAAATACGCTATACCGAATATCACCTCTTAAATCGCAGTACTTACTGTGCAATAAATAATTAAAGTTAAAATTCTCGCCACTCCTCACGAAAAGCACTGTGACCTCAAATTGAGAAAACTAGTCTTGCCTGGTATCCCACAGATGGCGAACTTTAGCCGAGCAGTACGTCTTCACCCTAATTAATAGACTGGGTGGCTTTGAGACGTCCGCATATTCGGTCATAAGTCTTTTGTTTTTTATGTTAGAAAAAAAAAGTTTCAGAAAGCTCAATCAATGGGCCTTTCCCCCCTAATGGAACTTGATGATTATTTTGTCATAAATCATCTATTAACACCTAATAAATATTGTATATACACGTCATATCGTATAATATTTTAATTTTAAATGGATATTTTGAAAATAAAAATATTGTCTAATTTACTTCAAACAAGTAAACGCGCTCAAATTACGTTATGGGCGGAACTCCAATAAAAATTAAACAATTTCTGGATTCATAGGGCTTCTGCACGTGACATCACAGCTAACCTCAAAAATATGTGTTTCTTAAGATTTAAAAGTATTACCCAGCTATTATAAAAATTTCTGCTTGGTTCCCGTATTTTCAACTAAAGTCTAGTTCAGTGTAATGTTTATGAACTTCTAAATACCTTGTCCTAATAAAATAGAACTCTTTTTGTAGGTTGGAAGTCTAACCTGTAATTAGCAGTCTATCTTTATTAATCAACAATATTGAAAAATTATTTATGTGAATTTTTAAATATTTGTTTGGAGCCAGTATAATTATACGACTTTTGTATCTTTTGACAAGGCGGGTATAGTTTTCTAACAATAATAAAAATCGTTGTAAATTGCTATCTTATCTGATTTTTGTTTATTAGAAAAACAATTCCAAATGGTAGACGACTTTATTGTTTTTTTTTTTTGAGGGGGGGGGCATATTTCGTAAACATCAACAGAAATCAATTATCAACCCAAAATGCTATACCTGCCTATACCTACCTGGTAAAAAAATAACAAAATAATTCTTTATATTTTTTATAAAATAAAAATACATACCAACAATATATATAGAGAGAATAGTTGATGGTTTCGACCTTTACTTGATGAAAATCCATATTAACGTAGAACGAAATAAAACTTATATAGTTTTATGATTTTCACAAATTTGTGAAAATCATATAAAACTATATAAGTTTTATTTCGTTCTACATATACAGAGAAACTGCGATTTTCTAAATGGCCACTCAAGTTTAAAACAGACTATGTAATATAGTCTATTAGTCTATATAAAATAACAACTCATACAACAAATAAATGTACTATATTTTTTACTACTATATATATATATATCTTTATCTTTATTGGTGTTTACTTTTACTGTTTACTAAGAAAATGCGAAAATCTAATAAATCTACATAACTATAGAAATTAACAAGCGCTCTTTGTACTTTGGTGAATCGCGAATAAGCGACTGCATATAATAGATCACATTACATTACATATCCTACCCTCCAAAGCTTTGAGTTCCGAAAATACCACACGTTACACGACAAACGCGATCTCTTGAACTAAGCGCGTTTGGCAGAGCGAGCCGTATCATTTTATTTCTGTCGCGTCACTCCAAAATAACGTTATTTTGTCGCGGTTTTTCTCTGGAGCGATCGCGTTTGTAACGCTACATGAGTGGAACCGCTTTTCCCGTCTCTAAAGCTTGATGACTTGATTGTCAATTCGGTAAAGGTAGAAAGAGACAAACACTTATAACGTACAATCTGCTCATATGTAGCCTCTACCAAGGGTGCTAGAATATACTGATTGGTCATTCCGCTCATTTCGTCATCAGTGCAGAAATATTGCCGAAAATTTTAAATTCATGACATAATAATTTTTTCTGTAGAAAAGAAGCAAATTTCGCAAAAAAGAAAAAAATACGGGTGAGTTTTTTTAAAGAGAACTTTTCAAATATTCAATAAAAAAAAACGTGGGAAAGGCCCATTCTCTTTACATAAGCTGTCTACAAATTTTTCGAAAAAAACGATAATTATCGAGATATTCGAGGAAATTTAGGAAATTACACGTTTTCCTATAGAGTGTATGTAAATCTTAAAAAAATAATTTTTCTCAGAAACCTTTGTTTCGAAGGGCCGAGATTAACGGAGCATCAAAGTGGTACATGATATTAAGTGAACATTGTATATGAGATTGATTTCAGTTAATTAACGATTAATTATGGTGACAAAATGGAGAAATTTTACCGAAAAAAAAAAGTCCCAAAGTCCGCTCCCTCTAATTCCTTCATTTTTGTCGGAATTCAATAAATAAAAAAAGGAGTTTTAGAAAATTTAATTCTGTTTAAATTAGCTAGAGTAGCCTTTTGGCATAGAAGCCAAGATTAAAAAGTTACCAACTGTAGAAACTCAAAATTTTCGATTTTTTGCTGTACATGGTTGACATTTCAGTAGTTATCTCCGAAACGAAAAAAAAAAATCAAAATTCTGATGGTACTGATGGTAGCAAAAGATTCGTAGAGGAAA
The DNA here is from genome assembly GCA_936432065.2 of Rutpela maculata. Taxonomy (NCBI): domain Eukaryota; kingdom Metazoa; phylum Arthropoda; class Insecta; order Coleoptera; family Cerambycidae; genus Rutpela; species Rutpela maculata. The sequence continues at coordinate 168,667,091 of OW386285.2, forward strand.
ATACTCATTTGACCTTATTTTTTATTTCGAGCTAACTCCGTTTTGGAAATATCTGCGAAAAATAGCAAAAAACAGCTTACATTTCGAAGCCGAAAAAATTGCAAAAACATACAATCTTGACACGTTCATATTTTTCGAAAAACACCATTGGGACGCCCATACGATGTCATGACGTAAAGAGGAAGTCTTCCAGATAAACCAGATCATAAATTGTACGGCGAAATTTGAAAATTCGACTCAGCACGAACGGATCAAAAGTAGCATTTTGTGACATTTCAGAATATTGAAAATGTTTTTCCAACGAATACGTTTAAATTTTAGGTTAGGTCGTGTTCACTGCTGTTGTTTCTGATAAATGCGCATGTGCATGTGGAATTATCAAAGCCAAAGCAGAATCAGTGTTACTTGACGCCGTCATCCGACTTTCTCCATCTGACGTCACGTTTCAGAAGTGTGTAAAATCCGGCAGATTTTAATCTCTTATATTTCTGGAAGAGATATTTTTTTTTTTAATTTTTTGTTGTCTATGGGGTGTTTAATGATGTTAGTTTACGATTTTGAGTATTTTAAATCAATTTTATTTTTTTGGCAAGTTGCCTATTCTACAAGTTACGGGATGATTTCTACTCCTTCCGATCATTTCCTACTCTAATCTTTTTTTCAACTTTTTTATTAACATCATTACAAACACATTGCACAAGAATAAATTTATTTAACTCGAGGAAAAGTTAAAAATCAGCATAATATTTGCTCCTATAAAAGATTAAACCTTTAGAAGAATTTGCTGAATTATGCTAATGTTAGTTTGACGTTTTACTAATAGCGGGCGCAGGGTAGAAGTTGTGTTATCAATGAAAAATGGTAAAAACAGGATCGGTCTCGTAATTGTTTATGTCTAGTGTTAGAAATAGCGTTTAAAAGAACTTTTACTGATTTAATTGTCTGTATTGATGTTAAGACATGATCTTGTCATTAACCCTTTCGGGACGGCAGCGGACTGCGCTTGCGGATTTGTCCGTTTTGCAGCCACGAACTGTAGCTTTTTTAGATACGATTCTAATAATAGAAATAAAACTTTTATTTATCACACAGAAAATATAAATATGTACACTAAAAAAAAAAAAATTGAACTAACAATGTGTAATAGGCGGATACGTATGTTTCTAGTAATTAAGTAAGTACCCCTCTTGCCGTGCGTAGATATCCGGTTCCCATCGCGAAAGGGTTAAAAGTAAAACTGAATAATTGTTTCACTCGCTGTTTAGTACGGTACATCTAATGTTAACGGCAGGACGACATAATTCCAATAGGTTCGCTATTTCTATTTAACAATTTACTGTGGCGTGCAAACACACTCTTAAAAGAAGATATTAGTTGTCATCGTGAAATAAAGGACAAGAGTAGATAAGGGCCTTTTTTCGCCCATCAGCCGTGTCATATAAAATTATATTTTCTGAGTAGTACATGTCTTGACAAGTAAAAAAAAAAACAGTTATTTGGAAAAATATTTTTATTCTTTACAGAAAATGAAATAATTATAAGTTATATATTTATTAATAAAAATAAACATTCAATTGGTTATGACTATCACTTTTATCAGATGAACCGTCACTAGACCATCCTGCGGCAGCATCCTGAAGTGCCTGAGCATATTGCACACTTAATTTTTTACTTTTAGAAGGACTATGTCTCTAGAAACCCAAATACCATAACACGGAGGTGACATGTGCGCAGCATCCTACAAGTCTAGTACCGACTTTACACTGGCAATACCATTCTATATTTGTATTGCATTTTGGGCCTATCCAAATGTTATATATTTTTGAACTTGTGTGACGTGATCTTATTTGAATTCTTATAACAGAGTTTTCTTCTTTATGCAGATAAAGAGAGTACATCCCCTGCTTATCAACATGCTCTTGCGTGTATGATTGGCTTTGTTTGAGCTGATATATTCCTAGAGTTAATTCTCGAAGTTCATCCCATGTTAGTCGTGGAAAATCTTGAAGGTCGGTATCAGTCAGCTCAGTTCATATCGCCTTTTTTCTTGCCCAACCTTTATTTTCGACCATTTCCTTTAGATGATTAGGTTTCTTGACTAAATCAAGCATTCTTTGTGCAATTATTTCATCGTCCTCAACCTTTGTGATTCTTCTTGGATGAAAAGCATTTAGGATTTGCACACACGATTTGTACATAGTCCTTAATATATTATAATAATAAATAATAATAAAAGTTCTTTATTGAGCATAAACCCAAAAGGCCATCGACCGAAGTCCTTCAGCCTGTTTACAAAAATATTAAAGTTAAAATAAGTACTTGTACATTGTGTATTTCATGTGTGGTATTTATATATATATATATATATATATATAAAAAAAAAAAATGTATATGTATTGAAAAACGTTGTTTATGGTTCTCTTAAGTCCTTAATGTGTTCCCACAAGGTTCGTTCTGGATATTTCCTGTGTCTTGGTGTCTGATGGTTTCTTGTTTTGCATAAGAGTTGAATTTTATCTATATTGTCTTCATTTTTGGCAAACTTGGTTGACAATTTTGAAAGTCTTTGTGAAATTGGTTCAATATTGGTGATTTCGTACAGGAGGTCATTAGGCGGGTTATGGAGTGGATTGTCAGGGTGTCGGCATTTGGTGATCGTTCTGAGTGTTGATGTCTTCGCTACATTGATATTTTTCAGTGCCGGATTTTTTGCATTAAGGTAGAGGGGATGGCTGTATTCTAGTAGCGGCCTACTATGGATTTGTAGATATGTACTGCTGTCTTCATACTGATACCTTTGTTTTTAAAGGTCAAACTACGGAAGTGTTTGCCTCTGGAGATGCACCTCTTTTTTATGATTTTGGTGTGATTATTAAAATTCAACTTGTGGTCAAGGCTTACACCTAGATATTTGACTGTTGTACTGGGTGGGAGAGAGTGATTGTTGATGGTTATTTTTGGGGAGTTGATGTTGGGGGCATGGTTGAAGATTATGTATTGGGATTTTGTCGGGTTTGGTTTCAATCTCCATTTGTTGAACCATATCATCGTCGTGTTCATTAATCTTTGTAGTTCATCCAGTCTTTTTCATAGTGCAGTTATGACTAATTAATACAGTATCATCAGCATATTGTAGTATATATGGATTAGGGTTGAAGTGCGCTGGGTCATTTTCGAAGTTGTAAATATCAAAACAGTAGGTGTTGTATAGTAGTGGCGATAGCGGCGAGCCTTGTGGTAGTCCTTGTTGCATTTTAAATGTTTTAGAGTAGCTTGTGTCTATTTTGATTTGTAATGTTCTCTCTTTTAAATATGTGCTTATCATGTGTACTAAGTATCTCGGACAGTTCAGGTATGCTAGCTTGTACAGTAGGCCCATGTGCCAAACACTGTCGAATGCTTTATTTATGTCCAAAAATATTGCCGCACTATGTTGACCTTCGAGCTTCGTCGTTTGGATATTTGAAGTGATTATCATCAGCGGGTGGGTGGTGGATGATTTTTCCCGGAATCCAAATTGGTAGTTGGGTGTGTTGTGCCCGATTGCATCTGAAATGAGTCTTTTAATAATCTGTTCCAAGTTTTTTGCTATTACCGGAAGTAGTGTGATAGTACGATAGTTATTTGTTCTGTGTGGGTTGGTGTTGGGTTTGGGGATGGTGATGACAACACCGTGTTTCCATTCCTTAGGGAAGTACTGGTTGTTCAAACAGTATTCGTATAATTTTATTATGTATAGGTGTACTTTGTGTCCAAGTTTACGGATGATATTTTTAGATATGCTGTCTTTTCCAGGGGCTGTGCTTTTACCTTTATTCAGTATGTCTTAATAGGTTTCCTCGCTTATTGAAATGTTTTGGTTTGGTAATTCTTCAGAAATGAAATCGTCATGCCAATTTTTTACGTCTTCGTGATGCGCTTCGTCGAATTGGTTATCATTTTTAATTGTGTATACATTTTCATAATGTTCGGCAAACAGATCTGCTTTTTCGGGGTTGCTATTATAAAGTGTATTATTTTCTTCTAGTGTGGCTATGGATGTCGACTGTTTATATCTGGATAATTTTTTTATTTGTTGCCAGTAATTTCTGCCTTGTTGTTGATTGATTTCATTACATACTGTTAACCATTTATGTTCCTTATAGTCTTTAACTAGCCTTTGGATATTTTTGTTGTAATCGTTAATATGTCTTTTATATTGTGCATCTTTATTTGTTAGGTATTCTCTATACATTTTCCTTTTATGTTTTATTAATCTGATGATGAATGGTGGTAGTTCATATGAGTAATATCTAATCCTTCGAGTGGGTGAGTTATGTATTATCGTCGCCGTTAGTTTTTCGTTGAATCTGGTTATTGCCTGTTCGTCAATTGGAAGGTGTTGTTGTTCTTCTACATAATTTTCTATTGTAGTGTTGACTTCATCCGTGTTGCACTTATGTAGGTTAATTCTTTTTTGTTCCACTTCCTCTTCTGTTGTTTTGTCTAGCTCTATGTTAATCTCTATCGCCAGGTGGTCGGACCCTATGTCTGGGAGCGTTTCTATTTTACATATATTGTTATGAATATTTTCGGTGTAGAGTATTATATCTGGTGTCGAGTCCGGGTTGTTTTCCATTAAGAATGTCGGGGGGGTGTCCTAAATATTGTGTTATTTATGAATGTTTGTATTTGCTTGTTTTTTGTTCTAAAGTCCCCTATTATAAAGCAAAATTTGTATTGGGCTGCTTTGTTGAAGATGGTTTCTTCAATGTTAGATGTTGGGTGTACATATATCAGAATTATATGCAATCTGTCTCCTTGGAATGGTATTGAAATGTGTGTGGCTTCGTTGAGTGGATTATTTACCCTTGGCCGATTTTCTTTTCTCATTTTCAAAAGGGGATTTACTTGTATTAGGTTTCCTCCTCTTGTGTTATTATTTACGATGTTTCCATTGTATTGTAGCACGTCCTAGTTTTGGTACCGAGTGTTGCTGTTTTCTTTGGTTTTGGTCTCCACGAAAAGTGAGCAATTGATATTATTTTTTTCCATTGTGTTGTTAATTAACTGTTTTTTAGGTGTATAGCTGTTTACATTGGCGTATAGTATCCTAAGCATCGACGTGAACTTGGACATTGGTCTTTCCAGGTATAGGTTCCGTTGGTGATACAGTTAGAGGTTCGTCTAGGTCGAACATTAAGATATATACTCTGTTACCAGAGAACGTTGCCACTGTGTCAATGTTGTATAGTGTTGTAAATCTCTTTCTAAGTTTCCTTAATAGTTCTTCCCTATCTCTGTTCTTTTCTTTGTTTAGTTTTGTTATATATGTGTTGATTATCATGTCATGTACTGTAACTGGTGAGTGTATTTTGGAGTTTTTTGTTATTCTATTGTCGATTTCGTGGCTTTGCTTGTTGAGTGATTTTATCTGTGCATTTGGAAGCCCCTGTATTGGTTGAGTCGGTCTTTTTGGGCATTTAAGTGACCATGCGGCATGGTCTTCTGATCCACACCCTGTGCATTTCATTGGTAGTGTAGAATTACATGTTGAGAAGTGGTGAGGTCCATTACATTTCGTACATTTTGGCGGAGTTGTACATTGTTCTTTAGTGTGCGTGAATTGTAAACATTTTGCACATGGTTGTGGAATTGGTGTTGGCGGAAGGCTCAGAAAGATGGGGTAGTGCTTGTGTTGGTAGAATATTCCCTCGTTTAGTAATTGTTCGCTAGCTTTTAGACAGTCCGTTATTATCCTAATCATGAGTGTGGATTTGTTATTTGCTTTTGCGATTATTCTTTTGCAGTATCTATGTCGTATACTAATTCCATTAAGGTGTTCGCTTATTTCTAGATCCGAAATTTCATGTCCAACTGATCCTATTATAACCGAGTATGAGCTTGACATTGTTGTCCTGTTCTGACTAGGGGTGTGTGATTCTGAGGTTTCTTGATAATTTTTAATTTTTTTATCAGATACTAGTTTATTTAAAGTTTCGGTTACGATTTTCTTTTCCCTATTTGTTTTTATGAGGAATCCTTTTTTTGTTTGTATTATGGTTTCGTCTGATTGAGGATGCATTTTTTCCCATAACTCAGATATATCCCTTCTAGTCATATTCTGTAATGAAGTGATGTAAAATAAGTATTTATATTTCTTATTTGTTAGTTCATACATTTTTGCTGAATGGTTTTTGTGTACTGGCATTGTTGTGTTTTTTTTTGGTGGGTTTTTTGTGGATGTATTTATCTGTGAGTTTTTTGTGTTATAAGAAGTTGTTCGTATTATTTCATTGATGTCTTTTTGTGTTATTTTATTCTTTTTATTTGTATTCCCTGATGCAGTTTCCCCTGATTTCCTTTTGTGTTTCACTTTTTTCCATTGTCCTATGTCATCTATTTCCATTTCACTGTAGCTACCATCACTTTCTGAAGTCATTTTGAATTAATTATCACTTTTAACTGTGCAGTACTAGGAGTAAATATCAACAGGTGTTCACTCTATCACTGTCAGTTAAGGACTGTATATTATAATAATAATAATAATAATAATAATAATAATAATAATAATAATAATAACAATAATAATAATATGGTCCGAGACCATGAAAGTGCAGGAATAGGAGCCTTTTTGGTTAAGGCAGCACGCTGAGCGGGGTAGTCCTGATCATAGGAGCCCTCGGTGGAACGAGACACACACTGCTTTCAGAACTAAAGATCATACCGGTATGCTGAAATTCGGCAGAGATCTTAGCCGGCAGGATGCAGAAGGCCATTATCCTCGGCTCATTACGTCTACTCAGGGCACACGATTCTCGGACCCAGTAGTCACTCACCCCACGGACGTGGGGAGTGGCTGCCGGTACTACCTCTGTGAGTGTCGGAGCCATAGAGTATAAAGGGTGACTGGCTTTTATAAAATAATAATAATAATAATAGACTTTATTTTCAAAAGACTTGTAGATACAAGTGTAGAATATTGTCACAAAATTGTTAATATGGTATTTGGAGATTCGGCATCACGTTATTTAGCGCCCTCCAGTTCTTTAGCGCTCTCCAGTTTACCGCTTCGACTACCCAGTGGACTTTTGTTGCAAGTCGTGTTTCGTTAGCATCCTCAGTTGAAAGCTGCGACTGTTTATTTAAAAAACAAGGCATGTCTTCAAGCAGTTCCAAACAATCACGGAAACCTCGATCAACAACAATAACGTCGTTTGGTTTTAGCCACTCTCTGATATTATGTGCATCTTTTCTTAATAAGTGTGCAAATATATTAGCGTCATTATTCTTGGAGTCTGATAAATATGGACCAATGACATCTAATATGTAACCTGAAGTGGTAACCAACATCATCGGCTTAACTAGGGTCGTCCTTTATACAAAGCAAACGAGCGCCTTTGAAAGGAATAGTTTGCGCTTTTCTGAATAAATATATACGTGCCATCAGCAACAAGAATAACTTTATTATTGTCGTCTTCTGGTTTAAACAATGCCTTTGCTAAAGGTCGAGTATGTTCTTCAATAATTTTTGTTCTTGTGATATGTTGAATTCCAAGATGTTGCGGAACAAAATGGTCTATTAGAGCTTGTCGCGCCGAATGTATCGCCAAGGATATTAATCGTTTTTTTTATATTAAATAAAGTAGAAAGAACGTCATTGGAAAGGCCTGTTCTAAGCTTGTACCAGTTCAAAAATGATATTAAAGTTATCAAGAGTTATGCCCATTAACGAGTAATAATCGGAATTCGAAAGCTTTCCTGGCGTGTCAAAATCAAAGCCTTTTTTCTTTGCCACCTTTCTTAGATCTTGCAAGAAATGCTTAATGTCATTTTCACTAAAAGTTGTTTCATTACTTAGGGCTTGTAAAGATTTTAAAGCCTCTTCCATAAATATTTGTTCTGTAAGGTGTATTTTACAACATCGCTTTCCCGGAGTTACATATATACCGGTTTCTATAAAAGCTTGAGTTCTAGCTGCACGTGGTACAGTCTTGAGATCTTTCACATGTTTACATATAATACAACGTGTATATGAATTATGACTTCGAGGTATTAATAACTGTACGTTACGTTGAGGCGAAATCCTCGATGTAGCATGACTTTCAGTAACTTCCGAAGAAGATTGTAGCCCGTAACACATGATAGGTATAAGATAGGCAGGCAGAACACACTGCTACATCCTCGATGTAGCATGACTTTCAGTAACTTCCGAAGAAGATGTAGCCGTAACACATGATAGGTATAAGATAGGCAGGCAGAACACACTTTAGCACCAGTTTGTAAGTTGCAGTTCTTAGATATTTTTAGAACTGATATTATTTTTTTATTATCACGAAGAGGAAAGTCACTTTTATTTTTGAGCCAGCATTGAGAGCAATTGCACTGAGTTCCAGGCATTATTTTTTTTTAAATATGCCGCAAACAAATTAAAAACTGATTCACCACGATGTAAAATACTTCTTTGCACAGCAGTACATACAACAATATGTGGCTTTGACCGGCGACACGTTTAAACTCGCACGCGACGTCGACACCACTACGACTCTCGCAGACACGATTTTTTATTTTATACATTGAAGCGCTTGATGAAACAATATAAATTGACCATTATTTAAAAGCTTAAATGCTCAACAATGAAATGGTAAGATAGTTTATCTTGGTTCATTGAGCGCATCTAACTGAAATATACATTAAAAGTTTGGAAACAGGTCAAAAATTACTAAAAAACTGCAAACATGCCTATTTTGAAATGCTCTTACTACGACCTACTGTAGTTTTTCAGATATAAAATGTATAGAAACATAAACACCACATGTTCAACTATAAATAAATAACGCTTAATGACTTTAAGGAGAACGTCTCTTTTTTATGAAATTAGTGGGCGAAAATTATATAGCTTATCTACCCTGGTCCTTTGGCAACCACTTGATATTAAAATCATTATTTTTAATAAATAATGTATTTGGCTTTAAATATCATTTCCTTCAAACTTCTGTTATAAACTTTAATACATTTTAGATTTTTGTTATAAAATTCAATTGAATAACCTTATTTATAAGAAACATGTATTATATGTGTATAGTGTATATGTATACGTAGTAATTTATCTCAGATCAAGAATCTACTTTTAAGGCTTTCTACAGCAAAAATGGCACATAGAATGAGACGTCCTTAACAACTTTTGATCAGCATGATAGCCATTTTCCATAGGAAAATAAAGAAAAAAAATAATAAAATTTTGCTCCTCATGACGTAGCAGAGCCCGAACCTTCTCATTGGTTGTTGTTTATCATCGATAAAGTAGACGTTGTGATATCTACTTTATCAGCTTAACTACTAACCTTGTACTCGGACTCAGGAGGGATTAATTCCAGAAACGGCTTTTACTTAGCAATAGTAATATGTAAACATATGTTGTTAAGATATAATTTCTAAAAATACATTCTGTTGTGAGCATTGAATAAAACATTCCAAAACAATAAAAAATGATGAAGTGTTGAAATATTAGTAGTACTTCATCACCTTGTGTCATCTTTTCTGTCTTGCCTTGTACAATACATAGTGTTATTTGTAATGAGCCCACCAAAGCTTTTTGTGAAAATCTTGAATCATCGGTTTTATATATACACTTTTTACATGTTTTTTGTTCTTGATCTGTTCCGAGTGTTTTTTATAGTTTTTAGCCCACAGAAATTAGTCAAAAAAACGAGGAAACCTAGACAAAATTAGTAAAAATCTGAATCGCGTCCTATGCATCGGATGCCCATGAGGTCAATGTGAAAGTTGTAGAGATATAAATTATCAACAAGTTGTCTTTTTTATTTTTCCCCAACCCCCTCTTTTTTCGAGATATTCAAGGTCAAAGCTTCAAAAACGTGGTTTTTCGCGAATATCTCGCGTCAAAAAAATCGGACAGCAATAAAGTTAACATGAAAGTTGTAGAGAATTCAATTATCTACAAGATTGGTATTTTGCATTTTTCCCAAAACCTCGCCCTTTTCGAGATATTCAAGGACGAAGTGTAAAAAAACTGCTTCTTGCATTTAGACTCCATGAATATCTCGCTCCCTATGCATTAGACCGCGACGAAGTCTACATGCAAAAAACCGTTTTTTTTAACTTGAATATCTCGAAAAGGGCGAGGTTTTGGAAAAAAATGCAAAATACCAGTCTTGCAGATAATTGAATTCTCTACAACTTTCATGTTAACTTCATTGCTGTCCGATTTTTTTGACGCGAAATATTCGCGAAAAACCACGTTTTTGAAACTTTGACCTTGAATATCTCAAAAAGGGAGGGGGGGGGGGGGGTAGGAAAAAATGAAAAAGACAATTTGTAGATAATTTAATTCTCTACAACTTTCACATTGACCTCATGAGCATCCGATGCATAGGACGCGAGATATTTGCAAAAAACTTTGACCTTCAATATTTTGGATAGCCATGTTGGGATTTTTCTGATTTTTGTGGATTTGGGTTGGGACACCTCAAAGAACGTCTGTGCAAAAATTGAGATTTTTACTAGGTGAAATGCTAATTTCTGTGGGCTATTTCTCTGTTTATGTATTTTCAAATAGCTGAATTCTAAGCTAAAAGAACTACATATGAATTCCGATTTTAAAAATCAAGAGCCGTCGAAGTTGAATATTTTTGTAAAAATCTTGAAATCATCTGCACACTTTTTACGTCTTTTATGATCCGTTCAGAGTTCTTTGATTTTTTTTCTCTGTTAATATATGTTGAATTATCAACTTACCAGTACACAATTTTTACTTATTTTTTAAATCGTCATCTGTTTAGAGCTCTTTTATTCTCTTCTCCGTTTGTATATTTTTACCCCCTTTGGCATGGAGCGGGTGTATGTGTCTGGGAGTAAGTCTGTGTGTTTTATTTGTCTTTTACCTTCTATTTTTGTAACGGATGAATCGAGTTAAATTTGATTTTCACCAAATGATCTGGATATTTCTACAGGAAGGTTTCACTGTATTGAAATGTCAGAAAATGATCTGATCGTGAAGGAATTGAAAACGTGTGATGCTTACTTTATCACTTCAAATATGAATATAAAGTAAAAAAAAATCAAGACTGATATTTACTCGGTTTATGTCATACGATGCCGCCCTCCTTTTGACATTTTATAATGTTTTGAAATTATTCATAAAATTCGTCTATCTTACTTGAATCCACAAATTGTCTGATACACACCTTTCGCAAAATTTTACATATTTGCTGAGTGACAGAAGAGTCAAAATCGATGATTTTTCTTGTATTTTTGCCATAAAAAAAGTTAATTGGTCATTCTTATAGAAAAAAATACGCTGAAAAAAAAGTCCAATACAAAAATTGTATTAGACTTTTTTCAGTACATTTTTTCCCTAAGCTGACCGGAACATTGTTATAAACAATGTTTAATTGCTTATAATAATCAGTTTGTTCGAGGTTAAGTTAAGAATACATACAACATAAGAAATAAAGTTATATTAGTAATCTTCTGAACCATTTTAATATGTTCTTATACCAATGTGCTCCTAAAAGACTGGTGAATAGTGATACATAAAAAGATATTAATAATCTTCAGGATGATTGTCATCAACATATACATCAATTAACCAAATCTTTTGGACCTATAAGGAAAAACCCATTAGTGATATCTTATCTACACCGGACTTAGTACATCAACTTACATGCCTAAGCAATGGAATGTGCAAATTGGAAACAATGTAAAAATGATAATCTGGGTCTAAAACAGATCTATACCTGTGATAAATACGCTAAAAATCACTGTAAGTCATGCTCTAAACTCTCGACAACTGAAATAAGAGTATTAGAATAGAATAGAATAGAATGTTTTATTGGTGTCAAATACACAGTGTTTACACATGTCAAAATACAAATGATAAAATAACTTATAGAATAAAATAGTGATTAAAAATATACAGTACACTAAGTTAAAATTTGTTTATATGGATACCTACCAGAATATAGTTAGAAAAGTGGAGAAACATATAATTGTATAATAGACGAAAAATTGTGGGACAAACAATTGAAATAAATAAAATTTTTGAACTAAGTAATAAATAATGCTGCTTAGTAGATTTGGTTAAAAGAGGATTAATGTATAAATTTTTTTTTAAGAAACTGCAGATAAACATACCCTTACTTATTTTCCTTATTACTTTTCATAATGAGTTTAATTTAAACTGAGCTGAACCATTTTAAGAACTCAGCAACAGAAGATCTCGATGCCACTTCCTGATTGTTGTCAAGTGACCAATCATTCTGATAAAATAGTCAGATTCAGATTTATTTATTTATGTTATATGATTTACAATAATCATTACATTCGTCAATAAATTTAGTATACAAACATCAGATAAAATTACAATACAAATATTGTTACTTATACATACAAAATAAAATAGTCATTTATACAGATATGAAACATAAAACACTATATTAATGAATTGCACTGCAAAAATTCAGTTGTGCTATAGAAAGCTTTTCTGACTAGTAATTCTTTTACTTTTGCCTTATATTTGTTTAGAGTTAAACCCTTGTAGCAATTTCGTAGCTTGTTATAGAATAGAGGGCTGTAGTAATTAGTTGCCAATCGAGACTTACATAGCCTGAAGTAGTCTATTCTAATATCATCTCCGTCTCTGGTCAAATACTGATGAAAAGTATTATTTCTATTATAGACATCTTGGTTAATATAAGCATAAACTAGACATTCATATATAAATCGGCAAGGTACAGTTAAAACCCCAAGTTGAATGAATACATTTTTTACGTCGTGTCTGTAGTTGAAGTTAGCTACGATTCGAAGAGCCCTTTCTCTGTTGAGCAAAAATACGCTCCACATGACAAGAGTGACCCCAATGTACTCTTAATTGAGGAAAATAATAAATTAAAAAAGAGATACGGGAACAAGCAAATCGAAGATGTAAAGATCACCATATGCGACAAATATGAAAATTTGCATGTTGAAGCTGAAAATAAAAGGCAAACCGTTAGTGAAATCACAATGACACTGAGAGATAGCAAAGTAGACCTTATTAGAATCTTAACGTCAACAGAAAAACCAACTCAGGATCCAAAAAGAATAGCTAACACTACAAGGCCAGAGAAAACTAACAAAACCTGTTATGAAGTTTCACTGACCAACTTCAAATCAAATAAAGCAGCAAACAATACCACATATGTCTCTCCAAACACCAGAACGCGGTCACAAACATGTGGCCAGTAGACACCCAAAACAGGTAAATTGAATACGAAGCTAAATCACCACCAAATCTCAACAGAAGTAGTATAACAGCGACAACAACATCCTGGGCCCAAATAGCGGGTCGCCCGCATGGACCGAAAAGAAATATTTTCATAGGAACTGGCGAAGCAGCTGAAAATAAACACGATAGGCAGAGATGGTAAAAACAAGAAAACATGACTGTTTATTTCTAGAATAGCTGACAAAATAGATGAGACTATAGTTAGGAACTATATTAAAAAGAAATCCAATATCACCAATGAAGATGACCTTATTAGTAAAACATCTCAAATAGAACAATTAGAATCCAACAGCAAGTATTTCCAAGGAATAAATTATGACTTAGTAGCGGTGGCGGTCTGGGTGTCTAGGGCTTAGTCGGCATCTTATAAGCGAAGCAAGCAAGAATTTCTTTATAAGAAAAATAATATCGATCACAGACCAGTATCTGTAATACCATGTGTCGCCAAAATTTGTGAAATGGTGTTAAAAAATCAATTGGCATTATATCCAGAACATAATAAGCTTATCAGTATCAGTACGGTTTTTCGAAACAAATTATCAACTCTTGCCATTGATAAATTAACTGATTTAATAAATGCTGGTTTTGAAGGTGGCAAATATGTATGCTCTTTCTTCCTAAATCTCACTAAGGAATTTGATTGCATGTCCCACGAAATACTTATGGACATACAGCATGGTGTACCACAAGGGTCCGTACTGGGTTCCATACTTTTCTTACTTTATATCAATGACTTTCCTCAGTCAATTAAAGATAATGTTACAGTGCCATATTATTTGCCGATGATACAAATTTGACAACGTCTAATGGTAACCTTGATGTGTTGCTAAACAAGGTACCATATACAGAGTTAATTTCTCAGAACTGGCTTGCCCCTAATAAGCTATGTCTAAATGTGTCTAAGACAGAAACGGTGATATTTGGTTTGCGCAGTTTGGAAGAGGTTAATAATCCAGAGACTGTTAAATTCCTAGGAGTCAACTTACACTCCAAGTTATCCTGGGAAAGTCATACCATTTGCACCTGTAGCAAAATTTCCAAATATACTTATCTGTTGCGAAACCATGTTGACAAAGTCACTGAATACTCTAACCATGGCTTACCATAGTCTCATCCACTCCACTTTATCAAATGCTATTCTAGTCTGGGGCCATGCCCCATTTTGTGCTACTGTATTTTCTATTCAGCGTAAAGCAATACGAGTCATTTCTGAACTAAAATTTAGAGATTATTACAGACAGTATTTTATTACTTTGAAAATTATGACTGTGCCCTTACCTATATTTACCAATGTCTTACTTACGTAAAGAAAAATGTGGAATCATTCAAAACCAGAAGCCACATACATTCTCATAAAACCAGAAATAGAATAGAATAGAATAATTTATTAATGTTAGATACACAAAAGTATTTACACAAGTCAAAAATAGTATATAAAAAAATAATAGCTAAGAAAAATTTTATAAAACATATTTGTATAAATGTATATAAAGAAAATAAAAACACTAAGTTAAATAGTTTATGTAGAATGCTTAAATGCTATTAAAACACTAACATTCAACATAAGATATACAGCTAGTTAAATTTATAGGATACATTGATAGTTAATAATTACACATGAATTAACAGGGTAACATAGAGATAATCATCGGAGACCACATATTAGCATACAGATTTATTTACCTTTTATTTATTTATTTTTTATTTAACTATATTTTGTTCGTTAGTCTAGAATTAGTTCCGTTATAACTAACATACTGTTGACGTCCAAATAGGTATGATTTTAATAATAATATGCTTTCTGTAGTGAAGCCATAGTAGTTCAGCTTATTCAGAAAGATGTCATAAGACACACAGTCGAATGCCTTAGTGAGGTCTAGGAATTGAGATGATATGTCCCCGGATTATGTTTATTAAGGTTGTGGAAGATATGAAGGTGTAATGTACACTTTTGTGCAATAAAATCCCTTACACTTGAAAAATCAAGTAATCCAGTTTTCACTAATATTGAATCAGTCTTTTTGGAATTTAAATTTTTTTATTGTCATATAGGTTATAAAAAACTGACATTGATTGTGAAACGTCATAAGTAATGTATTATGTTAATCCAGAAGAAAAACATACCACGTATTTTTGTTTTTTTACTTTTTTACACCATTCAATGGGAATGATTTCGATTTATAACAAATGTAAAAATTGACGTTGAAAAATTCACAGATACGACTGCACATAACTGCGATTGTATTTATTGTGTAAATAATGTAACCTAATATTTTGTACATATGTCCGTCATTACAAGACTGAAAAACTTTTTCATCGGTAAACACAACATTGTTCCAAAACTCCCAACATAGACACAAATTAAACAAAACATAATGCGTGCTTGCTTTTGTTCTTCTGATAATATGGTCTTCTTGGCACTTGTACAGTTTTTTATTTCCGATTTTCCTATCCTTCGGCTAACTGTTGACATCGATGCTGGAAAATTTGTCATGAACACAGCGTCTCCTGCTGTTTGAAATGGATTTTTCCTCAAATAGCCAAGGAGTGCTTCATCCTGACCGAGATTTGATCTTCTCGATCGGCCTGAACCGTCTTTTCTCTTTACGCTACCTTCCTCCTCCCACTTTTCTTCACACTCATAACAGTACTTTTATTCAATTGATAATGGTTAGCAACTGCTCTGATAGACCATCTCTCTTCAATTTTAGAGAGAATTAAAATTTTTTCATGTTTAGTTAATTTTGGCATTGCGAAAATATGGCACTGACATTGACAAATAAATAAAGAATGCTTTAATATAGCGAAAAATAGAAGAGATATGGTCTATCAGAGCAGTTGCTAACCATTATCAATTGAATAAAAGTACTGTTATGAGTGTGGGGATTTATCCAAATAGAATTTTTCCGTAAAATTAACAGAAAGACCACAATGATTTATTTTCTTTTATTTTCTACTTAGATTAACTCCGCGTGTTAGATCCCATTTTAACTGAAATTTGGTAAAAATCCATTTTGTAAGCAAAGTTAATTTATCAATAGCTAATGTGGTTGAAACCTTATTTCTGGCTGGTGTTAAAAAGAATATCACTTTCGAAGTAATCGACTAACTGTATTTTAAGATAGTTTCATATATTTTAGCAAAATAAGGGATAACAGAAATCGGTCTGTGATTAGAAGGATCATGGATATCATCTTTTTTATATATTGATACAATCTTGGAGATTTTTAAGCAATTTGCTATTTGACATTGTTTGATATACACATATTTTGTCAAATTAATGATAAGCTAAACATAAATTTCCATAGATTAAATAAAACCAGGGATGGCACTGGATACTAGGGTTTACAGTTTTATAATGCTCTACCACCAGAAATAAAATCGTTAAATGACACCCAGTTCAAAAGGATAAAAAATATTTACTTAATGCTTTTTATAGTACAAACGAATTTTTAGATAATAACTTTTCCCCGATTGCAAACTAATGTGTGTATCATCATGCAGTATTCTACAAACAACAGTGATAAATTACCATACCATACAATACCATACCTATATTTAATATTTATAATTTTTTTTTTTTTTGGTTTGTCATTTGTATCCTGTGTGCTCTTAGCCTTATCTTTACATCTATGTTTTATACATCATATACTTTATATTTTGACTTCCTTATTGTATGTTGATGTGTGTAAACACTTGTGTATTTTAACACCAATTAAGAATTTAATTGAATGGACGAAAAACAGAAGTCCTACATAAAAAAACACCTTGATTAAAAATGAAGGTATTTTTAAAATGCGTCGTTTGAGACCTAGTACGACCTTTTATCTTGAACTGTTCATTTGTTATAAACAAATTAAGGTTCTCTTATTTAACAATTTTTTTTCTCTGATATTAAACCTTATTTTCAAATTCTATTTAATGAAAAGTGTAGTATATCAGCCATGGAATTCGCCATTTTTTTATTTCGATATTTTAAATATTTAGCCATTGTTTAAAAAATCAAGATAATTTGTTTATCAACTAATAGCTCTTGCTTGATTGAATTTTTGGCCATCATGCAATCGATAAATATCGATACTACCTACCATTTTTATATGGTCCGGGCAAAAAAAAATTTGTAATTGTTTGTTCAAACGTTTAAAAAAACAGCCTTATAACCAAATTAAATATCTCCGCGGTGGAACATTGTATCGAAATGAGGTTTTTGGCATTCGATAGAGTTTAAAAAAAGGAAAAATTTGAGCCCAAGTAGACCTGGATACAATAATCGGAACCGAAAATATCTTCATTTTTCTCTTTTTTTTGTTTTGGCCTGTCATTTGTTTACCTAAAACTTTTTCAAGACAACCCTTGGTTTAAAATGAAGATAAGTTACTGTAACTGTAATTCAAAGAAGTTACAAAATTCGATTTTTTTCATAGGTTTTGGGCAGTTTAAAAAGTGCCATGTCGATCAATCACATACAACTGCGGTGACGCCAGCATGGTACGCACTATAAGGGTGATTCACGTAGGTCGTTCATTAGAAGTTTTTCAACTTGCAGTTGAATTACGAACTTGAAACTTGGCATGCCGCCATAATCGATCATGCCCGTTCTAACTAAAAATTTTCAGTCCTCCAGCTATACAGGGTGTGCCAAAAGTCGGTACCAACGTTCTTATTCTAAATGGAAACCTACAATTTTTTTTTTCATGATTCGATTGGCCTTCCAATTCTGAGTTTAAACAACCCACGTTATGTTAACTTATTTGTTACAGGTTTTGATACACGTCAATTTTTTTGAAAAAAATTGCCGCTGTAGTAGTTTACGAACAAATTTGTATCTCGCAAACCGTTCAAAATTATGAAACCAAATTGATGAAGTAGTTAGCTGGAAGTCCAGGCTAACACCTGATGTCTCATCAGTGATTCCATCTTGTGCCACATGGGTGCAGGTGATTTTCAAATGTCGCAATAAAGAATCGTCAAAAAGTCGATTTTTTCAAATAGCATCTACTGTTTTTATTTTGACATCATTTGAAAGAAAATTGAATTTTAGGGTGAGTTACTTAAGCATTCCCTATACCTAACTTCACTCCCTATCGAATTATTCAATAAAAATCAAGAAATAACTTATCTTGCCGAGATATTGCTTGGTTTTTCAAGTTTTCAAGTTTCATGGAAACAACGATTTACTTAAAAATCTGTATATATACCTTCAGTCGTTTTTGAGTTATTGGCATTTTTTGTAGTAGCCTTTGGAAAAAATGCCAAATATCAAACCTAGCCACTATTGTGTCATTGTTATCTTATTGTTTCAATTAATTCGTGCAATTTTCATCATGATGTTGTTTTTGATTTAATAATAATAATAATAATAATGGTTTATTGATGTTAAGACACTGGGTGTATACATAGGTCATAAGATTAAAAATTAATACAAACATAAGTTAAAACTAGAATAAAAAGATAAAACTTGACAAAGGACAAAAACTGAATAAAAGAAAACTACAGACTAAAAATGAGATCCTCAAAGTTATCTTGGAGGTATTCCTCAAAGGTGTAAAACGCTTTTAATTTCAAATAAGCTTTTAGCTTCGTTTTGAACTGGTTTATATTTAATTGTTTAATTGCCTCTGGCAAGACATTAAAAAATTTGATGCAGTAATAACCGGTACCGTCTCTGGTTCTGTGAAAGTTTGGTACGACATTGTTGTTATTTCTTGTTTCATAATTGTGAACATCACTATGTTTGTTGAGTAGGTGTTAATTTTTTTTTGTATGCATAAGGCAAGTATAAAAATGCATGGTAGCATAAGTATATTAAGTTTTTTGAAAGTTTGCCGACAGCAGTCTCGGTATTTCAATTTATCTATAATTCTGATGCATCGCCTTTGTAATCCAAAAATATTTTAGATGCGTGAGCGGAGTGTCCCCAACTGAGGACGGCATAACTTATATTTGAGTGTATGTGACCATAGTATGCTGTTATCAAAACTTCTTGGCTGACTGAATTCACTAGGTTCCTGACTAAATAAATGTTTCTCGGAATTTTTGTTGAGAGGTTATCCACGTGTTTTCCCCAAGTCAGCATAGGATCTAGGTGGATACCTAAAAATTTTACCGATTCGTTTTTTGTGTCTTCGTTGTGGTTTTTTGTAGGTCGTAAGCTAAATGTAAGATGTTGCGTCTTGTTATCGTTTATTCCTAGTGTGTTAGCAGCATACCAGGTTTTTATATTTGATTGTGTGTTCAAAGATTTAGTCTTGACAAGATCAAGCGATAAATCCTGTTGTACCTCAGTGGTGTCATCTGCGAATAAAATTAGATTTGCACTGGGATCGCAGTTGGGCAAATCGTTAATATAAATTATGAAAAGAGCGGCACCTAGCACCGATCCCTGCGGTACTCCGTGTAGGACGGTTTTTTTATTAGAATGTGTGTTATTGTATGTCACGTACTGACATCTTTCTGTGAGGTATGATTTAACAAGACTCAAGCTGTTCTCATCAAAACCATATGCAGATAATTTCCTTATGAGCGTATCATGAGATACACTGTCAAAGGCTTTTGTCAAATCGTAAAAGGATGCAAATGTGAACACATAGTTTTCAAACCCATTGTTAATTAGTTGAGTGAGGTTATTAATTGCTGTTGATGTCGATTTGCAGTTTCGGAACCCATTTTGACATGGACTAAATAAATTGTTGTTCTCAAAGAATTCCACTATTTGTGTTTTTAAAAGAGACTCAAAAATTTTAGAAAAAATAGGTACCAGTGAGATCGGTCTGTAATTTGATGGGTTTTCGTAGGATCCCTTCTTGAAAATAGGAACTACTCTTGTTATTTTTAAGCTATTTGGAAAGATATTGGCTTTTATACATAGATTTATTAGTTTAGTCATTGGTATACATATTAAGTTTACCAGAGTTTTGACAATTTTGTCTGAAATGCCGTAATGATCTTTGCTCTTGCTATTTTTTAACTTACTAATGCTCGCCCTTACTTCATTATAGATTTGTTTGTAATTTGTGGTGAAAATAACAGAATACTTACACAGTACATACCACGCGTTCAATTTCAAGTAACCACATCTGCCGCAAATGACAAAAGGTAAATTTCTTAGGCTTAGATAATTTTTTTGATCATGAGAAGGTAGTTAAGCCTCTTGTGAGAACTAAACCTATAACAGGAAATGAAGATATTGTAATTAACGCCTTGGGATATTTTCAAGCATATCCACGTGCTTCCATCAGAACAGCATCTGCTGATTTGGGAATTTCTTATACCTCGTTGCAAAGAATTCTTTGTCGTCATAAGTTACATCTTTATAAATTTATATGACTACAAAATCTACATCCCAGGGACTACGTACGTAGGATCAACTTTTGTGAAGAATTTTGATAAGAATTCAAAAATTATCTGGACAGACGAAGCAAAATTTTGTCAACGAAGGGTATTTAATCGAAAAAATCGACATCTTTGGGCTCACGAAAATCCTCATATTGTAATGGAGGTGAAAAATAAAATTCTATTTCATATTAACGTTTTCTGTCTGTTAATGGACAGTGAGGTGCGATATTTCATGTACGATGAAAACTTGAATGGGGAGGGTTATTTGAGAATATTAAGAGAAGTTGCGGAAATCTATCTGGATGATATGCCACTCAATCGACTTATCAATCGTTGGTATCAAATGGACGGAGCTCCAGCACATTCGACTAAATTACAAATTAACGGAACTCTTTGAAGATCGTTGGTGGGGAAACAAAGGTCCATCACTTTGGCCCGCCCGATCTCCGGATCTTACTACATTAGATTTTTATTTATTGGGTTCGGGTCAAAAAATTAGTGTACACAAGTCCGATTTTAAATTACGAAGACTTACGAATAAGGATAGTTGAAGCTTTTGATCATTTGGAACCTTTCGAAATTCGGAGAGCAATGCAGTCTGTTCAAGAGCTTATTGTAGACTGTCTCAATGAAAACGGTGCACACATTGAGCATTTGTATTGAAATAAATTATTTTGTTAATCTCTATTTGTTGTTATTTTGTTACTATTTATTATTGCAATACGATTTCTGAATAAAAATTCAAATAAAACGATTATTTCCAAAGCCTGCTACCCTTGAGGAACAAAAATATTTCTTTAAAAAATGCCATTAATTCAAAAAGGACTGAAGATATGCATACATATTTTTAAGTAAATTGTTAGAATTGTCTTTTGTTTATATGGCATACTTGAAAAACCAAGCAATATCTCGGCAAGATAAGGAATTTCTTGATTTTTATTGAATAACTCGATAGGGGGTGAAGTTAGGTATAGGGAATGCTAAAATTCCATTTTCTTTCGAACAATGTCAAAAAAAACAGTAGGTGCCCTTGGAAAAAATCGACTTTTTGACGATTCTTTATTGCGACATTTGAAAATCGCCTGCGGCCATGTGGTACAAGATGGGATTACCGATGAGACATCAGGTGTCAGCCTGGACTTCCAGCTAACTACTTCATTAATTTGGTTTCATAATTTTGAAAGGTTTGCTAGATACAAATTTGTTCGTAAACTACTACAGCGACAATTTTTTTCAAAAAAATTGGCATGTATCAAAACCTGTAACAGATAAGTTAACATAACTTAGGTTGTCTAAACTCAGAATAGGAAGGCCAATCCAATCGTATAAAAAAAATTGTAAATTTTAACTTTCTTTGTATTCAATTTTATAACTGAAACTTAATGTTTATATTGGTTTTTATGTCTATGTGAGCTAAACGAAATGACGTAAATATACAATGTATATCTGACACCAATAAAATATTTGATTTGATTTGATTTGAGTATATCTTGCCACCATGTGACACATGTTCTACTGCTACTCCACACATTCTGCACTTGCTGTCAACAGACTGCTACAAGATCATTCTCTGGTGGTATCTAGTGTTTAGTGCTTGATCTTGCCCTGCTATCAAGTTTTCCGTTTCCCTCTGCAGGCCCAACCCGTTGAGCCACTTCGTAAACGCCCCTTGTTCACTGTCGATCGATTGAGGTGGCGGAAGAATTGTCTATGCATCGGCTTTGAGCAGAGTACTTCTATTTTCCCTTTTTTGATACTGGTTTTAACTTCCTTCTTGGCGTCCTCGTCAGTGGTTTTGGTACCCAGGTATTTTGCTTGGGTTTTACACACTTCCTTCTGGATGGAATACAACTTCTTATCCTTATCATGCTCTCTAACTAGCCGTGTGAATTTGTCCTTCCTCTGTCCGATATACGAGCTCAGTGCCATGATAAAAGAGTCATAAGCAGAATCTAGGTTTATTAATCCACATTATTATAAATTTCAAAAAAATTTTTACCATTACTATACTTCTACTCCACTAAATGGATCTGGAAGTAATAGTAAAGTAACTTTAAAGATTTTGATTTAGATAGATTGCCATATGGATTATATTTTAATTTAATATTAAGCGCTCAAATAAAAGTTTTAGATTATGTTATTGCTTTTTTATAGGGGGATGCAACCTGTTTTGCCCAAAAATTGGAACTAAAATTAACTAGGAGCTAATTAATTTAATTGTTATACTGCTTCGTAAAACAATTTTACTAGTTTTTTCGTTTTTATTCCCTCAACTTGATAAACTTAACGTCTAAATATTGCTGTTTGATGACAATCGATCCCGCTGTTGGCTCTTTCCCAGTCTAAGGTTTGTACAATCACAATATTTCGACTAGAGTTGAATATTAGCTCTGTACCATGATTCCCTGATTCCTTAATGACGTGCTAATATTTGAGGGTGTGATTCCTTAAGTCATTTTATGAAGAAAAGTCCATATGAACATATGTCCGCAACGGCTTCATTTTTTGCTACAGGGTGTTGAATTTTTTTCTAATGGTTATTTTTTAATATCTCAGAGAGTACTTTAGATATTGTTTTAAATTTTGGTATGTGTTAATAGGATATAAAACCACATATTTTAATTAGAAAAGTTATTTTATCGCTCCACCAGTGGGGTCCCTGCAAACATGTCCTCTGGTATTTTTTACCAAAAAAGTGGTACGCCACTAACATCTTACCATGGGGATATTTTTTCTCATTAGCTTGGACAATTTTACATGAAAACGGTCTCTTGAATAAACAATTAAATTCAAATTGCTTCATTTAGCAGTATTGAGTAATAATTTTTAAACACATAAATCTAGTTATCCTGGAATAAATGACTTTTTTACAAACATCATTTTCAAAATAATATTTGTTGACATAAAGTAAGTTGTAGCATGTTTGCAGGGATGCCACTCATGGAGTGATAAAATAGCTTTTCTAACTAAAATGTGTGGTTTTATATCCTATTAACACATACCAAAATTAAAAATAAGTGCTTTCTGAGATATTAAAAAATAACGATTTAAACAAAAATTGTAGCAAAAAATTTAAGCCGTTGCGTAGAATGGTCATATGAACCTTTCTTCATAAAGTGACCTAAGGAATTACATCCTGAAATATTTGCACGTCATTAAGGAACACGATTACCTAGTCTAGTAAAGAAATATTTTAAAAATAATTAAATAAATAAAGCGAATCTCCACTGAGATTATTGTAAAATCTTGATAACAGCTGATTATAATGAGTGTTAGAAGTAATTACTGTTTTACTATGCTTTTAAACATTGAACTCAATGCCTGAAAGTTATTATCAATATTATCATTTCATCACGTCATATTGAACAAGTTTTTGGCTCAACAAGTACTCGTGCTCGAGAAACAAAAAATAAATAAATCGTTAATTGTTCATTGATAAGATGTGACCTTTCTATTAATTATTGAAATGGTTCAGTATATTACATCTTTTTAACATGTAAAATTTGTTTATATATTATACAGAAAATAAAAACGTAGTCTTGCCGCCTACCCCGACTTGTGATTTTTAAAATTATTTTAAATTACGAAAGTAAATTTTTTTTATTTTAGGCCAATTGGAGATTACCCTCAGTAAAAAGTTCTCAACTTACTCTTAAATAACACACAGAGTTTGTAAATAAATGTAAAAAAAAAATGTATAGTTTTAATTAAATCCAAATGCAAATTCCTTACCTTGTAAAAGTTCTATAAAATTGAAGAATTTTTCTCTAATTAACGTTAAACCTAAGTTACCTTTTACTGCATTTATTTTGTTTTTATGTGTATTATACACATATATACAACGTATTTTTGTAAAATTACTAAAATATTTTGACAGTTCTATCACTTCCGGTTATACTGGAAGTAGATGTCAACTTTGTTATTTTAAATAGAACACCTATGTGTACGTTTTTATTATCGGAATTGATAGACTACAAAGTTTTAAGGTCACTGTATAACAAACCTTGTACCTAAAATTTATAATTTTCGAGATATTAATTTTTTTACCAAAAAATTGACACCTGCAGACCCCTAAAAAATTCTTCCTGTGAATAACCCATACAAGAATCTGAATATCTTTTACCATGGAAGTAATCAGCATAGTCGTAGATTATTTAAAAAAAATTGAAAACATTTAAATATTGTACAGGGTGAGTACAAAAGTGGTCACAACTTTCCATTCAGAAACATCAAATATCTTCATTTTTTTAAATGGAAACCCCCATTTTTTTTTTGTTTTATCAAATTCTACGACTAAAAATATGGATAGTGTACATTTACTTCCCTATACCTAACTACAACGGTTTTTAAGATATTCACGAAAGTTCAGAAAAACCAATTATTTTATAAGAATTCATTATTTAACTAACTCTAAGAGGGCCACGTAAACAATTGTTGTCAGAAGAAATAGCATTAGAGCTGTCAAATTAGTTGTTGGAGCACCACCTCACAGACGAATGATCGTAAATGATTTTTTTACCGAAAATTTGTGGATTGCTAACAGAGTTCCATTTCTTTGGCCACCAAGGTCTCCAGACCTAACAATACTTGATTTTTTTATATGGGGCTACATAAAAAATGAAGTGTTTGCAACTGCAATAACTACAAAATATGAATGTCCAGAACGTGTGCGCACTGCTTTTCAGTCCTTACCACCAGATATGATTCCAAAAGCTGCTACAGACGCAGTACTTCGCAGACACGAAAAATATTTAGACGCCAACGGTGGTGTATTTGAACAACTACTTTATTTTATTTTTAATTTTGTTGTGCTGTTGCAAAATAATTTCCATTGTTATTTGTCTTGAATTGTCTCTTTCTTGTTTAGGTTTATAACAACAAATTTTTTTGCAATTTTCAGTCAAGCTGTTTAATGTATTACATGATGGTTAGGTTTATCACAATATCTAAAACTAAACAAATTAAAATGTTACAAGGCTAAATAAAGAATTCTTACAAAATAATTGGTTTTTCTGAACTCTCGTGAATATCTTAAAAACCGTCGTAGTTAGGTATAGGGAAGTAAACGTAAACTATCCATATTTTTAGTCGTAGAATTCGATAAAATAAAAAAAAATGGCGGTTTCCGTTTAAAAAATTGAAGATATTTGATGTTTCTGAATGGAAAGTTGTGACCACTTTTGTACTTACCCTGTACAATATTTAAATGTTTTCAATTTTTTTTTAAATAATCTACGACTATGCTGATTACTTCCACAGTAAAAGATATTTAGATTCTTGTATGGGTTATTCACAGCAGGAATTTCTTTAGGAGTCTGCAAGTGTCAATTTTTTAGTAAAAAAATTAATATCTCGAAAACTATAAATTTTAGGTACAAGGTTTGTTATACAAAGTGACCTTAAAATTTTGTAGTCTATCAATTCCGTTAATAAAAATATGGGTGTTCCATTTAAAATAACAAAGTTGACATCTACTTCCGGTACGACCGGAAGTGATAGAACTGTCAAAATATTTTAGTTGAAAAGATCATAAGCTCTTTACTATACATACGTAATTTTACAAAAATTTGTTCAGTAGTTTTCGAGATATGGATCGTGTAAGCTCCCATCTGGACACACTGTATTGTGCAATAATCGTGTATGTGGTATTTGTATTTATATTATATAACTTTATGCATGTATTGTTTGTTCTTAACCTTACGCTCTATACAGTTATTATATTACCACAAAATACTAGCGATTATTTTAACTTTTCCAAAAAATTATCACAGATAAGTATAAACATATATATGTATCCTTCTATTAAAAAAAGACAATATGCACATGTACAGTACAACAGTCACAATAATGTTATTGTTTAATTTAAACTATTCCGTTCAATGAAACCAAAAATAAATAAAACAGAAGCATTTACCAAGCTACCAATTACAACAAACTTTAAAACATTCATATATATGTGCTTCGATATCTATTTCTCGTCAGTGTGACTTCTATTAAAGCTTAGAATAAACTGAAAAATATCCTAGAAAATACCCCTGCAATATTTATTAATGATTTACCTGAACAGAATAATTAAAATTGGATTAGGAAGATTTCCCATGAAGGGATAATAATAATAACACAGCCACACAAAAAAAATAAAGTGTCTTGACCCCAGAGACTGACTAGGTAGACTTTATGTTTTTCGGGTCGCTGAATCCGAATCCAGGGTCCATTTGATCTCATGTCATCAGGTTTAAGGTCATTTGAAGGTCAAATTGAGATATGACCGTGAAAAATTCCGTAAAAAATTTATGTTTATGTTTTTGAGGTTGCTGAATTCGAATGCGGGGTTTGTTTGATCCCATGTCATCAGGTTTAAGGTCATTTGAAGGTCAAATTGAGATATGACCATGAAAAATTCCGTAAAAAATTTATGTCTATGTTTTTGAGGTTACTGAATCCGAATCCGGGGTCCATTTGATCCCATGTCATCAGGTTTAAGGTCATTTGAAGGTCAAATTGGGATAGGACGGTGAAAAATTCCACAAAAAATTTATGTTTATGTTTTTGAGGTTGCTGAATCCGAATCCGGGGTTTATTTGATACCATCATGTCAGAATCAAGGTCAAATGAAGGTCAATGAAATTCAATAATACAATCTTTTTTAACCCCGGATTCTGAAAAAGCAGAAAATTTTAAGTCCAAATACATCCTGAACGGTTCATGGAACCGATTTCTTAGGTCATTTGTGGTTATCAAGCGGTCAAATGCTTATTTTCCATTTCTTAGTTGATATATCGATTGTAAATCGAAAACTTGCGTCTATGACTAGTGACCTTCAAGTTTTTGTGGTCGCTTATCACGATCCCGGTATCCATTTGATACCATGACGTATAAACCAAGGTCAAACGCCATAATTCGAATGATATAAATTTTTTAACCCCGTATTCTCAAAGAACAAAAAATCTTGCGTCAAATACGTCTTGATCTGAGTCGAACCGAACTTTGGGTTTCATATGGAGGTATTAAACTATTTTGAGATGTTTTAAACTACATTTTTAAGTCCAAAGACCTAAATCCAAATCTGCTGAATTCAATAGCCTCAAAATTCAATAACCCAATAACCTAATAGCTCTAAAAACCTGATCCCATAGCTATAAAATGGGGATTACCGAATTACCGATTATCGAATGACCACATTGCTCAATAATCCCATAACCGAGTAACCCCATCATTTTATTACTTAGTCTCTCATAGCAAAAATTCTGTTCTTTATAATTAAAGTTGTTGAGCTTCACAACTCCAAACCATGCCACTGTAATTATGGAACTCATTTTCTCGATCTGCAACTTAACATGAAATTTCTTTGCATGGAACAACATTTACACCCAGGGCAACGGAGTAAGCCCGTTATGATGTACAAAATCCGTTCACGCAACCTCCTCGTGGTGTACATCGGGTAACGCTAATGCTGACGGTTTCACAATTCAGTTGAAAGATTCAAAAGAAATCTGTATTTGACCTGCAGATGATCTTTCAGGGTCCAAAAAATTATAACATTCGAATTATAGCGTTTGACCTCAGTTTATACGTCATGGTATCAAATGGATACCGGGATCGTGATAAGCGACCACAAAAACTTAAAGGTCACTAGTCATAGACGCAAGTTTTCGATTTACAATCGATATATCAGCTAAGAAATGGAAAATAAGCATTTGACCGCTTGATAACCAACAAATGACCTAAGAAATCGGTTCTATAAACCGTTCAGGATGTATTTGGACGTAAAATTTTCCGCTTTTTCAGAATCCGGAGTCAAAAAAGATTGTATTATTGAATTTCATATGTTTGACCTTCAGTTGACCTTGATTCTGACATGATGGTATCAAATAAACCCCAGATTCCGATTCAGCAACCTCAAAAACATAAACATAAATTTTTATGGAATTTTTCACGATCATATCTCAATTTGACCTTCAAATGACCTTAAACCTGATGACATGGGATCAAATAAACCCCGGATTCGGATTCAGCAACCTCAAAAACATACACAAATTTTTTACGGAATTTTTCATGGTCATATCTCAATTTGACCTTCAAATGACCTTAAACCTGATGACATGGGATCAAATAAACCCCGGATTCGGATTCAGCAACCTCAAAAACATACACATCATTTTTTTACGGAATTTTTCATGGTCATATCTCAGTTTGACCTTCAAATGACCTTAAACCTGATGACATGGGATCAAATAAACCCCGGATTCGGATTCAGCAACCTCAAAAACATAAACATAAATTTTTTACGAAATTTTTCACGGTCATATCTCAATTTGACCTTCAAATGACCTTAAACCTGATGACATGGGATCAAATGGACCCCGGATTCGGATTCAGCGACCCGAAAAACATAAAATCTACCTAGTCAGTCTCTGAGGTCAAGACACTTTATTTTTTTTGTGTGGCTGTGTAATTAAATGCAAATGCAAATTCCTTACATTGTAAAAGTTCTATATAGTAGAGATATATTACCAGAAAATACTAGTAATTATTTTAGCTTTTTCAAAAATCTTATCACAAATAGGCATAGACATATATGCTTCTCTGTTACTTACCAAAATAGTAGTTACAAACTTTAAAACATTCACATACACGTGTTTCGACATCTAAGTGCTTTTGTTTTATTTATTTTCGGTTTCATTGGATGGAATAGTTTAAATTAAAAATAATGATGTTGAATGACAGTTGTACTGTACATAATGTGCATATTGTTTTACTTTTAATAGAAGGATATTAGTGGAGTAAATGTAGTCAAAAAAGAGGCATTGTTTCGAAATAATTTGTAACTGCATAAAAATTCATAAAAACTTTTTAAATGTATTCTAAATAAGTTTAAGTTCAAAGTCAACCAGTTGGTATTGTACGCTAAATCTGTATTTGTTTATTAATAACAAAAAACATCAAAATTAGTTGTTAAATGAAATATCTCGAAAATTAATCGAGGAGAAATCATGAAAATCAGATACTCATGCTGATTACAAATTTGATGTCAGATTTGCAAAATTCAAAATGGCGGATACAAAATGGCCAACCGAACTGTATTAAGACTGCGAAATTCGCCATAAAAATGAGCATTAATGGGTTTTCGGATATGCTGATGACGAATCTGATGTCAAATTCATAAAAATTGTGTAGATGAATGTAAAATGTTTAATATAAATAAATACAATATACTATAAAAATACTTTTATTATAAACTACAATGAAAGGAAGTATTTTAACTATAATATATGATACATACGGTTTTTCAATCAAGAATGTAATAAAAAAAAAGACTGTATTTATGAACATACAGTGATTATCGATCTATATGTATGCAGAGCCAATTCGGCAAACTCTTTGAACTGGCTTATAACATTAGGTTATGTAAATTTCTGGAATTTCATGGATTATTGTCTAATATTCAAAATGGATTTAGGAAAGGGAAATTGCTATTTTTGAATGCCTGGGATTTGTATACAATGCTCTAAATGACAAAAATCACACCCTAGGTTTATTTTATGATTTAAAACGTGCTTTCGACACAATAAACCATGAATTACTCTTACTGAAATTGGAAAATATAGGTGTGGCACTCCAATGGGCTACCTCATACTTAACAAAACGTACACAGACTGTAGTCTTAGACAATTTTAAATCAGATTTACAAAGAATTACATCAGGGGGTTCTATCTTGGGTCCTCTCTTTTTTATAATATTTATGAATGACTTGCCAACTACTTGTATTACATCTAACAAAATTATCCTCTATGCAGACGATACAAATATTATTATGTCCAATAAGAATATAAGTGATTGATTCAAAACAGTAATATAGCTTCGAATGAATTCAGTAACTGGTGTATTCAGAATGGCCTCCATCTAAATGCTAAAAAAACGTTCTATATGAGATTTTTACCGAAAAATATAAAACCAAATTTTGATCCTCTTATTATGATAGATGGAAAAACAATAGAATCCACTGAAAGTATCAAATTTTTGGGAATAACAATAGACCAAAAACTCACCTGAGAAGATCATATAAATACAATCTGTTCAAAATTAAGTAGCATATGTTATATAATAAGAATGCTGAGAGACACGGTCACAACTGACACATTAAAACTGTTTTATTACGGTCTTGTACAGTCTGTGTTACAATATGGACTGATATTCTGGGGCTCTTCCCCTTACCTCAATAAGATATTCATAGTACAAAAGAAAATCTTAAGATGTATGAATAATTCTCGCCCACTTTCTCATTGTAAGCCAATATTTAAATCATATAATATTCTCACGTTACCAAGTCTCTACCTTTATCAGTTGATAATGTATGTGAAGGAGAACGAAACATCCTTCTTAAAGAATAGTGACACGCACACATATTGTACTCGAAACATGGAAAATATACATCAGCCATATTCTAGACTCTCAATAAGCCAATGTAATCCAAGTTATACAGTGTCATTCAGGGAAAGTGGGTATTAGACGTTTCTTGGGATCTGTCGAGTTTAGAAATTTGAAAATTATTATGAGGGGGTTTTCGGATATGACGGATCCAACGAAAATATTTTCATGCTTGTGCTACTTCCGCTTATACCGGATGTAGCACCTAGCTTTGTTATTTTAAATGGAACACCCTGTATTTTATTGCATATTTCGATTCCTCATAAAATTTTAGCTTAGGTTTACGTACCATAACATACTCTTAAACATACCGGTTTTCGAGATAATTAATATTTTTGGAGATTTTTGACGGTTCCCACCCTTCGGTAAAAAAATCAATATCTTCTATCATGTAGCCGATTAGGAAATTTTCTTTTTAAACTCTTACAAGTATCCTATGACCTAACTAAAAGTTCTCTTATGTTTTCACAATATCATACAGAGTATTTTATTTTCACAGTCGAACATTGTTTTAGTTTAAACGTCAAAAAGTCATTTTTTTCAAATGGAACCCCCTATATATTTTCACAGAATCTAATAGAGGATTGAATTCTGCATCGATTGATGTTACCATTCCCTATACCTATCTCTCTTTGTTTTCTTATTATGGACGAATATTTGTTAAACGTACAAACAAAATCAGCACTGTTTGTTAGTAGGCAATACAAGTCATAACTTGGTTCCTTTTTTATCATAAATGAGAATAATCATGTAGATAATTGATAATCATTTGTTTATTATCAAAATGACAGCTTCAAAAACGAGAGATTAGATTTATAACAAATACTTTGGGACGAAAATTTACAAAATTAATGAACACTTTGAATATAAATATTTAATGCAGTAACTGTTCAAAATGCTCTCCACTTGCACTTACAGTGGCTTGGCTAATTCATGGGGATTTGTTAAAATGTAGCCCGTTTTCTGTTCTTTGGATCTTCTTTGGTAGTAGCAGGAGTGGCATAAACAATATTTTTAATACCCCAAAGTCTAAGGGGGTCAA
Organism: Rutpela maculata; assembly: GCA_936432065.2. NCBI lineage: Eukaryota > Metazoa > Arthropoda > Insecta > Coleoptera > Cerambycidae > Rutpela > Rutpela maculata. Next base: position 168,699,163 of record OW386285.2, read on the forward strand.
ATCAGGGGACCTTGCTGGCCATCTCCAAGGTTCTCGGTAGCAAAACCACCTATCTTCGAATGTCGCTACTAATTCGTCATAAACTTCCTGTGGACCGCAACCATTCATTTGAAAATACATAGAATTATGAATATTTAGGGGCAAATTATCAATAAAAGTTACTGTTCGCAAAATCTTCGCATATTTATTGCTATTTAAATTCTCCTCGTAGATATGATACTATCAAAAATATTGTTTATGCCACCACGGCTACTACCAAACAAGATCCAAAGAAGAGAATACGGGACTACATTTCAGTAAATAAATACCCACAAAATTCGCCGAGCCATTGTAAGTGCCGTAAATTCCAGGATATTAATTTGTTTGGAGCAGAATGGAGAGCATTTTGAACAGTTGCTGCATTAAATATTTATATTCAGTGTTCATTAATTTTGTAAATTTTTGTGCCAAAGTATTTGTTATAAATCTAATGTCTCGTTTTTGAAGCTATCAAAAACAAATGATTATCAATTATCTACATGATTATTCTCGTTTATGATAAAAAAGGAACCGAGTTATGACTTGTATTGCCTACTAACAAACAGTGCTGATTTTGTTTGTACGTTTTACAAATATTCGTCCATAATAAGAAAACAAAGAGAGATAGGTATAGGGAATGGTAATATCAATTGATGCTGAATTCAATCCTCTATTAGATTCTGTGAAAATATACAGGGGGTTCCATTTGAAAATAATGACTTTTTAACGTTTGAACTAAAACAATGTTCGACTGTGAAAATAAAATACTCTGTATGATATTGTGAAAACATAAGAGAACTTTTAGTTAGGTCATAGGATACTCGTAAAAGTTTGAAAAGAAAATTTCCTAATCGGCTACATGATAGAAGATATTGATTTTTTTTCCGAAGGGTGGGAACCCTCAAAAATCTCCAAAAATATTAATTATCTCGAAAACCGGAATGTTTAAGAGTATGTTATGGTACATAAACCTAAGCTAAAATTTTATGAGGAATCGAAATATGCAATAAAATACAGGGTGTTCCATTTAAAATAACAAAGTTAGGTGCTACATCCGGTATAAGCGGAAGTAGCACAAGCATGAAAATATTTTCGTTGGATCCACCATATCTAAAAACCCCCTCATACCAATTTTCAAATTTCAAAACTCGACAGATCCCAAGAAACGTCTAATACCCGCTTTCTGTGAATGACCCTGTATAGGGGTTATATGTTACAACAGGATAAAAAGTATGTTAGACTTTGATAATGTAAATTTATTTAAAAAAGAATTACACGCTTTTCTAGTGGATGAATTCCTTAAAAAAAATTTATTCACGTTTTTATGTATTTTATTAAATCACATCTTATGTATTTTACCATATCTTTTATCTTGTATGTCTTGAATTTCAATTTTAAATTTAATGTAGGTATATTCTGTTAGTGATTTGTCTTTTAGTTTTAAGCTTTTGTTTGACTAGTCCGATAATTGATGCTGTACATTGTATCAATTTTGTGATGAATAAAGATTTCTGATTCTGGTTTCTGATTGTCCGATAATTGATTTTTAAATACAAACACGTTGAACGAAGAGGGCAGATAAAACTTTTTAGCATTCTGAATCTTCTGATTGTAATTGCTCCAGTTCGTCGCTTTCTTCGTGTAAGTCGTCAATGTCTTGGCAGGGAGAACAATTTGTACAACTGTTGCCACTTCATGCGGCGCATGCCATGGTGCAAAAAAGACCAGATTTTCTACACCCACATGCTGATTATCCGCAAACTTTCTTGTAGCTACAGAATATCATGTTAAGTATGTCGTCTGATGCAGGTTGTTGACTCATTGGTATAGGTACTAAATTACCATTGACTTTCTTCCAACCCCAGCTCTCTGCATGTAAATGCTTATCCATCCACGTTTGCATCTGCAAATACACTCTTTTACAGTGCTGCTCCAAGGCATCTTCTGTGGGTGGTAATGAAGACAGCTTCACACTGTTTATTTTTCTGGAAGTACCTTTCATGAAGCAGTGATACCGAAATGAGTTAAAGTCAGCTACATTTTAAATAAAGAACACCACCACGTGCACGTTAATTTTGCGAGGCGATAAAATGCGCGGCAAAGTACAGCCAAGCAAACATAGCGAAGGAGCCACTTTCACAAATCTAGTTAAGAGCTAGATGGTGAACTTGCTAGTAGTAGTCAGGAATATGTTATCACTCTCTATGTACACATTGATGAATTAAAAAAAAAATTAAATTTCGGTTCCAATTTGGTAGTTGTTATTATATCTTGTTGTATTCTTCTCGAATTTTTCAATAATTTACGAACTTTTTTTAAAAATATTGATTTAATCAAATACATCAATTTCACACTATTGTTTATCAACTTAAACACTCCATAGTAGTCACCATTTATGCATGTGCAATATTTAGTAGAATTATTAGTTGTGGTAAACTTAATTTTTTATTTAAAACCTTTGCAATTGTCCAAAAATCGTGTTTTTAGTACCTTAGCTACCTTTAGTACCTCTATGCATTCAAATAAAAATAATTTTTTTTTTTTAAGTTATTACACTTTTAATAGTGTTCTTCTAAAACGTATAGTTCGACTTATTCGTAAAAAAATCATATAAAAACGCGTATGTATCATAAAATAAGTCATTGGGGCTTTTAGTACACATCTTTACCTTCAAATTGATCACTTATAAAGTGCTGATATCACGATATTAAGCTTTGATATTGAGATTGAAAGGCCATGGCAGGTTAAGATAAGTGTCCGTGCCTTTGCAACCTTTTTGCGTGTGGTTCCTTCCAGGGATGTATCTTTGCGAAAGATACTACCACAAAAAGTTTTGACCTCAAAAAGTTCATAATATCTGGGAAAATTTTTTTTTTCGAAAATCCGAAAAAATTTTTTTTTTCTTAATCAAGTGAACGAATTTGTTTGTATTTCACATATATTGTAAATATACTCAAGACAATTTATTATTGATATTTTCATGAAATCTTTTCATGAAGAAAACAAAAACTGATGCTTTTGAATTTTTTGAAAAATGTATATACGTACTTTAGAGTGCCTCTTATTTTTGAAGTTTTGATTTTTGAGGAGTGCCGGGTGGAATTTTGTTCCATTATGTTTAAAAACAATCCCCACCAATTTTTAGCTTAATGAAATATAAGTAACACGTCGCGCTCGTGGCCTAAAATTTTCAAAAATCAAAAATTTACTTTTTATCAATTTTATTTTATTTTTAGCCCTACATCGTTTTCTAAAATTGGTTTACTTTTTGGAAATCATAAATATATGTTAATTTATTTATTGTTTGATTTGAGATTACAAAGTTTTAAAACTAGTCCATAATCTAAAGCTCTACATTTCGAAAGTTTTCTGCAATACTTCTTTGGTTGCCTGAGGATATTTACGGCGGACAGTCTAAAAAGAAAACCAAAGGGACAAATATATTAAGAAAATGAATCTTGTAGAGAGTTTGAAAATATCAATAAAAAAATGACCCACCTACAATAAAAATTGTTTTTGATCCTCGGATTTTTTTGTTAAAATCTTGAAGTAATTTTATTCCTCATTCGGAGGAGTCATTTACTAATTGTAATTCTATAATGACTAGCTGTCCTTGTTTATACTCATTAGAATTTTTCCATTTGGATGGATGCAAGTGTAAAAATTGTCTATTTTAAATCTGTGAAATGAATCTATTACTAAGTAATTGTATTGAAACTTCATCAGACAGTTTTAAAAATTCTTCTTTCCTCATTGGCAATTTCTTAAGATGATTTTCTGTTTCATCTTCACTTTCATTTTCATCTTCTACATTTACTGTTTCTTCTAAAATTTTTTGTGCCAATTTTGTATTTTCAGTAATCGAATCTTCAAATAGTGCGAAGCCGACACATTCATCAGTCAAATAATACAAATGGTTCACAAATTTCCCAATAGCTACTTTGGCGATATTTTTATCAATTTATTTTTACTGATCTAATTCTCGCAAGAATTTGATATCCATTAGTGGAGCAGACATTGCTTCTGACTCATAAATCCAGCATTTTACGTAGCATTTTACAATGAAGCATGTTGTTTGGCGAAGTGATTTCTCCTTTTGGAAAATGTTTGGCTTTTGCCTTCCACCTGGCCATATGGTAAGCACCCGGCTTTCTAAATTTTATTCCACCGGGAGGAACGCCTCCTACGAGTATTATTATGAAATTCAATAGTTCACGATAGTCTTCTCGTGGAAACTTTTTAGAAATTGCATCATTTATACTTTCTAGAATAGTTTCAGTATGATCGCTAAAAATTTATTTGGAACGAAACTTTGAACGTTGATTCTAGACCAATAATTTTTAAACCTTTTAAATAATAAAATATCTGATTCTGAAATAGTAAATTTGCTTTTTTCGAAAACTGCTGCCAAAATAAGTTCGAAAATATGGCGACATGGCGACGGCAACACCAAAAAACAAGTTTTTGTTCTAACAGCTTTCAAGCGCCTTTAATTCTACCCTTATTTGAAGAAATGGTGTCAAAAGTTAATGCTTTTACATTTTCTGTTAAATTTCCACCACTTCCACCATTTCCCAACGTTTCATAAATCGCCGAAGCCATTTCAGCACCGGTAGAATCTGGAATATCTGACACAACTATATACTGCAGTATAAGTAAATCGAAGGGATCTAGGAGAAATAAAAAATCTGACAAAAAAGAGCGTCTGTTTTAGTACTGACAAAACTAGCCAGACAGTTAACAAATGCGCATTGAAGGTAAGTGGAGCAAATATTTCTTTAAATTATTTTTCAGTGATTATTATTTGTCTTAATCTTACTGAATATAAGTGGGAATAATTATTTTAATAAATACGTAGTCACATGAATGCATACATAAACGATGCCATTTATTAATTACTTGTTTAATTTCAACTAAGAGAATTCTGTAATCGTTTTCTCCAGTCACTCCTAGCTACCCGGGTTATGTCATTTGGCGGCTTTCACTGATAATTTTTTATGTCCCTTTTATTCCTTCGATATACTACAAGATCACAGCTAATTAAAAAGTTCTGTGGATTCTGCAATAGAAAAGCATTGCGAATACACTTGCGCATAGATTTTCATTACGTTAGACGCCAAGCGCGACGGGTTAACAGTGTTCGATCAAGCTAAAATTTGGTAGGACCTATCTTTACATCCATTGGAATAAGATTATGCCCGGCACTCCCCAAAATGTGAAAAAAAATTTTTGGTCATATAATAATAAGGGGCACCCTAACGTACTTACACGTTAGCGACCACCTCTATTTTTTTCACTAATTATACACCATACAATAAGCTATAACATATATTTTTTACAAAACTATAGTCAACTTGGCAAAGATAATGTTACGTGCTTACACCCTGTATCGTGGGTTCGGAAATTATAACACCAGGGTAACACTTAACAATAATATATTTACTTACGTACTAATTACAACAAATAAAGAAAAAGAGTATAAATTGGTTAGAAACTCGATATATTAATAAATATATAAATGAACAACTGCTTGGAGTATACGTATTGAAAATTTTTTGGAGCACCCTACGTATTTTTTTAAAATAAAGAGATGTATTTTTCACAATACATACATTTTCTACAAAGCTCCATCGAAATGGTAATACATAAAAAAATTATGTGTTTAATAATAAGAATACATAATAAAAAAACATGTTATGCTAATGATATATGATAATATTAGTCGTCTTCATCACTGTCCTCATTTATTGTAACACTCTTCTGCGAATAATTCAGACAGTTTTATTGAGGATTTCGGACTATCGTCGACCTTGCATATGATAAATCCATCTCTAAGTAACAGAAAACTAATTTATTTTTTTTAACTTAAACATGAATTTATCATATGCAAGGTTTCTCGACGATATTCCGAAACCATCAGTAAAACTGTTCGCAGAAGATATCAGTGATACAATAAATGAGGACAGTGATGAAAACAATTAATATTATCATATATCATTAGCATACCATGTTTTTTTATTAGGTATCCTTATTATTATAAACACATAATTTTTTTATGTATTACCGTTTCGATGGAGCTTTGTAGAAAATATATGTATTGTGAAAAATACGTCTCGTTATTTCAAAAAAATACGTAGGCTGCTCCAAAAAATTTTCAATACGTATAATCCAAGCAGTTGTTCATTTATATATTTATTAATATATCGAATTTCTAACCAATTTATACTCTTTTTCTTTGTTTGTTGTAATTAGTGCATACTTAAATACATTATTGTTTAGTGTTACCCTGGTGTTATAATTTCCGAACCCACGATACAAGGTGTTTACTAAGGGGGCTGACAGCACGTAACATTATCTTTGCCAATTTAACTATGTTACCCCTTCGATAGAGTTTTGTAAAAAATATATGTTATAGCTTATTGTATGGTGTATAATTAGTAAAAAAATAGAGGTGGTCGCTAACGGGTAAGTACGTATATAAATTTTTCTAAAAATTCAAAAGTATCAATTTTTGTTTTCTTAATGAAAAGATTTCATGAAAATATCAGTAATAAATTGTCTTGAGTATATTTACAATATATGTGAAATACAAACAAATTGGTTCACTTGATTAAGAAAAAAAAATTTTTTTTGGATTTTCAAAAAAAAAATGTTTCCCAGATATTATGAAGTTTTTGAGGCCAAAACTTTTTGTGGTAGTATCTTACGCAAAGATACATCACTGGAAGGAACCACATGCAAAAAAAGGTTACAAAGGCACGGACACTTATCTTAACCTGCCATGGCCTTTGGTGTCAACAGCGGAAAACGTCTTTTTTTGGAAAACTACAAGTTAAAGGTCTGAATTTCCTAAAATAAATTTTAATTTTTTTGGCTGAATACATATTTTAGTATATATGCTATCCAAGTTTTTTTTTTTTTTAAATGAATTATTCATTTTACAATGATTTTTACTAAATAATCGTTAATTCATGCAATGGTCCGCTTTCAAGCTACATATCTGTACTTTGGAATGAAAAGGGCGGGTGTCCAATTTTTTGTGAATTTTATGTAAGAACTGTTTCTAATAAAGAAAAGCCTTATATTTCTATAATTAAAGGCCAGAAGTTCATATATTATGTAATGTTTTAATATATTTCAACTTTAAATTGTCCAATACTTGCTCCACATGTCTTACAAAAATGGCCGTTTCTGTCACAAAATCATATTTTTTGATTTTGTGACAACCGCCCTTTTCATTCCAAAGTACAGATATGTAGTAATTAAAGTACTTAAAAAATTATTTAGAAACATGTAATGCTTTGAGGAAATGATACTTTTTCATCTCAAATTGGTTTCATATCATTTGCTTTTTGCATTCAAAAGTTATAGCCACTTACGTACAGCGCGCGCGCTAACGCAAACCTATTCCAGTGTCAGCGGGCGGTCGGCGCAGCGTCACTTAGGACCTTAGTTAACAAATTTCTACTCGCTCCAATTTAATGCGCAAAATACATGTCATATATGTTTCTTTCATAAAATTTCCCGTTCTTTCGAATGGCGCTATTAGTTTTTTCCTACAAATAAAATTTAAAAAGTTATTCCCAAAAAACCGTATTTTTGCACTTAAATTGTTAAATAAAATTAGGACACGTACACTTTTTTGCAGTAGACTTTTCACTACGTTATTCTTGAAGAACATTATTCACCAAAGTCTACCTGGTTACAAATTTTTCCAAAGTGAAAATCTTCGTTTTCTCCACTATATATATTTATATGTATCTGTGACAAGATTTTTGTAAAAGTTAAAATAATTACTAGTATATTCCGGTAAAATATATTTACTGTAAGGAATTTGCATTTGCATTTAATTATTGTTATAACTATCCTTTTATGGGAAATCTTCCTAATCCAATTTTAATTATTCTGTTCAGGTAAATCATTAATAAATATTGCAGGGGTATTTGCTAGAATATTTTTCTGTTTATTCTAATAGACCAGGAGTCCGCCGACCACTAATTGTGTATAGTAAGTTTACGCCCAAAATGTGTGCATTGTTGATAATTGATGGCATATAGAAGCTTCGTACCGCATGTATTGGTTACCCATGTAATTCGATGAATGTTATAAATTTACGACTTGCAATCAGAAATTTGGAAAGTATGAACCTACTGAGTGAGAAAATACATTCGCCATCTTTGAAAAGTGGTACGAAAGCCTTGCCATTTATGATAACTGATGGCATACCGCAGCTTCCTACCGCATATACTGGTCACTCGTTATAAATTTCTGATTGTCAGTCGTAAATTTATGATATTCATCGAATTACACGAGTAATCAATACACGTGGTAGGAAACTCCTGTACACCATCAATTATCGTGAATGGCAAGGCTGTCGTACCACTTTTCAGTTATTGTTTTTTTTTACTTGACTTTTTTTGTCAAAATTGTGCGAGAGTACCGAGTCCTTGTAACAAATGGGAGTCAGTATTCATGATTTTTGGGGGTAAATTAAGAAATTCCTCCAATCCCCATGCATAAACTTGACTTTTTTGTGGGTGTTTTTATACAAAGTTTGACCCCTGTAGTGAGTCAGTGTCCTAGAATTCAGAGCTGGCGAGCCTCGCTAGCCAAATCATTTTTTATTATTTATCCCGCAATTCCCATTCCTAAACTTATTATACTTGTAAAAAAGTCATATTTCTTACACATTTGGGTTGAGTCAGACCCACATCCCTGGATCAGGTTCTCGTTGACATTTCTGTGCTCTACTACCCCAAATTAACAACAAACACATTTTGGGTGTAAACTTATACATAATTTAGTGGTCGGCAGACACCTTGTCTATAAGCTTTTAAAGAAATCACACTGACGAGACATAGATGTCTAAACACGTGTAGGTGAATGTTTTAAACTTTGTTGTAACTGCTATTTTGGTAAGTGCTTTTGTTTTATTTATTGTCGGTTTCATTGAACAGAATAGTTTAAATTAAAAAAAATAGCATTGTGGCAGTTGTACTGTATATAATGTGCATTATGCACATTGTCTTTCTTTTCATAGAAGGATGTACAGGGTAATTCATGGAAAGCAGGTATTAAACGTTTTTTGGGATCTGTCTTATTTAAAGATTTGAAAATTGGTATATGGGGGTTTTTGGATATGGCGGATCTAACGAAAATATTTTCATGCTTGTGTTACTTCTGCTTATACCGGATGTATCACCTAACTTTGTTATTTTAAATAGAACACCCTGTATATTATTGCATATTTCGATTCCTCAAAAAATTTTAGCTGGGGGGTTATGTACCAAAACATACTCTTAAACCTACCAGTTTTCGAGATTACTAATATTTTTGGAGATTTTTGAAAAAAAAAAATATCGATATCTTCTATCATGTAACCGATTGAAAAATTTTCTTTTCAAACTCATACAAGGATCCTATGATCTAACTAAAAGTTGTCTTATGTTTTCACAATATCATACAGGGTATTTTATTTTCACAGTTGAACATTGTTTTTGTTCAAACATCAAAAAGTCAATATTTTTCAAATATGTATTTTCACAGTCTAATAGTGGAAGCTAACGAATTCTGCAACAATTGATATTATCATTCCCTATACGATTTCTCTTGGTTTTTTTTTTATTATGGACAAATTTTTGTAAAATGTACATACAAAATCAGCACTGTTTGCACTAATTGTTTACTGTCTAGTCTACTTTCATTCAATGCGCATACATACATAGTAGGCAGTGAATATTTTCAGATTGTTTTTATCGATGTACACACCGTGTTAGTGTTGCCTAGTTGTAGAGATAGTAAAGGAACATAGTATTAGTGGAAAATAATGGCAAACATTTATTTAAGTGCTGTAATATTAGATTTGTTTTCTGTGATGACCAACAATATGGTCTTACTTAATATTTAGTTCAATAAAAGTTCTCGTTGTCACTTAAAACTTTACTGACTACTAAATATATACATAAAAATCGAAGTTCTTTCTCATGTCGTCGCATGAGAGTTAAGCAGTGGACTATATACTGATACTGATACTGATATTTTTACAAGCAGAATACATCTTAAATAGTATAGGTAAATACACTGTTGCCACGTAGGGCAGAAAGAATTAAATATACCATAAAATATAAAATTAAAATAAAATGAAATCTGGCACTGCACATTTTCTATTTATGAATATAATAACAAAATAATTAGTAAAACGTGCAGAGAATTCAATGAGAAATATTAAAAATTACCACCAATGGCTAACAATAAATTCCGAAGAATCTAAGAATCTAAAATTTGGTAATATAAAAGCCATAAATATTATATCGAAGCCAGTTACAGATAATGAAGAAAATGAGATTAATGTTCTAGCTTACTTTTATGCAAATCCGCAGGGATTTGGTGCTAATTGTGATTTAGGACTTTCATATTCGTCTGTTCAAAGAATTCTAAAGAAGCACGAGATGCATAACTTTCTGTACCAAAAAGTACAATCATTGAAGGCTGAAGATTTTCATAAAACAACAGATTTCTGTGAGCATGTGATTGTACATCTTCATGGTCCGGGAGCTAGCGACAGTTTTGGTTGACCCGTTTTATTAACTTTGTAAATTCGTTTTGCATAATGTACACGTCCTGTTAATTGGAGAATTTCGAGTCTGCCATGTGAGTAGCGGGACAATGCAGGAGCATCTCAACTATGTAAAAAAAAATAGTGTCACTGGAAGACATTCTACATCATAAACTATTAATACAAGAAACATCATCAATATTGAAGTCTACCTACTTCGTTTCTTTGATATACTTGTCAAGTGGGAAACACATTTTGCCCCACAAGTATGATGGCGGGCAGGATTTTTCAAGCATTTCATGATGTACATACTTCATAAAATAAAGGAGGAGGTTCCATAAGGCCGGTTTTCGGCCTAATTTATTTTTGAACAAAAAAAACTTATTTTTTTTATTATTTTCTGTCAATATCGAATCGATTCCACCCCAAACGAAACTTTCCCCCCCTCTCCTTTTTGCACATCCCTAAACTATTAAATAACCAGCATTCAGTAATAGACCTGCTAAGATGTTTTTTCACTTAAAAAATGTAAAGCAGGCGCGCTTTTAAGGACTCTAAGGGTCCGGTGCAACCTGGAACACTAGGGGCTCGCGATAACACGCATATTATTTTTCGGGGGGAGAGGTTGAAGAAGATGTAACTGCACAACTTTACTCGATTTTTTTGGAAAACATTTTACTAATTATAAATATTTATTTATAAGCTAAAAACAGCATAAATAATAATTTAATCACAATCGTGGCACGTGGTGTTGATTTACGTAATTAATTGATCAATAATCAAAAGGCCGATCGACGCGAAACCGCAGTTTCCTGCATGCGCACATAAAATTATTCGAATGATCGAACGCTATTGAATTTCGCAGTGGCGTTGCATATTATTATAATATATAGATAATTTTTTTACTCTTTGTCACCCTCTTCCCCTTTCCAACCTCTTCCGAAACAATGAAAATACACGTACAAAATAAAAAATATTAAAGATGGGTAAAGGAAACTTTCCATATAAAAGTTTCCAGGAAATTTTCGGAAGTTTTTACAAAAATGAAAGTTTCCATTAAAAATTTTGAATATTCCGAAAGTTTTCAAAATTCCTGGAAAGCTTCCAAATTTTCAGCAAATATTTACAATTGTCCTCGTAACTTAAAATTGCTGCCACGATTATCTAGTGGAATTTCATTCGGTAACATAACTTCAAACTCCAGACATCTAGTTTTTATTGGTTTATGTCTCAGATAAACAAAAAAATATGGATAAATAATCCCATTTGAAGTATACAGAAGTTGTGTGTAAGGAGAATTACCTTCTGAGGCGCAGAGTGGAGAGAAATGTTTATGTTTAAAGAGCCATCCTAATCAGTGGCGTAGATAGATAAGGGGGTTAAAATTTTTAAAATAATCGATTAATGTTCTCGACTTACTTAATAGTATCTGACAATATGTCTTCTTTAATAATAGTACTACGACTCTCTTGAGACAAAAAGGTTACTGTTTGGTTAGAATTTTTACAAAATGTGTTATTGAATAGAAATGAGAGCGTTGAACTCTCAATTCTAAAAGTTAAGTGGTTCTTAAACAGTAAGTTACTCTACATTTTTTAAGTAAAAAAAAAATGAACTCTTAGGATATAAAATTAACTTGATGCAGGTATATCCTGGCTTTATCCGTCTTTATAATAAAATTACTCTTTTCTTACATTTCGGTTTATTCAACCATCGTCAGAGAACTACAATTAAGTAAGTGAAGACAAATATTTTTTTAAATGTTATTTTTTATACACATGGATTTAAATTACATGTGTATAAAAAATAGCATTTAAAAAAATATTTGTCTTCACTTAATTGTAGCTCTCTGACGATGGCTGGACAAACCGAAACGTAAGAGAGTATTATAAAGACCGTTAACCCAGGATATACCTGCATCAAGTTAATTTGATATCAATGGTCAAGAAAATAAAAACATCTATATATGTTAGGATATAAATGAAGCCAACTAATATTTTTTTCATATTACAGCATCTATAAAAGTTTACATACTTATCATTCTATTATGAATCTGGTCATACGCTACCTGTACCACATACATAAAACAAAAATAACATTACTTTTAACCCTCAATATTGTAAACAAATATAGTATACATAATGTACTACATTTTACTTCCAGTTTTTAATTATATTATTGATGAATAGTTACGATAAAGATAATACAAATCTCTTTTCAATACAACTTTTATCAAATTATTTCAAACTGATATGGCTATAAAAGAATATAATAAATTGCAGTTAATTTTCTAGCTCGGTAAATTTAATTTATATCGGTATATCGCATATGTACTGGATAGGTATCGATTCTGAATTAATTCCAGTAAAAGCAAAGATTAAGCAGAGCGTTCCCCCGATTTGACTTTATTGGAATGAATAAAACAAAATTTTATGCTTTATTTCTTCTCTCTACTGATTAGAAAATAAAACAGTTTTAGTTCTCACCTTATACTATTTACCTTACTTTAATGTTCATGCTGTATTCTTATATTAATTTAATGAGCGTCTCTGAACCTGGAAAGTAGAAAACTGAAACCACATGACATTTCAACAGCAGTGAACATATTTCAAATGATGTATTTAAATCTAAAATTTAATACTTTCATTGGTAAAAATACATTTTTGGTGAGGTTACAATTTTTATTTGATAGCAAATAGCTTCAACAGAGTATTGTTCAGTAAAGCAATTATATAGCGCACACTGTTTACATAAAAGTGGTCAATTGGAAATAAGCACCAGATGTACTTTCCGTAAAAAAAATAACGAGAAGTGATGTGTAATTCCTTAGAGGCAAACAATGAAGAAGATTAAATAAAACTTAAATTTCTCTTGTCAGTATTAAAAAGCAAATTATATGACACCCTTTCGATACGATAACGGAAGTGAAACGACTCTCTTGGTAACAATACTAGGAAACGAACATTTTTTAAACATCTTTTTCCTGTCGGGGTTACATAAAATTCATCAAGCTTGAAACGATCAAAGTATACGTTATTGTAAATGCTACAAATTTTGGTCAGTTACCTGCAGGACATCGAACCACTTTTTTCTAAGCGTAATATTTTCTGGGAACCTAAGGAATAACAACATAACGTAGCACATATATTACGTAATCTCCACAATTTGAAAGTCAAGACTGTCCAGAAGGGGGTTACACATTTGAAAAAAAGCAGATATACGCATCACGTCGGGGTCACCAATATAGCATCTTTAGTAGATAATTTGATAAAAAACGTCTGGGTTACCATTATAGCATATATTAGCTATCGTAATAAAAATAAAATTACGGTTTCAAAAGTGATTTTATTGAACTTCTAAATATAATTCATGTTAATATAACAGCTGGTGAACAGGTAGTAGACCGCAACCACCCTTCGGGGTGGAATCTACCCCGTCAGGGGACGTAAAATTGTTTCTTTTTCTTCTTGTTGAATACGTTTACCCCCGTTTTGGAGGATGCTGATCCAGGATAATGGTGAGAATGAATTGTAACAACCTCGGGGGGTTGGTTCCACCCCGCCCAGGGGTGGAAAAAATTGATTTTTTTATTTTCTAATTTGTATATTGAGTGGGAGTGGTTTCAAAGTCACCATTTTTCCATTTTACATCCTCATCAAAAATGAACCTAACCTCGCAAGGATTTGAAATTCATGTTCCTTAAAACCATTGGTAAAAATATCTGTATTTAATAAATTATACAGCATAATATTTTTTACAAGACATTAATTTAACCTAGGGCGCTTACAAAGAGAATTACATGGTTCATATTTCTCGAAATGAACATCACATTCAATGCTATTGCCTCCTTTTTCATCGCATGCATTGTCTGTTTCCGATTCATGTTCGGAAGTATACACTTCGGGTATAAAATTTAGGAAGTTTACAGCATTATCATAACTATTATCATTGGATTAATTTGTTTCTGTGCTTGGTTCATCATCTTCATCCTCTGGCGCACAATTCTCACAAAATTTACCTTGACAAGTTTTACCAAAAACGCTACATCATAAACCTAATTTTATACATCCGCATCGTTTCGCACATCCGACCTTACAATTACAGTTATAATCATTAAAAAAGGAGTCAGGAACCAATTGATCTTCTGAAAGTTTTGGTTCTAAGCAACCGTTATTTGATATAGTCATTCACCCCAAGGACACAAGATTTACCCAAAAAACGGTAATGGTGGCGAAAACAAATAAAATAATAGTACGAGTCCCTAATATTAGCGGCATACTCACTGATCGCGCCCAGAGAAATGGATAGACTCCAAGGTTATCACACGGATACCTCGAGGACACAAGATTTACCCAGAAAACAGTAAAGGCGGCAAAAACAAATAAAATGTAGTACGAATCCCTAATATCAGCCAAGTTGCTACCTATTATTATTATTATGAAAGGGGTGATTTCTGACAACAGTTAAAGCGTGAAGGGTCGTTTTTTCTTGATCAGCATCATCGAAAAAGGGTAAATGGGTAAATGTCTTTAACAAGAAAAAAACAAGAAACAATTTTACACCCCCTGACAGGGTAGATTCCATCCGTAAGGTGGACTGTTGCGGTCTACTACCTGACCTTTCATCATCTGTTATATTCCCATGAAAAAACAAAAAATTCCTGCAAAGATAGTCGATGCCAAGCTGTCATATGAGAGCAAAAAGGGGTAGTTTTTGGCCATTTCAGGGGGTGGGCGTAACTAAGAACTTTTTTTTTCACCTTGTTATTCGTATTCAGCATCATCGAAAATGGGGAAAACAACTTTAGCACGAATTTGCACTACAAATAATTATCAATTATCTACATGGTTATTCTCGTTTATGATATGACTTGTATTGCTTATTGACCACAGTGCTGATTTTGTATGTACATTTACAAAAATTCGTCTATAATAAAAAAACCAAGAGAGATAGGGAATGGTAATATCAATTGATGCAGAATTCAATACTCTATTAGATTTGAACTAAAACAATGTTCGCTTGTGAAACTAAAATGCCCTGTATGATATTGTGAATACATAAAACAACTTTTAGTTAGATCATAGGGTACTTGTATGAGTTTGAAAAGAAAATTTCTTAATAGGCTACGTGATACACGATATCGATTTTTTTTCCGAAGGACAGAAACCGTCAAAAATTTCCAAAAATGTTAATTATCTCGAAAACTGGTAAGTTTAAGAGTAGGTTATGGTACATAAAGCCAAACTAAAATTTTATGAGTGATCCAAATGTGCAATAATATACAAGGTGTTCTATTTAAAATAATAAAGTTAGGTGATACAATCCGATGTAAGCGGAAGTAACACATGCATGAAAAGATTTGTTAGATCTGTCATATCCAAAAATCCCTTTATACTGATTTTCAAATTTTTAAACTGGACAGATCTCGAGAAACATCTAATACCTGTTTTCTGTGAATAACCCTGTATGCCTATATTTATCTGTGATAAGATTTTTGTAAAAGTTAAAATAATTACTAGTATTTTCTGGTAATATATTTACTTATCCTATGTATAGCTTTATTTTTTTGCTCTACATGACCTCACTTTGTGTTCATTGGAGAAGTATTAATGTCTAATTTGTCATTTTACCACAGGTAGACAAAGGGTGGATTCTTGGTACAGTGCAAATTCACGCAAAAGTGCATATTTTTCTGCAACTGGCAGTTCATATCAATCAACCGCGGATAGTGGTGGTGGTGAAGCAGCCAATTCTACAGAGAAACCAATAATGTATGGTCCGGCTCCTCAAATACCGTGTTTACCTGCACCTTTACCTGCTTCTTGGAAATGTATAACAGGACGGTTTGTTATGGTGCATGCATCTTATCAAAGTCATTTAGGTGAAGATTGCTTGTTCGCTCCAGAAGCACGATTAAATGATGGAAAAATATGGTTACTAATTGTCCGTGCTGGAGCTAGTAGATCTCAATTGTTACATTTTCTTTTGGGGCTTAGTACTGGTGCTCATGCCTCTACTCAGTCAGAAGAAGGACCTATAGAACTTATACCAGTTAATGCTTTTAGAATAGAACCTGATATGACCGAAACAGGTTATATGACGGTAGATGGAGAACATGTAGAATATGGACCTATTCAAGCTGAGATTTTTCCTGAGTTAGGTAGGGTTATGGTCCCCTGATCAGAACATTCCACTTGTAGTAATAATAATTTAAAAATGAATTCTAAGGTTGTGATTTTATCTACTTTTGAGCCACTCCTTATTAGGCTTGATTGTATTTGACTCATTAGGCTTTAAATAGTTAATCTGAGATTAAAGTTTAAAAAAGCTGTTACTATTAGAAAGTAAGTAAATAGTGTTAAAATAGGACATTTTGATGTGTTCAGTACATAGACAATATTTTTAATTTTTTTTATACACTGCTCTTTTGTACACATAAGTTCAAAAATATACCTAGTTTATTAGGTTTTATATATTTATTTAAATTGATTTGTGTATACATCTCCAAAACAAGAGCCGAATGTCGAGATTTCAATAATCTCAGACGCGGTTCAACCCGAGAACCTAGTAATAACTTGTGATAATATTTTAAGAAGGTCATGCAATCAAATTGTATTGATGTTGTTATCATAAACTACTCAATTTATTTGTTCAATAAAATCTTTACCTATTTATGTGATTTTTTCTCTCTTAAGTTTGAACTTGCTGGTCTATAGGAATCTTTTATTATTTTTCAATGTAGTCGAATAAAACTAAGCATTAAAATATGTTATCAGAAAGTTACAGTAAAGTTTTGTTTAATTTTGGAGGTGAGCATTTCTTGGAGAATAAGTTTTAATTTTTGAAAAGTGTTTTTGTCCCGTTTTTTTTTTAATATCTCGAGTTCTATTCATCGGATCAGGCCAAACAAAAAATCAAAATGTTAATAAATTATGGATAAAACAACACAAGCCCAAATCCGATCTGTCATTTTGGTTATTTTTGCAGAAAAATAAAAACTAAGAAAATTTATAATTTTACATATACCAAAATTTATAAAAAAATAATTTATCTTTTTTAATGAAACTTGGTGAAATGATAGATCCTTTAGGTGTAAACAATTATGGAAAATTGCAAAGAAGAATATTTATTATTTTCCCTGAAGAACTAGATTTCTGAAAAATTTTTGAAGCTTTATAAAAAAAACTGCCATTTGGCCACACTAAGACTTTTTCTTTCTTAAATTGTAGCTTTTTGAACCTGCTTTACAACGATGATAAAAAGTAATTTTTTTATCACTTTAGAAAAAAAACTTATATTCAGGATTTGAACCGTGGATTTCTGTATTAGTTTAACCATTGAAATATGGCAGGCAAAGCAAACAAGTACAACAAGTATGGCGTTTTAACCTCATCGTATACTGCATACTCCAAGTCGAAAATTAGATCCAGTAGGAACATACAAAAAATGACGTTTACTGATGTTTCGTGAAACACGTTTGACTTTGAGTTCTCTAGATGAGTAAGTAGAATGAATAAACAAAACAAGACTTGTATGGGCAATCAAATCATTTGAACCATACAAGTCGCCAGGGCTGGATGGAATATTTCCAGCTCTACTTCAACAGGGAGTGGAAATACTTGCAACACCCCTGTGCACATTATTCAGGGCCAGTCTGGCCCTGGGTTATGTGCCAACCGGCTGGCGGAAGATAAAGGTGGTATTCATACCAAAACCAGGGCGTGATACCTACGCCCAGGCCAAATCCTTCCGACCTATTAGTCTAACATCATTTCTCCTGAAAACCCTGGAGAAGCTGGTTGATAGGCATATCAGGGACGATAAACTGAGCACAAAACTTCTACATCGAAACCAGTATGCCTACCAAACAGGAAAATCTTGTGGGTTAGCAATACATGAGCTTACTCAAAAAATAGAAAGGGCCCTAGACAGCAAAGAAACTGCCTTAAAAACCTTCTTAGACATAGAGGGTGCTTTTGATAATATCTCATTCGACTCACTAAGTGATGCAGTGAAGAGGCGCGGAGTCGAAAAGTCAATAACAAGATGGATCGACTCAGAACTAGGAAAATTTAGTCCACGCTAGGATCCACGACAGAGGAGGTGTCCGTGACCAGAGGGTGCCCGCGGGGGGGGGGGGTCTTATCTCCTCTCCTGTGGTGCCTGGTCGCGGACGAGCTTCTATCTCAACTGGAACAGCGGGGAATATATGCGCAAGGCTACGCAGATGATATCGCCATCCTGGTAACAGGAAAACACGAGGGCGCTGCATCAGAAAAGATGCAGCGAGCTCTCACTATGGTAGACAGATGGTGTACCCAGGAAGGTCTTTCCGTGAATCCAAGGAAGACCACTGTGGTCGCCTTCACAAGAAAGAGAAAACTCAACCTGGGAAGATTATATCTCCGGGGAAACGAATTGCAGGTGAGCAATGAAGTGAAATATTTGGGACTGATTCTAGACACCAAATTAAACTTCAATGCACATCTAGATAGAGTGACTACCAAAGCTACGCGGGCCTTATGGGCCAGCAGAAGAATGGTAGGTAAAAACTGGGGACTACAACCAAGAATGGCGCACTGGCTGTACCAAAGGGTTGTAGTACCAATAATAACCTATGCCTCCCTGATTTGGTGGCATAAAGCCGGAAAAGGGGAGGCAATGAGAAAACTACGGAAAGTACAAAGACTGGCATGTCTAGGCATAACGGGAGCAATGTCAACAACGCCTACCGCAGCCATGGAAGCGCTACTCTGCCTGCCCCCACTACAGTTAGTGGTGGAGAGTGAGGCACTGTTGGCGGCGTACAGGCTGAAAACAAACGGACATGGGACCATTCCAAGAATAGGATACCACACCGAAATATTCCAACAAATAGGAAAAAATCGACTACTAGATATGCAGTCAGATAGAATCAGCATAAGCCACAACTTCACAAAGACCTTCAGGGTATACATACCCGATAGGGAAGAGGAAGGAACAAGGCAACTGCGAAGACATCCAAATGATACCATATGGTATACTGACGGATCGAAAACGTCAAGTAGTACTGGGGCAGGTGTTACGGGGGATCAACCAGGGATAGACATCAGTCTGAACCTGGGCAGTACCGCAACGGTGTTCCAAGCAGAGGTCACAGCCATAGAAATCTGTGCACAAGAAATGATACGGAGGTCATATACTGATAAAAGAATCCGCATCATCACTGACAGTCAAGCAGCTCTCAAAGCTCTGAATGCAGTAGAGATACGTTCCAAAACGGTAAAAGACTGCCTTGAATCCCTAGCGAAACTGGCGGAACACAACAGTATACAACTAGAGTGGACGCGAGGACACCAGGGCAATGAAGGCAACGAAAAAGCAGATAAGCTGGCCAAAGAAGGCGCAAAAACAGCCTTGATGGGACCTGAGCCATCCTGCGGGATATCATACAATACCGCAAGAGGAATGGTAAAGGAACTATTGAGTCAGAAATATATCTTGTATTGGACTGACGCGCCGGGGATGAGGCAGTCACGCATGTTCATCACCGGCGGGCCATCCATGACAAAGACCAACGAATTGCTAAAGCTGAGCAGAAAACAGCTGAGATGTGCAGTGGGAATCCTAACAGGACACTGCACACTGAATAGACACCTAACTAACATAGGTGTGAAAGATAATCCAGAATGCAGGATGTGTGGTGAGGATGAAGAAACTCCTCACCACATACTATGTGAATGCCCAGCCTTAGCGGCTGGGAGGTTCTCACACTTCGGGGGACTAACCGTAACCTCGGAAGAAATAACCAGAGCTCCCATTGACCGTATACTCTCCTTCTGGAGAGGAACGGGATTAATGGGATAACGAGACTATGGGGTACAATAAGCTCAAACTTCCGTACAGCGGGGCTTCGGCACCGCAACCCATAAGGAAAAAAAAAAGTAGAATGCATGGATATCATCTCCGCACGTTTTGCTAGAATCTTGAAGCCTTGGTAACGGGAGCACAGATCAAACAAACCAGATGTTTCACTTATGACGTTTCATGGTTTAGATAATAAATCAACTCCTGGAAGGTGCCAATTTGTGTAGTGATCTGCGCATATACCAAGCAGTCTTAACCAGCGAGTATAGTCACAGGAGGGAGCTGATGACACGTACCAATAATTAAAAGTTACCTAATAAATACTCAAAAAACCACTAAAATGTATAACAATAACAACTCTAAGCTTCAATACAATACACCACATTCCAAAATAATTAATATCACTGGTGTAGCTGATGACGACTTCCATCTCTGAAATTTCAGTACTAAACACACCCTCCTGTGAAATTAAACTCGCTGGTCGTAACTTCCATGTCAATCGCTAGATTGCTCTGTTTATCTCTTCTGTGCAGAATCCTGGAAGGTATACGTCACACGACAAAAAATGAAACTGGTTACATAGGGAATACTATTAAGTGAAACATCTGGTTTGTTTGATCTGTGACGGGAGTGGGGCAAATATTCTTGCCGTGGCAGTCGTGGTTTTGATGAACGAGCTCACGAATAGCTGAAATTGTATGTATATTAACGATTAAAATTTATTTTATGCATTAATAATAATAATAAATAATCTTTATTGCATTAAGTACACATAAACAAATAGAAGTATACATAACATAAAAGGGAGTTCGTTATAAATATTCTTCCACAATCCCTACAGAAATACATATATAAATAGCAAAAGTAATATTAGTTGTAATAACTGTCAAAAATTAAAACTTTAAGTGTGGGTATTAAAAATTCACAAAATTCATGACAATTTTGTTTGAAATTAAACCAAAGCTGTCAGATAGTTGTCAAGTAATTGGTAGTCTTTATATTTTTTAAATTTATCAATTTTTTTAATTTTTATTTTTTTTTATTTTGATGAAATATTGGATATTGGGTTTTTGGACAATTCTGAACAACTTTCATTAATAACATTTTCCAATAAAAAAATGCCTAGCACCGGAAAATCGGAAATAGAGGTGGTTTTTTCGTGGTTGGAGGGTAGATCAGAAAATATTGTCACCATCATGTTCCCCGCCCTCAAAAACGGGGGGAGGGGGGGGGGGATATCTTGCGCTGCGGTTGCAGAACTTTTGGGGTAAAAGCTTTACCTCAAGGGACTAAATGTGCTGTTCAAAATTAAAATGACTGTCAAATATTACTCCTAAATTTCTAACATATTCTTTGATAGGTATTTCTATGTTGTTTATGCGAATAGTAAAAAAGTTATATTTAGTGACTTTAGTTAGAGTTCGTTGATTACCAGCAAACATAACACAACTTTTATTGGCATTGAGAATCATGGCTTTGCCTCGTGACCAACTTGATATTCCATCCAAGTCTTCATTTAGACGTCTCAGAGCCACATTAGTATCAGATGCAGCAAAGGACATGGTTAATTGTACATCGTCGGCATAAAGATGAACGTTACAGTGCTGAAGTATGTTTGGCAGATCTGAGGTATATATAGATAGAGAACAATATGGGACCTAAAATGCTTTCTTCTGGGACACCTATGGCATTTACCATATTAGTCGATGACCTACTACTATTAACTAAAGTTCTCACATATTAGAAACTAAGCAGTACCAATTTCAGCTTGAAATATTTAAATGTACAGAAATAAATGTATGAAACGCTAAGTATACGATATCTCGGCTTCTAATGAATGTTTTATTTTTCGTTTTTGGAAGCACTTTTAATAGATGGTAAAAGTATTTGGCTGGACATACTTTTTCGTAAAAAAAAATGCATTTTACAAAAATGCACGAAATGTAATTTTAAAATAATACAAAAAAATTGTTTTTATCACCATTGTAAAGCACATTTAAAAAGCTAGAATTTAAGGGAAAAAAATCTTAGTTTGACCAAATGGAAGTTTTTTTATGAAGATTTAGATCATGATATGAAAGGAACGAACGATTTCTTTGAAAGTTATCTGCTGAACACCCAAAATAATATTTTATAACAAGCTTCAAAATATTTAAAAAATCTCGATTTGTAAGGAAAATTATAAATATTTTTATATGTAATTTTCCATAATAGTTTATACGACCTATAATTTTACCAAATTTTATTAAGAAAGGTTGATTATTTCACACTAAAAAAAAAAAATAAAAAATTGATGGATTTTTTGCAGAAGTTATTATGAACAAATGAACATTCCATGGACAAACACATTTATATATACAGCCTCCATGCAAAAACTTTTCTTTACATTTTGAGCGTAATAAAATCAGAATCTAACCTTATCGCCATACTAAGTAAGTCATATACCACAGAAAAATGTAAATATATGATTCAGATCCCAAATGACTTACTGCAAGTTATCATTTTACTTTGTTCGAGCTCCGACAAAATTCTACCGCCTAAAACACCATGTCATATCAACGGGCGCTAATCAGAGATGGGCATTTTTTAGTCGACTAATTAGTCACAACTAGCAAATAATCATTCATATATTAGTCATGACTAATGAATAATTGATTAGTCGTTAGTCGTGAATGTTTCAATTGAAGATTAATTGGTCATTAGTCGTGTATGTTTCGATTGAAGATTGATTAGTCATTAGTCAGACTAAAGATTGATTTATTCGACTAATTTCGTATCCATTTAGTTTTAACTAGGAAAATATCTTAGAAATAGGTGGATTTTACTTATACATTCTCGTGGTGGAGTGGAACTATAGTAACGGTAAAAAAAAATACTTCCACATCTACAAACAAAAACCATTATTTTCTCAAATAGGCTTAAAATGTCTTGAAACGTCGATATTTGAAGTTTACGCAAAGAAAAAAAAAATGTCTGTCTGTTTGTGTGTCTCTTTTTGTGCATTCGATTACTCTAGAGCAGTTGACTCGAAATTTGGTACACCTATGTATCATAACGAGTTCTGAAACTAAATTATATTTTGGTCTTATTCCGTTGAAGGGTTGGCAGTTAAATGGGGGTAAATAGATAAAGCAAGTAAGAGTTCATAAATTGGGATTTAGTGTGTCTACTAGAGGCTAAGGTCTTAAAAACATTTTGGCATTAGCCACCCCCACCCAGATATAAAAGGAGGTAAAGATTTAAAATTGAGATTTAGCAATAGCTTCAAAAAAAATTGGCATCACCCACCCCTTCTACCACCCCCACCTTTATCAAAGAGGGTGAAAAAAGAAAATTGCGATTTTATGTGTGTACGAGAAAGAAAAAGGCCTCAATTTTTTTTTGGCATCAGCCAGTATTATAGTAATCGTTATTATTCCATTTTGATTATCCTCCGACTTACTTATACCTGCAGTAATAAAAGCTCATGATTATTAAAAATAATGCTTGCTTATTTGAGCAGTGGGAACAGGAACATAGAAGAAGGTGGAGATCATTCACGTTTCTTGTATGCACGATAAGAAAGAAAAGTCCAATTGTATTGAAATTTGGGCAGTAAATTAGAATTAGCTAGGAGGAAGAAGCCTATTTTTGAACAAAACAGGTCAGTATATATGATAGACATTCAAGTCTTTCAGTAACGTATAATGGACCAGAGGTTGAAGTTAATTTAATTATATTACATATACATTTATACAAATTATTTTAAATTTAAATCGTTAAATAAGTTTTTATTTTAATTGCCTTTGAATTTAATTTTTGTAAAAGAAGTTGGTCACTTGTTTACTATTGTTCCAACAATCCTTCCCGGCCTTGCTCCGTCCAGCCTTTCAATTGCTGCAGCGATGCTTCGCACGTTAGATGTCAGGCTGGCTCCGGACACGGGTGTTTGGGCGGGACGGATATAAAATTATTAGTTTTTCATAAATTTGTTTTGATTAATTAATTGCGTTACAATCAAATTAGACCAGGGTCGATAATTTTTGAGACCAAAAAAAATTATAGTAGGATGAAACCCATTGGAAAAGGTAGAGAATATAACAAAAATGAAAGGAAAAATAATTTACGGGCGATCTGAGGTCGGGAAGGGGAAGGGGGTGAGTTTTTAAATTTGGTGAAAACTTACCTTTTTATGTCCCAAACACACAGTAATATTTTTGATTTAAAATATTCATTTTTTCACTTTATTTCGACTTAATATCGAAAAAGCACTCTAATTTTCAATCGAAAATTCTCACGTCAAAATATCTGCTTTTTTAAAAAAGTCGGTGGGCTTTTTGTTCGTTGAAATCTCTACTTTCTGATGGTATAAAAAAATATATACATTACTATGGTAAATGTTCTCAGAAAATGCAAATAAACGAAAAAAACTCGAATCCGAAAATCTTTTTTTTGAATCATTATGTACAACTTTCATTGCATTTGAACAAAAAAAAAAAAATAATACCACTTAAAGTAAATAGCTTTATATTTTTTAACACAATTAACAATTTCAACGAATTCAACTAGAAACTTATTCAAATAGTACCCCACCTTAATTACTACACAATTCCGCCCTTCTTTTAATTCCGTGTAACTTCTAATTTCTTCAAGAGGTGTTATTATTGTTATTATTATTATTTTTGTTCAAATGCTATGAAAGTTGGCAAATGTCTCTAACTTTCAATGTCAAATATTTTGTCCAAATAGTTTTTCCGTAAAATTAACAGAAAGACCAGTTTACCTGCAATGATTAATTTTCTTCTTAGACTAACTTCGCGAGTTAGATCCCATTTTAACTGAAACTTGGTAAACATCCATTTTACGTCAAGCAGACCGAGACTGCAGAAAATTAAAACCGTACTAATATTTTTTTGGTATATTACACCCATCGCAAACACTATCCGGGGACACACTGTATAATATCCAACCGTGGAAATATGATTGTAGCTTGTCTTTACATTTTTATATGTGGTAGGTGATAGTGTAGTTCTTTCGCAGCAGGTCGTCAGGATCGTGAATGACGTCAAAATGCAATGCAACCTCGGGAAGAACACCGTCAAGGTGCTCCTCGATCCTGTATGGATCCTGGGCCTTCTTCACAAACTGAATGCACTGGACTTTCCCATGCACATGACGAAACCTATTCACTCTTTCCTGACAGGTAGATTGCTGCAGGTCAAGATGAATAACAAATTATCAACACGGCGGGATATTCATGTGGGTGTCCTCCAGGGGTCGTGCCTGCCATCAAAGCTGTACAAGTTGTACGTCTCCGACTTCCCGGAGTTTTCGAATACCTATACAGAATACCCTAAATTTGTAGTTTACAAATCTTGCTGAATACCAACCTTGCCAAGAGAGTACAGTAAAAGTAACAGGAACGTCTGCTGTGATTGTCTCTTTGATGTTCTATGGTGATTGGTAAATGTTTTGTATGACATTTGACGACTTAGAAAATATTATTTAGGTATTATGCAAATCACAACTTTCTGTATATTTGACTGTTTAGTGCTGGAATCACTGGAATATCGTTATTGTGCAATATTTGCGTTATGTGGAGTGTTTGTGTGCAAAATAATCTTTTTTACGAGATGTTATTA
Organism: Rutpela maculata; assembly: GCA_936432065.2. Lineage (NCBI taxonomy): Eukaryota > Metazoa > Arthropoda > Insecta > Coleoptera > Cerambycidae > Rutpela > Rutpela maculata. The sequence goes on from OW386285.2 coordinate 168,725,203, forward strand.
TTGGAGTCGGCGAGGCACGCTTCGGGGAGGCGCATATATATGTAATTCAGAATATTAATAAATTTTATTTGCTTTGCTTTACTCGGAATCCAAGGTTCCTGGGTGCGAAACCCACATAGGGTTTTGTTATAGCTTTTTTTTTAATTTTAGTTTTTCAAGTTCGTACTATAAAATTAAAAATGTCTAAAATTAATATTTACAAAAAACTGCAGAGTATCCTATAGAATATGTAAGAATTATATTAAAAGTTCAGTAAATCAGCGAAGAGTTTATGTTTTTAGCTTGTTTAATTGTTGAAATTTTAAATTGCTGGATGATAGAATGTTGTTTAAATGTGTTGGGAAGTACTTTTCTGTATCAAGTACTTCATTTTAATAATATCAAAAAAGCTAATTCGCATATAGTGAAAACACCTAATTGTGCTATTATTTCTTGGCTGTTGATTATTCAACATGCTTTAGCCAATCTTAATAACAAATTGAAAACCTTACTAACAAAACCTAACAAAACCAAGTTACAATGCTATTGTGTTTAACTCGAATTTCAATATCATAAAATTCAAAACTATTGGATTTCATTTCAAAATCATTATGATAGCTTTAGTTTACTTATAAAAAAACAATAAGTATAAATGTTCCCAACAGAAATAATAGATCTAAAAAACTACAAAATCTATAATAAAATTATAATATCGACAATTTACCTCAGTTTATTAAAATTACGTTCACTTAATCTTGAGATGTATCAAATTATAATAATTATATATAAGAGGATTCTGTTAAATATTTTAATTTACAATAAAATCATTTTAAGATAACTTAAATTTTTCTATGTCAATAAGTAATTTAGACATTTGGTCATCTAATTTTTCAGGAGGTTCAGAATTTAAGGATAATTTCATTAACTGTAAGTTGTCCACATCAGATTGATGCATTTTTTCCATTTTTTCCTCTATCCCTCTCATTAGTATAGACAACAATAAGTCCACTACCTAGAAATAAAATTCATCAATTAAATCATGCATATAAAGCCAGTGGCGGATCAAGAATAAACGGGGGGGGGGGGTTCAACCATTAAAAGTGCACCACCAGAAGGGAACAAACTTTTTTTTTCACTGTTTCTTCATTAAGAAACACCAAAAATTTTTCCGCTCAAAAATAATAAATACATATATATACAGTGTGTCCCACTTTTCACGGTAACACCTACGTAGCTCAGTTATTAATAAATCTATTTATTTTAAACTTGGTTAAGGTATACACCTCTTGAAGGTAACTAAACACGCGTATACCTATTTAATTTATTCCATAGACGTGCGGACTAAGGGGGTGAAAATAGGGTCAATTTTCAGGTAAATTGTATTAGGGATTTTTTTGTTTAGTTTGTGTATTACATATGATATTGATTAACTAAATAATAGAACACTCAATTAAAAACATATCTTTAGTGCTAAAAATTTTAGAAGTTTTATTTTATGTTCCGCACGCACGTCTATGGAATAAATTAAATAGGTATATGCGCTTTTAGTTACCTTCAAGAGGTGTATGCCTTAACCAAGTTTAAAATAAATCGATTTATTAATAACTGAGCTATGTAGGTGTTACCGTGAAAAGTGGGACACACTGTATATGATACAGTAACAATTAATATTGTTGTCCATAAATCACTATTACTTAATAAAAAACAAATACCAAAATAAACGACAGCCCCCCCCCCCCCCCCCCCGATCCGACACTGTATAAAGTGCATTACCAATTCTCTATTTTCATGTATCATTGGTTGCGTTCATCATGCGGTAGAGCTAACTGACCGATCACTTATCATTTACGTCACTGATCAGTTGTGTGATGAACGGTGTTTTCTGCCACAGTGATACATGGAACAGCTGAGATCTGAACTTTCGGTTATCAAAGTATGCGTATGTCAAAATAAAATTTTGATTTATATTTTGTGTGAAATTTTAATGTTATTTTGAGAAGAAAATAATATGGATGACGAAGTAGCATTATTTATTGCGGAGGACGATTTAGGTAATAATATAAATGTTGTGAGATTGATAGCCGAAGAGTTGGTAGAGCCACTGAGTAGAGCCGCTTCAAAATGAGGACAGACTGCAAAACAGAAATCATGATGCAAAGTATTAGTTGAGATTATCAATTAGAACCAATAACTTTATATTATATTTTTATTATTTTTCTTATACAAATGTAATTATTTTACAATGAACATTAGACAGAGGCTTAGTACGTACTTAAAAATTAAAATACGGCTGTTTAGTGATATTGATTATTATATATGGTCATTTTACTTCCAATTGATAGATAAAATTTATTTAAAAATATGTATGTATGTTGTATACAGTTTTAATAAAAATAGTTTAATATAGCCCTAGTGTCGAAACTTTGATTAATTTGGCCACTAAAATCAAAAGACAATAATATTTAATAATCTTCACATTCGTAAATAATTTCCAATTTTTCTTGGTTTATTTTTATGACCTTCCGATTAACCAGCACAAACAGAAAATGTTTGCTTAGATTTATATATTAATTGACAAGACATTGCCTAATATTTTCAAATTCAAATAATTGATCGGTGATCTTGGATCATGTATCATACAATTATTTTGCTACATAAAATGGCTACTGCTACCTGAGCGATCACCCGTGATCAGTGGGGCTAATCCGTTCGTGCAAAATGATCAGTGAGCGCTACTTGATCGGTCACTGTGATGAACGCAACCATTACAAAATGGTTCAGGTACCAATGTAAACAAATATGTAAAATTGGTCACAATAAATTACTGCAAGATGTATGCCTACAGTTGCAGAAATCAGAGCTGCTGTAAGAACCAATAAAATAAAAAAATATTAAGTACCCAGTGTTTTCCGATAATAGAAATAAGTTCCAGCTCAGTTCTCTCAAGAGCTAAGTAACTACATCCATTTTTTTTTTCTTTTTAATATAGTAATGTTTAAGTTTACAAGTATATTTTAAAGTACCTAGGACTTACATAACCTTTTTAAGTACAAGTACTTTACAGTGGATCAAAAGCAAGCATATTTTTTTTTCTGTACTACAGTAATGGTTCAACTTTCCAAACGTCATCATTATGGTATATTAACAATGTAATATGGACAATTTGCAAAGACAAAACATCGGCTAGCATTGAAACTTCTACATTTTCGTCTTTCCTTAGTAAAAATCAGAATTTTCATCATTTAAGCATATTATAGCACATACTCAACAATGTCAACATCACTAGGGATATCATAAGTGATAACTTTAAAATTTGCGTCAATGTAACCAGTGACGGATCAAGCGTGATTCGGTAAATCAACCAATACAGCACGAGATCTAGAAGACCGCAAATTTAAGGTAAGAAAAACGAAAAATTAAAATTTCAATGTGATAACAATGATAATATAGAAGCATTGTCATGTAAAAATATCTTTAAAAAGATGCAAGATTCATCTTATTGTGGTCATAATTAATTTCTCAAATCAAAACAGTAATAAGTCTTGATTTCGTTCCTTCATAAACTAACCCACTAACTGATAGATATAACAGATCAGCTTAAATTTAGCGAAAAATAATACCAATCGTTCATTGGTTACGTATTATTCTAGGTTTTTAGGTAAATGATATGGCAAACGCACTAACATAAAAGATAGCTATCATTGTTGCTGCAAGCAGTTAAGCGGTTTCGTGAATCGTGTTTGTTTTACCTCCTATGTCGGGTGAAATTCACTGAATTACCAAAATGTTAGTTATTTTATTTTGATTTAAAACTTTAGCTAAAACTAAAAAATGTAAAATAAGCCAGTTTGGTAAATCAACTATAAATAGTCCCTGGACAACTATGTATAAATCGTGGTAACGTAGTGAGCAGTCTAGCTTAGAGTCAAGGCAGTCACTTCGGCAGTTTAAGCAGTTTTTTCGGCATTAAAGCAGTATCGGCAGTTAGTGTACGAATTTTCACACGTGGTTGACCCCTCGGATTTTCCCATTGCAACTATGATTCTATTAATGCATCAATCACAATACACAAGTTATGACATAAGCTTAACAATACGCTTAAGCTTCAGTAGGCGGGGTTTCGGCACCGCAACCCATAAAGAAAAAAAAATAACATCTTTTTGTTAATTAATTATACCTTATCATGTTTTAAATGAAATCAAACTTGGAAAAGGGTGACCTCGACGCATAGCGCAAATAGTTAACTAAAAACCCACATAAACACAGTTTGTACTAAGTACAAACTGTGTTATGTGGGAACAAATTTACCAAATTGTTTTTTGTGATGAAAAAGTAAATGTTAAAAACCACCAATGATTTGTTAAAATAACATAATTGACATAATTCACTTAAAAACTCCCAACTACAAAAGGAAATTTTTCGAAAAGAAAAACGGACTACTTGGTAAAAAATCAATTGTTTTAATTCTCCCCAATAGTATTACGCATCATCAATTTAAACTGGCTTCTTAAACAAATCTATTGATTCGTCAAAAATTACTCATTATTGCAATATTTTAAGATTTCATTTAGATTAATTATAGCTTTCCCAGTAAACATTAATGTAACTTTACCTCTCTGAGAGGTAAGATTAATAGAACATTTTTATATAAAATATTTTACATAATTACTTCCACGTCCAGTGGAAGTATAGTAACGACAAAAAAATTTTTTAAAATTTTTATTTTCCAAATAGGCTTAAAATGTCATGAAACGTCGAGATTTTAAGTTTGAGCGAAAAAAAATTTCTGTCTGTCGGTCTGTAACTTTTTTTTGTGCGCACGTTTACTCTGGAACCGTTTGAGATATTGACTTGAAATTTGGTATACATATGTACTTTAACGAGATCTAGAACTAGATTATATTTTCATCTTGTTCCGTCGAAGGGTTGGGGGGTAAATTGGGGTAAATTTGGAGTAAATGGGTAAATCAAGCAGGTAAGAGTCCATGAAATTGGTATTTAGTATATACTTGAGAAGCTGGGGTCTCAAAAAAATTTTTGGCATTAGCCACCCCCATTGGGGTGGCTAATTAAAGGGGATGAAAAAAAATGTGATTTAGTGTATGTACAGGAACCAGAAACCTCAAAATATTTTTTTACTTCATCCACCCCCCACTACCACCCCACTACCGATGTGGGGTATCGTTTTATGGGTTTTTGGGGTAGAGGATTTCAAATATTATATTATTAAAGTTCCATAAACAATTATTTTCACATACAAAGTTTTTTCGTTGTGAGTGACTTGGATAGAGAATCTGGATGTGGAAGTAGTGATTCCTTGGGCAGCGGTTTTTTACATAGCATATACGTAAAATAATATCATATTTAAGTCAACATATTAACTTAATTACTTATACACAAGTTTACATATTTGCTACATAATTTTACTTAAAAATGTTTACCTACTTCATTTTACGACATCGAAGTCATGAAACGCATCAGTGTCACAGCCTCACACTCACGCAGCACGCTAGTGTAAAATGATGTAAAATCTAACGTTTGTGTTTTTTATCATTTTTGTGAAAAATTGTGGATGATGTCTTTTAATAACTTTGATGCAGAACTGTGAACCATAAAGCGTTGTGACTTTTTTAAATATTATTTTATTTGCACGTTTTATTAGTGTAGAGGCTAGGTGCAAACATAAACATGCCCTCTTGTTTGCGAATTTGCTGTACATACCTATGTTGGTGCACCATTTTCCAGTGAATGACCACCCAAAAGTAAGTTTGTGTTGTACCGTTTTTATAAAGATATTTATTTAAATGAAACGTAATCTTTTTATAGAATTATTAGAATTATTTCACGGGCAATCGTTATTCTCGACAGACAATTATATCATTACATGGATTTTGTTACACAAAAGCTGTATGTTGGTGCTGTTCCTACATTATTAAGTTCAACTGAATCCAGCGTAAGAAGTTGTAATTCAAGGAAACCCAGATCTTAATAGGGACCAAAAGCTTTTGCGAAGTACTATGCATAGGTATGGTTATTGTTTATCGACATCTTATAGCACCTACTTTGTGTTCGTTATTGTATTGTACATGTATTTTAAGGTTTTGTATGTGTAAAGTAGGCTAATATTTTCCTGCAATTTTTTTTTTGTCCAAAATTGGCTTCAGCATGTCAAAATACTTCAGAAAAATTAGATCAGAACCTTAGGACAAAACCATTGCTCCTTTTTAGGGGATAAAAGTAGTAACCAAAAACTGATAAATTTTTTCTTAATATCAGAATCGGTTTCAACATGTTAAAAAACAGGATTAGATGATTCTGATCAAAAGCGCAGCTCTTTTTTTTTGTTGTCTTGTGATTAATGATATTGCTTGTATCGCCATTAAAAAAAATTAATTTTGATCATTATAAAACTACGAAGAAAACTAGAATTGTCTGAACCTTTATGGTTAATTTTGTTGCAATAAATTAAGACAATTAAGATTTGTCATTATTAAAAATATGCTTCTGGTAGAATTAAATCATCTTGGTAACGGACCCCGCACATTTTCTTATATCAAATGGCTCTCGGTGAATGTAATAGTATAATATAATTTAATATTTATACAAAAAAAGCTTAAGAAACAGTAACAAGTTCGAAAATTGAATCGTTGATTGTTTACTTTTCGGTGGCGTTAATTAACAATTTGTTTATATGACTGTTAAAGAAACTACTTTTATCATGGGATTCTCACAAGATTGATGCACTCGTCTACAACTTATGCATGAAAAAAGTACTGCTTTACACACTTGTTGCATAAATAAGTAGGTATTTTAAAATTATTTAAAACAATTTTTTGGCAATTATTTAACAAATGCATTTTTTTCACACTTCACGTTTAAAAAAATTGTGTTAACACCACTGAAGAGTAGGAGAAAAATCTACATTCTAAAACAAATTGTTCTATGACTTGATGCACTTAAACAGTCAACGGTTCAATTTTCGACTTTGTTATTGTTTTTTTCGGCGTTGTTATAAACATTTCCACTTGAAATTTGGTGTGATGATTTAATGGGCTTATTTAGCATATTTTTTTATTACATTTTGCAAAAAATCTCTTAATTTTAGAGTGAAGTTCAAAAAACTAGGATATTCTAAGATCTCTAGCGGCTTTAAAATTAATCAGGAATATAAACGCTGCGTGAAGTCATTCACTCCTAGTTGCATTTTCATTCCCCTTTTTTTCGGCAGTTATATGCTGCATACTCTTATGGCACCATCTCTGGCAGATTAGACAAATATGATTTTAAATAGCTGCTTAACAGTGTTAACTCAATTTTGAGACAGACTTTCGGATTGAATGACAGCACTTTGAGCACATCGGTTCATATTTAAAGCAGTATACTTCTGAAACTTATCGGATCGACCTCAAATTTTCCATTCCATTGGAAGCGTGTTTTCGTAAAGTTTTGTTAAAATATATATATATTATTATTTAAGCTATCATAAATTGTTTAATAACTTAACAAATTGATCAAAATAGTTTGCATCTAGTTTTCTTCACAATTTAGTAAAGGGATACAAGCTGTATAACCAGATTTACTACACTATACTTGTTACTGTTTCTTAAGCCACTTAAAACTCCCCAGACTTGTAACTTTTTTATTTTCGAAGCGATGACCATGTTGGGCACATCAACTTGTAGACATTTTTAAAGCCTTTACATATCCATACAGAGTGATTAATTTTTTTTTTTTTAATGGTTAAGAAAGGAAACTTAATTTCTTTGAATATTTTTTTACCTCACCCTGTACATGGACTGTGTTATTGTTTTCTTATAAAGGTTTTAATTAGCTTCAATTTATGTTATTAAAAAAAAAAACTTAAAAAATAAAAAAATTGCAATTTCCTACTTAGTACATTTTAATATGTTAGTTTTTAAAAATATTTTTTTTATTTTTTGTTACTGTTTTATTACACTGAATATTGTTTGTGATATGTCTTTTACAGATAAAGCATAAAATTATTATTTACATTCCTTTCCAAGTAATTTAAAAAAAAAATCAGTTTAGAGTGTTTTTAATAGGGTCATTTAGTGATATGGCAGTTTCCTACTTTTTCTTCCTCATTTTTAAGTATAACAAACCAATAGTATGTCACCGGGCATATGAAATCATATTTTACGACATTTTTTTGTGGTCTCGAACTTTTTAAATCAATAAAAAGTGAAAAAAATATATTTTTCAATAAAATTGTTTTTTTTTTGTTTCCATCGCCATATCTTTAAAACTATTAAAGGTACCGAAATTTGTTTTGTGTCAAATTAAAGCACACACTGTAGCGCTTTTACCAATATAAACGGTTTGGACACAATTCGCACTTTCATTTCTCTAAAAATCAGATAAACTAAATATATATATTTTATGTATTGAAATCTTCACCAATCGATAAACTTTTTTATTTTTGAAAATATTTACATACATGCAGCGAAGAAAATAAAGCCTAATAATCACAAAAGTTTTTGAAACAATATATTTTTTCCTAAAATGTACCGTGTGGCAACAGTGATTTTTTTTATCAGCGCTAAATGCGACATTGGGACGCAATTAATACACCTCGCATGCAGGGTTGGTCAGATTAGTCGCCTAGAAGTGACGGTTGCCGAAAATCATTAAGTATTCATTGTTCGGATAAAAATTGTGACAATCGAAAATGTGCTTGTTTTAAGAGTGTGCAATGCCTATGCTTTTACATGGGGAACTTTGTGATTTTTTTCAAAGCTCCCTGTCCCACAAAAAAAAAAAATTAAAAAGGAATAAACATTTAGAAGTATGCGATGCACAAAATAAGATTTTTGTTGTTTTAAATAAACCACACATTTGCCTAAAAAGCTGGGAAAACGAAATCATGTAAAAGTTCATTCATAGTTTCATAGATGGCGACACCTTGACAATTAGACTCAGGGAATGGATTACAAGTGTTTATTTAATTTAGACCACAACAGTAAATATATCAAATATCTAACTTCGTAACGACAAGCACAATATTTTTCTATATAATAAAATATGTTTTCTGTATTTTTTATGCAACCCGTTTAGTAATAAAGCCTATAAAACGAAATATATAAATAACTCTCTAGCCACACCTACTTGTTATCGCTGGCAATTCGACGAGCATAAACTGCCCGACTTAGTAAAAGAGTCGTCTATTTGACATTCAAGCATAATCCAACTAGGATACTATCAGTTGTAAATATACTGTTATGAGCACTTCGAACAAACAAAATTATATTTAATATCCATAACTTCTTCTTACCAGACCTATATCACACATTTTAACTAAAAAAGTGTAGAATATATGCGTATAGGACAGAAGATGTGAAAATCTAAAATTATCTATTTTTGTAGTTAGGATGCTTTTACTTAAGACGGCAGTATACTGAGTAACATTTTCTAGGGATGCTTTATATTTAAAAATGCAGCTGTGTAGAGAATATTATGTTATACATTCTATCTTTGAGGCAATAAAATCCATGAAAAATCTGGGTAATTATTTATTTTTAACTTCCACATCCAGTGGAAGTATAGTAACGACAAAAAATTTTTATTGTTCAAATAGGCTTAGAATGTCATGAAACGTCGAGATTTTAAATTTGAGCGAAAAAAAAATTTCTGCCTGTCGGTCTGTAACTTTTTTGTGCGCACGTTCACTCTGAAACCGTTTGAGATATTGACTTGAAATTTGGTACACATATGTACATTAACGAGATCTAGAACTAGATTATATTTTTATCTTGTTTCGTCGAAGGGTTGGGCGGTAAATTGGGGTAAATTTGGGGTAAATAGGTAAATCAAGCGGGTGAGAGTTCATGAAATTGGTATTTAGTATATACAAGAGAAGTCAATGTCAAAAAAAAAATTTTGACATTAGCCACCCCCATTACCACCCCCACCCCATTATTAAAGGGGATGAAAAAAAATTGCGATTTAGTGTGTGTACAAGAACTAGAAACCTCAAAATATTTTTTTTTACTTCATCCACTCCCACTACCACCCCCTATCACCACCCCCACCCCACTACCGATGTGAGGTATCGTTTTATGGGTTTTTGAGGTAGAGGATTTCAAATATTATATTATTAAGGTTCCATAAACAATTATTTCCACATACATATTTTTTTCATTGTGAGTGACTTGGATCGAAAATCTGGATGTGGAAGTAGTGATTCCTTGGGCAGCGGTTTTTTAACAAATAGTGTTTTGATTCGGGATTATATGTAGCCAGTAGCGATTACACCCTAATGTAAATGGTCTATCCTCTTTATATTTTACTCCCCTCGCTTACTGAAGACAAGTTCGAAGTATTGTAAAAACCGCTGCCCAAGGAATCACTACTTCCACATCCAGATTCTCTAACCAAGTCACTCACAACGAAAAAACCTTGTATGTGGAAATAATTGTTTATGGAACTTTAATAATATAATATTTGAAATCCTCTACCCCAAAAACCCATAAACCCACATCGGTAGTGGGGTGGGGGTGGTGATAGGGGGGTGGTAGTGGGGGTGGATGAAATAAAAATATATTTTGAGGTTTCTGCTTCTTGTACATATACTAAATCACATTTTTTTTCATCCCCTTTAATAAGGGGGTGGGGGTGGCTATTGCCAAAAATTTTTTTGAGACCCTAACTTTTCTTGTATATACTAAATACCAATTTTATCGACTCCTACCTGCTTGATTTACCCATTTACCCCAATTTACCCCCAACCCTTCATCGGAACAACATGAAAATATAATCTAGTTCCAGATCTCGTTAAAGTACATACGTGTACCAAATTTCAAGTCAATATCTTAAACGGTTCCAGAGTAAACGTGCGCACAAAAAAAGTTACAGACAGACCGTCAGACAGACCGACAGACAGACCGACAGACAGACAGAATTTTTTTTTTCGCTCAAACTTAAAATCTCGACGTTTCATGACATTTTAAGCCTATTTGAACATTAAATTTTTTTTTTAATTTTTTTGTCGTTACTATACTTCCACTGGATGTGGAAGTAAAATTAAAAAGCACTCCGAGATTTTCTCTCATTTTTACGCTTCAAACTAAAAATATTGGGAAAATTAAGATTTTTCAATTCCGTCTATGTCTTGGCGTTATATCTACAAAACTATTTGACGGAGAAAAATAATATTTGGTAAATAGTTGACGCTATCGCCAACAAAGAAATGGGGTATATTTTTAGTGAAAAATATAGATGGTGGACATTTACCAATCTGTACTTAAACAAAACTCCGGTAAAGAAAATCGACTTCCGCTTCCCACACAAGACACCACCAACATCCCCTCCTCCAAATTTTCCCCCTGAGGAATCCAGCGAAAGGAAATATTTTATCGTCATACAATACAACATCTAATTTGCATTATCCATACATAGATCTTTTACCATATTATCATCCTGTAGTTTTATTACTTTGACAGAAGTGTCGTAAAGCAGGTTTTTCCTCAAATTTTTTTTTCCTGTGTATTTTTATCTTAACGGTTTATTACACCAAATCTCAACCCATCTTTTAATTAATTTAAACGCCTGTATACTAAAAGAAATTCACTTCGATTGTTTCGGAGTGCGATTAATTTATATAAAGCTCTGGCGGTTTGAAATTCTTCTCGCCTAACATCGGCAGATTGGGACGCTTCACGTCCCTGCGACGTATGTAGCGTTCCAATATGTGGTTGTAATAATGAGATGCATGAGATAATCAAATATAGCCCATGACATGTCAACATAAGAATATTTAATAAATACTTTTAATGGGTTAATGGATTTCCGCTTGTTCTGGAAACTTGAAATTTGGTGCGCTCTTGGATAATGATCTGAAATGAATGGGAAAAAATCCAATAAGTGAAAAATTCAACTAGTGACAGAAGTTACGGAAGTTTAAAATTAATTGAAAGCAACGTTGATATATGTACCTGTTTTACTTAATATACAGCTGTGTGGTAAAGTGGCGTTGTGATTAGAGTCTCTGCCGCGTGAAAAACAGTCCGGGTTCAATTCCCGGACGGGACTAATTTTTTTTTAAATTTAATTGGTTAAAAAACTATTTCACGGACAACACCGTGAAATAGTTTTTTAATAAAGCCCTAAATAAAATAAAGGAAAAAATGCAGTATATTAAAAAAAACAAAAAAAGGTAAACTTTATTACCCGCGCGGTATAGGTATCTTAAATCCTTTACATAGGACATATGTCTATGGGAACTTTTTGTCTTAAAATCATACAGGAACCACCACTTAAAGTATATCTATGTACTCAATTACCACCCTATATATAAAAAAATGTAAACACGTCTTTATTAAAAATGCACAAAAAGTAGAAAATAATTTTTCCAGCAGCACAGTATTTTTAGGTCTATATGATTAAATGTTACTTTGCTCTCACGGAATTTTTTCGATAGATAATAAAAAAATTGTAAACACTCCTGATTAATACAGTATCTAGAGGTAAAAAATATGTAAAATTTCGGAATAATTCTAGTACTGTAATAAAAGGTATCGTCTTCAGTTTGTGTATGGTCCGGATACTTGCTCTTACCCTCAAGGGTTGAAAACTACCCCTAAACCTAAATATTCAATATTTGAAAAAGTATTAGTAATTTATTTTTGAAATATAGGACAGTTATGTTTTTGGGATCAAAGACTACGAATCTGAAGTAAAAATTAAAAAATTCGAAATGGCAGCTCTCATATAGCGGATGGAAATTATTTTTTTTCTAAAACAAAAGTGTTTTAAAAGGATTAAAAAAATAAGCATCTAGGTATTAACGAAAAACAGTATTTTTGAAAAAAAACATAATTACTGAGCAATTACAATAACAAAATTGCGACAATTTTGTTAGAAAAAAAAGTAAAAACGCATATTGTATCGGCCATAACTTCTTTATATTTTGTGTTGAAGAAACAAACAAAAAATAGTTTGAAATATTGATTAATCATCTTTATCTTTGTACCTTTTGATAGAAGTGTCGTGTCGTGTCGTTTCTAAGATATTCAATATTTTAAACTAAATACTTCATCCTAAAAACGGTCGGATGCCATGCCATCTATAAAATCAAATGTTTAAATAAAATACATTCATGTTCAGTTTATAAGCTTTATTTTTGATTTCCACGAAATTTTCTCTAAAACCAATAAAAGTATATTGTTTCCGTCATAGCTTCTTTGTTCTTGATGCTATAGAAATATACAAAAAAATATTTGAAAGCCTAATTAATAGTATTTCATTTTGGTTATTAGAGTTTTTGACTTAAGTGCCATAGTTTCTAAGATATTTAACATTTAAACTAAATACTTCGTTTTATCAACATTCGGACACCACCTTTATATCCCCAGATCTCCGAAACCATTAACTCTACAAAAATTAGAAAAACGAAACGAAATTTAATACCATTCGAGTTATTTGATGAAAACCTATTTGAAATACTTCTCTTTCAAGCAAAAATCACAATTTTCTAGTGGTTATAACTTAAAGGCGTTTTTTCACTGGCCGAAACGATACCGATTCGTCGTCAACGACACCGATACAACGATATCGGGGCAGCACAAACGCATAAAATTATATGGAACTCTTTTTCACTTGCCGATTCGATACCGTTTTGTCACATTTTGTCGGCCCCATGTTATTATATGCTATTCTTCAGTATCGGTACGACATTGTAGGTATCGTATCGGTATCGTGTCAGCCAGTGAAAAAATGCCCTAAGATAGGCGGTGCCGTGAACGTAACTCGACAATTTCTCCTACAACCCTGAACCGATACAAAAAATTTTTTGATAGGCTTTTAGAGACAACTGTATAGAATGGTACTAGGCTAATGAAAAGTAAAGAAAGAAAATAATTTGTATGTGCGAAAATGAAAAAAAAAAAAATTTTTTGTGGACTTCAATAGTCTGGTATCATTCTATCAAGTTTTCTCTAAAAGTCTATCAAAACGTTTTTTCAATCGTTTCAGGGATGTAGGAGAAATCGTCGAATTACGAAATAATTTTTGCAAGCACAGCACCGCCACCCTCAATTCAATTCAAAAATATTTATTAGATGTTTAGCATACAAACATGCACCTGAATCGTATTCCAGTACAGAGCCGACCGCACAACCACGTCGCGTAGCGCCGTGGTGAATGTACGGTCGGATGGAGCGGGTTCAATTCAAGTTAGGACAACACATCGAATGTGGAGTTAGGACTCCTGTCTAAAAATAAATAAGACTTAAACCTAACAATTTTTTAATTTACAACTAGAGAATAGTTGTGCCCTGAAAAGGGCAAATAAAATAGCAAGCCTCCAAATATTAAGTTACCAAAAATGAACGAAATCCGTGTCATATGATATTATTCGGAAATTAAAACCTCTAGTTACTGTACTAAATGATAAGTAGAGAAAATTGGCACTATTCTAAAATTCATTAGTTCCAAAATCCCAAGTTCCAATTCACTCTATGCTCCTCACACCGAAAGTAAAGTGGACCGAAAGGTGTGACGTAAAGGAAAGCTGCCTCAAAATGACGCGTTCTCAATATGTATAGGTTTAGATCATGGTTTCAACAACTAAGTTGGCATCATAAAATTAAAAATGCCCAAAACAAATAAACTTCGAATAGTATCCTATAGAAGATGCAATAATTATATAAGAAGTAAAACCGCTGCCCAAAGAATCACTACTTCCACATCCAGATTCTCTATCCAAGTCACTCACAATGAAAAAACTTTGTATGTGGAAATAATTGTTTATGGAACTTTAATAATATAATATTTGAAATCCTCTACCCCAAAAATCCATAAAACGATACCCCATATCGGTAGTGGGGTGGGGGTGGTGATAGGGGGGTGGTAGTGGGGGTGGATGAAGTAAAAAAATATTTTGAGGTTTCTGGTTCTTGTACATACACCAAATCACAATTTTTTTTCACCCCCTTTAATAAGGGGGTGGGGGTTGGTAATGGGGGTGGTTAAGGCCAAAAATTTTTTTGAGACCTTAGCTTCTCTTGTATATACTAAATACAAATTTTATGGACTCTTACCTACTTGATTTATCCATTTACCCCAAATTTACCCCAATTTACCCCCCCAACCCTTCGACGGAACAAGATGAAAATATAATATAGTTCTAGATCTCGTTAAAGTACATATGTGTACCAAATTTCAAGTCAATATCCTAAACGGTTTCGGAGTAAACGTGCGCACAAAAAAAAGTTACAGACAGACAGACATACCGACAGACAGACAGACAGAAATTTTTTATTCGCTCAAACTTAAAATCTCGACGTTTCATGACATTTTAAGCCTATTTGAACAATAAAAATTTAAAAAAAAATTTTTGTCGTTACTATACTTCCACTGGATGTGGAAGTAAAAACCGCTGCCCAAGGAATCACTACTTCCACATCCGGATTTTCTATCCAGGTCACACAACGAAAAAATTTTGTATCTGGAAATAATTGTTTATGGAACTTTAATAATATAATATTTGAAATCCTCTACCCCAAAAACCCATAAAACGATACCCCACATCGGTAGTGGGGTGGGGGTGGTGACAGGGGGTGGAAGTGGGGGGTGGATAAAGTAAAAAAATATTTTGAGGTTTCTGGTTCTTGTACACACACTAAATCACATTTTTTTTTCATCCCCTTTAATAATGGGGTGAGGGTGGTAATGGGGGTGGCTAATGCCAAAATTTTTTTTGAGACCTTAGCTTCTCTTCTCTATACTAAATATCAATTTTATGAACTCTTACCTGCTTGATTTACCTATTTACTCCAAATTTACCCCAATTTACCCCCCAACCCTTCGACGGAACAAGATGAAAATATAATCTAGTTCTAGATCTCGTTAAAGTAGACATGTGTACCAAATTTCAAGTCAATATCTCAAACGGTTCCAGAGTAAACGTGCGCACAAAAAAAGTTACAGACAGACAGACCGACAGAAATTTTTTTTTCGCTCAAACTTGAAATCTCGACGTTTCATGACATTCTAAGCCTATTTGGACAATAAAAATTTTAAAAAATTTTTTGTCGTTACTATACTTCCACTGGATGTGGAAGTAAAAATATAAATCGGCCATAGAGTATAATCATTACCCTAATTATTTTTTAAAGTGGTTCATTTTTTGTTACAAAACAATTTACCAACAGTGAAGGAATGGCAGATTCAGTGGAGATTGAAGACAGGGTAAAACGGTGAAGGAACATATGAAAAATCAAAAACTGTTCATTTTAGAAAAAAAAAAAAAAATATTCAAACAACAGTTCTAACTTGACAGTGATAGAGTGAAGACCTATTAGATTTTGCTCAAACAGTTCAGTGAAAAACTTAATAAAATGTCCTCAGAAAGTGAGGGAAGTTACAGTGAGATGGAGATGGATGATGATGGCAATTGGAAAAAAGTAAAATATAAAAGAAAAGCTCGAGATAGATTGGAAAGTGTAACAAAGAAAAACAAAAATCCATCCACACCCACAAATGCTGAAATAAATGCTATCATTGGAACATCAACAAAAAACCCAACCTCATATAAAAACTTATCACCTGAAATAAATACAAGTTCATTAAGCATTCCTAAAAACACAACACAAAACAACAACAAAAAACCATCAACAAACAATTATTCGCAGCAAATGAAAAACATAATGAATCAACAATACAAAAACATGTATTACCTAACAACCACGAGAGAATTTACCAGAACACAAATTGCAGATTTTTGGAGCGCAAGACACCCCCAATCTAAAGACATTATTCTAAAAACAAGCAAAGGATTCTTACTCAAAACAAATTTAGAAAAAGGTGTTGCATCAAATTGAGATAATTTGATGCAACACCTTTTTCTAAATTCATTAAAGCAATCTCAGGTACTACAAAGCTTCCAAGAAACAAATACAAACCTCCAACCATCCAACAAAACACATAATGCCACCTTTGCCTGTGTAATTGCAACCATAGAACAAGACATTGAGGACGTCAAAATCAGAGAACACCTTGAAGCAAATAATTACGTGCTAAGATACTGCAAGCGTATAACTTCTAGAGCCACAGGAAAATTAACGCAGCTGATAAGAATAATAACAGGGGACTTTACATCGTTTCAAAAACTCCTCAATGAAGGGGTATTCTACAAAAATCGATACTATCCAGTCCATCCAAGCACACCCCCAGTACCAACACCAACTCCCTGCGCAAAATGTTCCCTCTTTACACACGTAACTGAACAATGTAACACACCACTAACATGCAGAAAATGTCAAGGAAAACACCATACCAACACTTGCACATCACCTCTACCAGAAAAATGTATGGCATGCAACTCAGAGGAACACCAAGCATGGTCCCCCAAGTGTCCAAAAAGACCAGTTAAGCCCATAGAAGCAATTCCAAATACACGAATAAAATCCATGAACAAAAAATCCAGCGAAATTGACAATAAAATCACAAAGAACAACAAGATACATACACCGATGACACTACACGATCACATTATCGAAACTTGCACCAACAAACTCAATAAACCTAAATACACCAACAGACAAGAATTAATTATACAATTAAAAAAAAGATTTATTAATCTATATAACATAGACTCAACAGTCGTATTCAGTGGAAACCATATGAACATATTAATGTTCGATCTAGACAAACCAAACACAACGTCACCAACGGCACCAACAGAAGGTCTAGTAATTCATTATAATGGGGAGTAATATTAAAGTGCTATATTCCAACATCAATAGTTTTTCCCCAAAAAAGCATCTTGTTAACCACTACATACAAAATAACAATGTCGATTGTCTTATGTGTGTCGAAACAAAAAACAAGGAATACATTAATCCATATCAAGACTGGAACATAATTCAACAAAAAGGAAATATATTTAACACCAATATTAGAGGGGGCTGCTTAGCACAGTCGAAAAAGAATCTCCAAATGGGCAAAGAAAACCCTCCAAGGATTAATAATTCTAAAAATAGCTGCCTGCATTTTACAATTCCGTACATCAAATCTAAGCTCCACATATTTTTAGTTTATATTGACAACGGATCAATAATTGAAGAAACCATTTTCACTAAGGCCTCCTTATATGAATACTGCATTATTATTGGAGATTTTAACCACCACCAGGAAGACAAATCAGCTTAAAAACTTCTTAAACAGCTCCAATTTTATAAGGATTCATACACCTCCCACGTTTCTCATGCCAAATAATCCAAGTTCAACCCCCGATGTAGTTATGTGTACAAAAAATATTCAAAATAATATCACCGAAGTGGAATTAATCTCGGACCTTGGTAGTGACCATTTAGCCATACAATTTAAATTTAATCTACAAGCAAACCCAATTATTCTACCGCCTGATACTTACCTAGACTTGGCTAGATGTAATGTCGAAATCGTTAATGAACAAATGATACAATTTATAGAAAGCAGACAAGAGGCAACACTCCATTATATATCACTATGTTCAATGAAACACTTAAAAATTTAATAATAGAGAACACACCAACAAAAGTAAAAACATTCTTTAACTACAAACTACCGCCGTTCATTTTAAACCATATAAAACAAAAAAGAAGATTATACCGTCAAATCAATCAAAACGAAGATCATGACACAAAATCCAAATATAACGAACTTACGAAACAAATCCATGTATTAATACAACAATACAAACAGGACAAATGGATAAATGCATGCAAGAACATTAATGACTCCAAAGGAAAAACATATTGGAATGAAATTAAGAAACTATCCAAATATAAATCTAGCAAATCCACAATCCATGAAATTTCGTACAATAACAACAGCTACTCCACCGACCAAGAAAAGGCCAATGCTCTTGGCGACTACTTTGAGGACACCACTAAATTTACCATGGATGATAACTTCGATGAGGAAAATTTAAACCTAGTGAACGACTGGTATGAAAACTTTTTTAACACAGACCCTCCAACAGACGAAGATATAAATATAACAGAAGAATACTACAACGTACTGAACTCAGGCAAAAATACAGCCCCTGGCCACGATCATATTAGTAGAAATATATTAAGAAAACTTGAACAGAATATACATCTAGAATTAATTAACATATACAACTACTGTATAAAAAATCATTACTTTCCAATAGAATGGAAAACTGGAGTAATAATTACAGTGCCAAAACCTAATCAAGATCATTCTCATCCAGAAAGCTATAGACCAATAACTTTATTACCAGTAATCGGCAAAAACTTGGAGAAAATCATAAAAACAAGACTACATAATGAACTAGACGAACAGATCCCCAAGAATCAATTTGGGTTCCGAGAAAAATCATCTACGATTCACCCTCTCATCATTATGACGTCAAATATACAAACCAACAGCATAATCGGAAACAAATCGGCAGCAATATACGTAGACTTAACTAAAGCATTCAACTCCGTCTGGCACAAAGGCTTGCTATTTAAGCTACATCACTCACATTGCCCCAACTATATTCTTTGGTTTCTTAAAGATTTCTTAGAGGGAAGGAAAACAAAAATCAAAATAAATGCATCCTTTTCCAGACCATACGAAAACGAACAAGGCGTTCCACAAGGATCTCCACTATCGCCAATGTTATTTAATATTTACTGTTATGACATACCGAACAACCACCAACAAACACACAATGCAGAGTCTTACCTACTTCAGTTTGCAGATGACATAGCCTGGATAGCCCATGGAAAAACTATTGAAAAAACAATGAACATCCTGCAATTTTCAACAACTGAAACCATCCAGTGGTGTGATAAGTGGAGATTAAAAATAAATCCTAACAAATCACAACTAATGATATTCAATCATAACATCTCAAATACTTCTCCAACTATACAAATATGTAACCATAGATTGACACCAGCAGCAACAGTTAAGTACCTCGGAATTAAGATCGACCAAAAATTAAACTTCAACAGCCATACCAAGGAAATGAAAAAAAAGATGATAACTAGAGCAAAACACTTTAGATGTCTAACTTATAAGAATCAAGGTATCAACATCTCCACAGCAAGTAAAATTTACAAAATGATATGTCGACCTATCATGGAATATGGATTCATCCTAAATAGGATGAATCCATATTCCATGATAGGTCGACATATCATTTTATTTTACGTAGACTGTTTCTCTCTGCCACTTCTATATTGTTCAAGGCTGGTCTTCTGCAGGTGTTAAATAACACCTGCAGAAGACCAGCCTTGAACAATATAGAAGTAGCAGAGAGAAACAGTCTACGTAAAATAACAAAATTTCGTCATCCAAATAATCCTCTCTACAACATATCCAATAATTTATTATATGAAAAAACTAGTATCCAACCTATACTAACTCGCTTCAAAGACCTCACCAAGATATTCACAATCCCAAAACCTCCTTACCCTAATTCAACCCTTCATAATTCAACTGCAAGAAGACACTACCAGAAGAAGAAGATATCCCGAAAAAACACTTTTTGAGGCAATTACAGAGAACAGCAATGATGAATAAATTGAGTAATGATATACCTAATTATTAAGAAGTTTTTTTGTTTTTTTTTTTTTGTACTTGTTAAATTCACTGAGGAAATGTTATTTTAAAAATTAATTAGATGTAAAAAAAAGTATTGTAAGACAGGCTGAAAGACTTTGGTCGCTGGCCTTTTGGAACATTTGATCCAATAAATATTATTCTCTCTCTATTCAAACAAAATAGTTACGTCCATCTCTTATCTTCATTCCTTTTCATATATTTAACCCTCATATTAGCACACTTTGTTAATAAATCTGTGATAATTCGGTAAAAATCTAAAATCGATGTATTGTTCCGTTTTAGGCTTAGGGCGAGATAAACGATAAAATAATTGCTATTTGTCCAGCAAACGCCGAGAACGAGAAAAATGGTCCGCGAATACTCGTGAAGGTGTTGAATAATTATTTATAATAATTAATTACCCGACGGATCATTATAAAATTCAATATAGGGTTCTATTCTGATAATATACGAAGCGATTAAAAAAAAATCAAACCGGGCGCGCAATACTGGTAAGTATAAAATAATCTCATAAAAACTTAGGTACTTTGATTACATTCGAAGTTTTTACATGACTTCCTACATGTAAAACAAAGCTGAATATACACTTATAACCTTTATTGTAATGTATTTATTTGAATTATATTGTACGTAATATACAAATATTTATAAACAGTTATATTTGTAAAACAAAGCAGCAATGAATTATTAAGAAAATATAAATATAAGATATTGGCGAGCAGTGTATTGTATATAGTTTGCTTTGCTTATTCCTTTTAAACTATAAATATGTGAGGAAGGCCTATAAAGCCACGCCCATCATCCGTACTTCTCTGTACCCCACTTCCTCACAGGTGAAACTGTTTGATCGGCATTCTTCGCTCTTAAGGAAGGCCTAAAATGTTGCAATGAGTTCAAATGTCGTTCCTGTAACAACATTATTAAAGATTTCGAGGCAGATATGAACGAATCAGAATGCTATTAATGTATGGCCTACATAAACTACATACTACATATTTATCTATCCAAATAGAAAATTTATTTCAACAATAAAACTCATTTTACGCGTACGTTTTTACTTTCATTCATTTAAAAATGTCTAATAAACTTACTAATTAGGTGGGTAGTTAGTAACACTGATTGATATTTATAGATTATCTTTTTATTATTATTATTATTTTATTCAAGAACTAATTGTGATATATTAATACTTTTATACATTTTATCTATACACTTGTAGATTTCTATAATTTTTTTATATATATATATGTGTTAGTCTTAAGATCTTTTTAGTGTGTACGTCTTATTATTATTTTGTTTCTCTTTTTTATTCTGTTTTATCTTGTATTGACATGTTCTACACCCACCTGGGTTTTGTTTATACAAAGAACAAATAAAGGTATATCTATCTATCTATCTATCTATTATTAAAAGGATACTATTTTATATTTATTGTACAATTTCTTAATATTAACAACATATGATCAATACCACTGTACAAATATGAAATATTGAACAATAATATTGATCCTCTAGATGCTTTTGATCACTACTGGTTTTGTATCTATTGATATAAGTTAAACTACTACATACACCCCGACCGGGACCGTCAGATCGTTACAGTCGGCAGGCTTACTACAGCCGAGCACGCAAGAATATGACTTTGGCCCGTTAGGAAAAATCGCTGACTCAATACTATGAACGGAACATGAAAAATTTGTATCCTAAAAACTTTTTTCAACTATTGGCTTCAATTTGTACGCAGCATGTATATACAAATTTTCATAAATAAATTTTTTTCTCGATTGTCTAAAATTACGCTACTGAAAATAACAAGTTTGAGTTTCCTATTATTTTTCCAACTTAAAAAAAAAAAAATTCGGTTCACGTGGGACGTTGTTCGAAGCGCTATTGTGTCTACTTTAATCTAAAAAAAAAAAAAATAGCTTGATAGCACAAATATTTTCAGAGATATAGCGGTGGAGACGTTAAAAAACATATTTCATTAAAAATCTATTTTTTTGAGTTTTTCTGAAATAAAAAAGTTCTCGACCACCAAAAAATGTCGTAAAAAATGATTTCGTGTACACGATTATCTTACTAAAGAATCCCACTAAGTCTGGTTTGGTTCCACGCCGGTTTTTCTCGAAAACTAAGCGACTTTACTTCCAGATTTTACTCTACTAACTTTCATTCACAGCCGTGTTCACTGGGCGGTTCAGCCATCTGACGTCACAACTCGACTACATGGTTATCCCGAGCGTTTTTAAGCGCGCCTACTTTAATAATTTTTTTATACATGAAGGCGGCGTCAGTAAATTCTAAATTTTGGCATACTTACTATACTCACCAAGCTCTTTCAGAATATGTAATAATAAAAAATTGTTAAATGAGCCTATTCCTTTCTCTAAAACCAAAGAGAATTTCGAATATGACGTAATAATATAAATTGAAGCTAATTAAAACCTTTATAAGAAAACATTAACGAAGTTCATGTACAGGGTGACGTAAAATAAATAAATATTCAAGGAAATTAAGATATCTTTCTTAACAATTTTTTCAAATTTTTTTTTTAAATGCTTTAAAAATATCTACAATTTGATGTGCCTTAAAAAATAAGAAAATTACAAGCCAGGGGAGTTTTAAATGGTGCACCTCGTATATCAAATAGACTAATATTTCAATTATTTTCACAGGTTGTGTAACTGATGTTCAAGTAGCAAATGTCAGAGTGACGAAGGCTGACCAAAGAACGAGTACAATCAGAAATGACTCGAGAAATGCTTAACACTTATTGTAGATACTTAGTTAACTTGAGTTAACAAAACAAATTAAATGAAATTTGAGCTTTACTAGGAATGCAAGGCAAGGTAGGTAGGTGGGTATACATCATTGGAGAAGAAAAAATATCGTATAGCTGCTTTCTAAAGAACATATAGATGACAACATCGAGGACAACGCCTAATGCCTGATTTACCTACTGGGATATGCAGAGATGAAGATGGAATTGAAACTTTGTTGATACTAATTAACTTAGTTTAAACTGTCATTCAATTCGAGAATCTTTCCTAAGCTAATATATGTTGACAAATCAGACAACCATATCTTGCATTATATACTTTTTATCTCTTTTTGATGTAGCATGTATTTGTTTTATATACCTACCATAATGTTCAAAATAGCACCCTATAGTACTTCTTAAATATTGATATTAGAGAACTGGATTCTTGGAGTTAAATATATGAATATAAATTCCTCATAAATTGCCAAGCGCGGATCTAGAAATTTCAATAATTTTTTTCTCGTCTGTGGCGCATGGGACCCATACGAAATATGGGAAATAACATCTCGAGAAGCACTTCTCTAACGACCCCTAAAAAATTTTGAAAAAGCAGTTTGCGAAAAATTTTTTCAAAATTCGATTCGGTTTAGGGACTCCTGTTTAAAATTATTTTTTTTTGTCATATGCATTTTACTTTTCATAAAAATACAACACTGTGTTTTGAAGTTTATGAAAATATTTTCGTTACTAACTGAAATACAACGAATTGAAATTTTGTGATTTACAATTTAACAAATCACAAAATTTCAATTCGTTGTATCTCAGTTAGTAATGAAAATATTTTCATAAACTTCAAAACAGATTGTTGTATTTTTATGAAAAGTAAAATGCATTTGACAAAAAAAATAATTTTAAACAGGAATCCCTAAACCTGGGGGGGGGGGGGGGGGGGGGAATCGAATTTTGAAAACATTTTTCGCAAACTGCTTTTTCAAAATTTTTTAGGGGTCGTTAGAGAAGTGCTTCTCGAGATGTTATTTCCCATATTTTGTATGGGTCCCATGCACCACAGACGAGAAAAAAATTATTGAAATTTCTAGATCCGCGCTTGTGAATTGCCCAGAAAAATTGATATTCTTTAGAAAATAACTGGAGGAGACATCAACTTTTATTTTTAAGTAGAATACCTCTGAACATTTTTAGAAAGTTAGATAGTTTTATATTTTAAATATAACCATTTTTGTACAAAAAAAAATTCATTCAAAATATAAAACTGCTCTGCTCTCTAAATAAGGTATCCGACTTCAAAATAAAACTTGGTGTCAACTTCGGTAATTTTCTAAAGAAATATATTTTTCTGTATAACTTATAAGGAACTTTATTCATATATCTAACTTTAAAAATCCAATTGTGTAGTATCAATATTTAAAAAGTGCTGGGATATGCTATTTTGAACATACGGTAGGTAGATAAAATATATACATGCTACATCATAGAGATAAAAAGTGTATAAGTTACGTAGCGTAAGGTCACTATCAAGTGGTTGAATATACATATTGCTACATCATAAAGAGATAAAATTAGTTACGTATGCTTTACATAGCAAGTGGTTGAATATACATACACGCTACGTCATTTGTTCCATACTGTGAGGTCACAGTGTTACCTCTTCACTATGTAAAAATCATATGCACATGTTGCTGACATTTCGCAGACATGATTATGCGTCACATTTTACATAGCATGTTCTTCTGCGAAACTTAGTTTACGTAGCATTTACGTATATGCTATATATTTATGTTTGCTGGGTTTATACTAAAAATACGAACAAAAAAGACTACCTGTTGCACTTCTTCTTTTACTTTGACCATTTCAATAGCTCCCTTTTTCCAGCCTCTTTGAAGAATTTGTAATTTGCTCGACGCTAAATGCAAGGGATTCCTTCCATATATATCTAGGCAGCTAACATCAGCTTTTGAATTGATAAGCATCGATATAATTGAAAAATTATGCACGCAAGCTGCCAAATGTAGTGGAGTATTCTGATTTATGTCTCTCTTATTAGGATCAGCACCATAAGTTAGTAAAAGTTGTACAATATCTGCATATCCTTTACTAACAGCAACATGTAAAGCACTTCTAACTTCAGCATCGGTGCTGTCTGGGCTAATACCACATTCCAAAAGTCTTTTAACTTCTTCGGTGTTGTGTGAATTTACAGCTTGAACAAGTTTAATTTCTTGGTAAATAGGTTGCAATTTTCTTCTTAATGACCTTATAATTTCTGGAGTTGTAATTTTCTTCTTTGCTTTAAATTCAATATGTAATTGCTTCCTCATTTTTTCCTTCATGTCATCTCTAATTTCGCTATCGCTATGAGACATTACTGATGATAAAATAAACAGGTAGGTACCTACAGAAGATCGAAAATTTCCTTAAAACACTAATTGGAAATCATAGGACTCGAATCTGGCATTAGCCTTTAATGCAAGCGCAGTTTTTGCTAGAAAAAATTGAAATTTTCCTCTTTAACATACACTTTTCCTCAACCATAGATCTATTTCAGAAATTTGTTGTTTACAATGTAAATCAATGTAAATTCTTATTCTTAACACCAAAAAGTTGAAAACACGAAAACAGTTGAATTTCCTCTTCTTCCCTTGTTATAGATAGAGTTTGTACTGAACTGGAGAACGGAACAGGTGAAAACGGTTCAGGTCATTTTTGAGAACCGTTCTAAATACCTGTTACAGTTTACGGCGTTCAGTATATACCTGTGAGAGAGAACCTGAGAACACACTCACCTCTGCAAGAATCAAGATTTTTTAGAGTATAAGGTTGCCTCGTAATAATACACCCTGAGAGAACCTTATACTCTACAAATCTTGTGCAAGAACGTGTACGGGTTGCGGTTCTGACAGATGACAGTGACTGACAGAAGGGGACTAGTGAAGAAAAATATGAATGTCAAAAGACAAACCTAGATATAGATCGTTATAAATGACAAGCAAATTTTAATTATATTATTAACAACAGTTAGTTTTAATAATTTTATTATTTTGTTTTCGTATGATGCTATTTGAGATGCAGCCATTTACGGCATTTATGGTAAGAATTTAACCTACAATTTTAGGTGATTGACATTTAATTTTTAAATGGTTTCTTTTAGAACGTAGAAAGTACCCGATCTTATATCGATGATTTATACTCACAAGATCCAAATAAATGTTTAGCTTCCATTATATGCATAAAGAATTCTGTGATTGGTTCTAACCGCCAAAAAGAAAGTGTTATAGCACAAGGTATTGTCCCCCGATTGATATATCTGTTGAAAGATAAAAACACAAAAGTCGTAGTAAGAATTGAGGCTGCGGTCACAATTGGTTCTTTGGCTAAAGGCACTGAAGACCACATTGAATTACTTATAAATTCAGGATCCATTCAAATATTATTAGATGTTCTAGAAGAAAATGAACCAAGACTTATAGATGCCTGTTTATGCTGTTTACGGACCCTTGCACAACAAAATTCCACATCTATTACAATATATTCGCTAAAGAATCTACAGAAACTTCTTAGTTTTGCTGGACCAAAAGAAAGCTTGCAACGCCAATCGTGTATTGCTAGTATTTTAAGTTTTGCATGCAAAAGTACTGCAGAGCAAAATGCATTATGTTCAGTTGGTGCACCTGCCCTTCTTGCTTCTTTACTCTCTGTTCAAAATTATTCAGTTCGAATTCCCGTTGTTACATGTTTAGCATCGATGTGTTGGAATAATCAGGTGGTGGCTAGTGAAATAATGAATACATCCTGTAAAGATGTTAAAGTTCCAAATTATCTTGCTACTTTAATATCCAGAGATCGACCGATTGAAATGCAGTTGGAAGCTGCAAGATGTCTTACTAATCTCCATCGAGCTGATGCAATTCCATCTTATGATCCTATTATAACTTATCGTACACTTCCATGT
Organism: Rutpela maculata; assembly: GCA_936432065.2. Lineage (NCBI taxonomy): Eukaryota > Metazoa > Arthropoda > Insecta > Coleoptera > Cerambycidae > Rutpela > Rutpela maculata. Next base: position 168,752,493 of record OW386285.2, read on the forward strand.
CTTGTTCGTCTCTGTCAGGTATCTATACTTATGTATTAATTCTGTAGATATTTATTTCCATTATTTTTTTATTTTAGATTGAACATTTAGAAGCTCACAGAGCTTTGGCAGCTGATACATTAGCTTATTTAACAGAAGTTGACAGTAATTTACAGCAAGTCGCTGCTATAAGTAATCAGCTCGTAAGTGCTTTAGTGGAACTTTTAAAATGTCCTAGTATTGCAGCAAGGCAGTCTGCTTTCAGGTACGCCTGAATGTAATTATATAATTATTTAGTATTATATAGCTACCTATATTCAATTTATTATAAATATGGTTACTTGGACGAGAATGCACTTGCTTCTAGTGTAGTGGTCCCGTGTTCAGTTTCCGATGGAGAATCTATAACTTTTTTCAAAAAGATTAATTAATTCCAGTGTATTAAATATGAAACATAATAATCAAAATCTTCTTTATTGGTCACAGTTAACCTACAAAATACAAATGGCAAATCACACATTAGTATTTTATGAAGTAAGTAAATATGTTTACTTACTTAGGGTAAAAACACAAAGAAAGCAGGCAACCTGCTTACTGGTAGTCAGCGCCTATAAGCGCCAATAATTAAGTACGCTTTTAAAAGGGTAAGAACACAAAGAAAGCAGATTGCCTGCTTACTGGTAGCCGGCTTTGTCTATGTACGGGAACGTTTAAAAGCGTACTTAATTATTGGCGCTTATAGGCGCTGACTACCAGTAAGCAGGTTGCCTGCTTTCTTTGTGTTTTTACCCTTACCGTTGAGTGAAAAGTTTACCAAGAGGCGCAACCGTGTACTTGAAATCGTAGCCCAAGCAGGGTCCGATGTATAGTACGGCGCCACCGGTATTGGGGTCTAAGATCTTAGTCAGTTGCACAAACATCAGTTAGGTTGATGGCATGCACTCGTATGGTTCGCGTCGCGTAAGTCGTCGCTTTTGATAAACAAGGAGATTTGTCTCTGCGCCAGAGACGGCTCTCATATAGACATAATATTTAAATGCAATGCAACATCTGAAACATTCAGAAAAACGACGAAATGGTGAAATATTCATCATTGCCAGCTACATTGTATTTTTAAATTTAACCTAAAAACGGTAATGATTCTTACAAAAACATGTAATGCATACCTAGCAAATAAAAAACAATTTTGAATCAAACACATACCTTCCTGTTCTGTTTAGTGTGTGGCGTGTTTATTATGTTTATTTTCATAACAATTAAATATAAAAACCCAATGAGCTGCTGGCAACATAAAACATTTTTTTTCCCAGTAAAATAAACCATTTTGATATAATATTAAATAATACATAACAAAGAAAATTAAGTAAAAGTTCCATGTACCATGTGCATCACAAATGCGCACAACGTGATAAAGTGAATTTTATTACTTTCACATCAATCACATCCAGTGGAAGTATGGTAACGGCAAAAAAATTTAAAAAAACTGTAATTGTTCAAATAGGCTTAGAATGTCATGAGACGTCGAGATTTTAAATTTGAGCAAAAAAAATTTCTGTTTGCCCGTAACTTTTTTGTGCGCATGTTTACTCTGGAACCGTTAAAGATATTGACTTGAAATTTGATACACGTATGTTTTTTAACGAGAACTGGAACTAGATTATATTTTCATTTTATTCCGTTGAAGGGTAAATTGGGATAAAGGGGGGTAAATAAGTAAATCAAGCATGTAAGAGTCCATAAAATTGGTATTTAGTATATATAAGAAAAGGTAAGGGCTCAAAAAATTACTCCCATTACCACCTCCACCTCACTATTAAAGGGGGGTGGAAAAGCGTCAACATATTATTTACTTCATTTGCCCCCTCTACCACCCCCTTCCACCACCCCCCACTACCGATGTGACATATCGTTTTATAGGTTTTTGGAGTAGGCGATTTCAAAATTATGTTATTAACGTTTCATAAATAATTTTCACATAGTGGAGTGCAATTTTTTTCTTCTTTGTGAGAGACTTGGATAGAAAACGTGGATGTGGAATTTTAAGGTTTATAAACATGTTGCTAAATTGATACCAATGGTTCAAGGATAGATGAGGATATAGCAACGCGTCCTTGCGTGTGTATCTAGCTTCTACGATTTTCAATTAAAATACCATGCAACCTGTTCGGTGTTTCTATTATTTTCTTTATTCTTTAATAAGTGGGTTATCTCGAGTAGTATATAGATGCGCAGTGGATTTCCTCGAGTACTATGGATGCGCGGTGTCTTTCCTCGAGTACTATAGATGCGCAGTACGTTACTCCAAGTAATATGGATGCGCAGTAGATTTCCTCGAATAAAATGGATGCGCAATGGGTTACGTTGAGTAGTATGGATGCGCAGTGGGTTTTCACGTGTAAAATAGATGCGCAGTAGGTTACCTCAAGTAGTATGGAAGCGCATTGGGTTTCCTCGAGTAACATGGATGCGCAGTGGGTTACCTCGAGTAGTTTGGATGCGAAGTTGGTTATCTCGGGTGGTATGGATGCGTAGTAGGTTTCCTCGAGTATAATGGATGCGCAGTGGCTTTCCTTGAGTAGGTACTGTTGATGCGCAGTAGGTTACCTATACGGATACGCAGTGGGCTTCCTCGAGTAAAATGGATGCGCAGTGGGTTACCTCGAGCAGTATAGATGCGTTTCCTCAAAGAAAGTGCTTGAAGTAGATTACTTCCACCGTGTAGTCTACGGCACATTATGATTGTTTATATTTTTGTCATGCCATTTTCTACGTAGTGCTCCCACTTCCAGTATAAGTGTAGTAATTTTGAAAACATTTATTTAAATAGGCTTAGAATGTTATGACATGTCGAGATTTTAAGTTGAAGCAAAAAATAATTTCTATCGCGTCGGTCTCTGACGTTTTGGGTGCACGATTACTCTGGAACCGTTTAAGATATTGACTTGAAAATTGGTACACATATGTATTTTAAACGAGATCTGGAATTAGGTTATATTTTGATCTTTTTCTGTTAAAGGGTTGAGTGGTAAATTGGGATAAATGGGGGTAAATAGGCAAATTAAGCAAGTAAGAGTCCATAAAATTTGGTATTTAGTTTATTATTATATAAAAGAAGTTAAAGTCTTAGAAAAATTTTTGGCATTAACTACCCCCATTATCACCCCCCCACGCGATTATTAAAGGGGGTGAAAAAAAAATTGTGATTTAGTGTGTACAGGAACCAAAGGCCTCAAAAAATTTTCCACTTCATCCACCCGCGTATCACCTCCTACCACCACCCCAACCCCCACTATCGATGTGGCATATCGTTTTTTGGTTTTCATTTAGAAAATTTCATAAACAATTATTTCCACATGGTGGAGTGCAAATATGGTGTTTTCATTTTGAGAGGCTTGGATAGGAAATCTGGATGTGGAAGTAGTGATTCCTTGGGCTGCGGTTTTCATTTTAAAATGTTAAAACCGCTGCCCAAGGAATCACTACTTCCACATCCTGATGTTCTATCCAAGTCGCTCAAAACGAAAAATACTTTGATATTATATTTGCACTCTACTATGTGGGAATAATTGTTTATAGAACTTTAATTATATAATATTTGAAATCGCCTACCCCAAAAACTCATAAAGCGATATACCACATCGGTAGTGGGGGTGGGGGTGGATGAAGTAAAAAAAAATGTTTGAAGCCTTTGGTTCTTGTACACACACTAACTCACAATTTTATTCCCCCCCCCCATGGTTAAATTTTTTGAGACCTTGACTTCTCTTGTATTTACTAAATGCCAATTTTTGTCGTTGTTGTACTTCCACTGGATGTGGAAGTAAAAGGCATATTGACATTTTATGATGAAACTGTTATTTTTAAGATATCACAAAATTATCCATTTTGCACCTTTCTTAACCGTCTTCACCCTAGTAAATTTTGAATATGTTTTAGATGACATTTTCCATTACTACTGCCGCAAAAATATTACATGTTGCAATATTTTTCGGGTTTACACCCATTCCCTTCTTTAATTCTGCTGAACTGTAATAACCAATTTGTACAAAAATATTTTTTATCCTCTCCCAAATATACTGCTACTGCAGTGATGGGTTCATTTAAAGTTATTTATTTGTTTATAGGCTTTTCTCTGTAATTGCTTTTTTTAATAATTAAAACGAAAAAGCGATTTTATTGGGAAAAAGAGTAATAATTAGTAAACATAATAAAAAAACCGCTGCCCAAGGAATCACTACTTCCACATCCAGATTCTCTATCCAAGTCACTCACAACGAAAAAACTTTGTATGTGAAAATAATTATTTATGGAACTTTAATAATATAATATTTGAAATCCTCTACCCCAAAAACCCATAAAACGATACCCCACATCGGTAGTGGGGTGGGGGGTTTCTGGTTCCTGTACAAACACTAAATCACAATTTTTTTTCATCCCCTTTAATAAGGGGGTTAGGGTGGTAATGGGGGTGGCTAATGCCAAACATTTTTTTGAGACCTTAGTTTCTCTTGTATATACTAAATACCAATTTTATGGACTCTTACGTGCTTGATTGACCTATTTACTCCAAATTTACCCCCAACCCTTCGACAGAACTAGATGAAAATATAATCTAGTTCCAGATCTCGTTAAAGTACATACGTGTACCAAATTTCAAATCAATATCTCAAACGGTTCCAGAGTAAACGTGCGCACAAAAAAAAGTTACAGACCGACAGACAGAAATTTTTTTTCGCTCAAACTTAAAATCTCGACGTTTCACGACATTCTAAGCCTATTTGAACAATAAAAATGTTTTTGTCGTTACTATACTTCCATTGGATGTGGAAGTAATTAACTTAATTTGAATATCTGCGGAAAGACTGGTTAATTTTTTTTTTTATTACAAGTAGGTATTACTTTTTCGAGAGCATACCCAACAAACACAAAAGATCGGCCCATCAGTGGGTCATCACTGGGCCAGAAATGAAACTTCTGGCCCTGTGATGGCCCAATGGAGGGCCGACCTTTTGTGTTTGTAGGGTAGTTTTCGAGGCGATAAAGTATCGCACAAATGGTACACAATGCACTTTTTATAAAGCATCGAATTTTGTACAAAAAAGTCCCTGAGAGCATATTTTTATCTATTATAGCTCACATGCCAAAGGCGCCCGCGCGCAAACCTCAAAGTAACTGTTTTTCGCGCTGTTCTCCAAGCAGCCCGTTAAAGCAGTTAAATATTATTTGTCCAATGAGAATTTGTGGTCGATTTTTTTATTTATGAATTTCTGATCGCTCTGCACGATGGCGTCCTTCATTTTTCTTAAATATGCGTTTCTTAATGCAAAAAACATTAAAAAAATCGTACATTTGAACTTTTCCACCTTGTAGGAAGTAATTTTCTTTCTTAAAAAAATTAGGAATGGGACGGATATCCGGTCCGGCTACTGCATCCGGCCAATCCGGCTTCCAAACCGGATATTCGGCTCCGGCCGGATATGAAAAAATATCCGGTCAACATCCGGCCAACTAAAAACTGTCCAAAATGCATGAAACTTAAATGTTATTTATTAATTGTCAGTTATATATCATAATATTTATATCGAGTCGAACTGCACCATGCTACCACAGCCTGTAAACTAAACTAATAATTACTCTATCGTCAATCCCCGACTAATCGTAGACATAGTTTGACTTCGTGCTAGACAGGGACCCACTCAGGGTGCAAGAAAATATATTACTGACCTAAGACCGAATTTTTTGCGAATACAATAGTGGTGGTAGTGGTATGTATAGCTACTTTTCTCCATTGTGTTGCTAATGACAAAAACAGCAACTACTAACGATCGCGAGAAATTACTTTTTAATTTAATGTGTAATTACACAAAATGCATGTAATTTCAAAAGACAGATGTCGATTGCTGGTTCTTCTGAGAATGAAGTTCCTTAGAAAATCATAATATTAATAAATACAAAAACACCATAACTGTGGATAGAACCAAGTACACACATATAAATATTTATTATTAATTGTTATTAGTTCTGTTCTGGTGTACACTCCTGTGCAATAAAATCCGGTACACTTGAAAAATTAAGTAATCCAGTTTTTACTAATATTAAGTGATGTGAATCAGTCTTTTTGGAATTTAGATCTTTTATTATCAATAGGTTATAAAAAAGTGACAATGATTGTGAAATGTCATAAGGTATTTGGAAAAATGTTTTCGATTTATAACAAATGTAAAAATTGACTTTGAAAAATTGTGTCCGAGATAAGGCCAGGGCCATACACGCTTATCCATGCCCAAACATTAACAGAAAATCGCGGAGACACGTAGCGTTCGTGAAACCTGATATTTGCAGGACGGTACACCCTGAGGAAGAGTCAATAAACAAAATAGTAAATCGTGTAAAATCAACATTTGAAAACAGTTTTAAGGCACTAAGGGATGAAATATATGAACTAAAAGCTAAACTAAATATAGATAATGAAAACAAAATAACAACAAAAACCAATCAGGATCCAAAAAACATAAACATACAAAAAATGCAAGGATTAGAGATACAAAATCCAGTGACCCCAAAACAGTATTCTCAAGTATTAAAATCACCACAAGATAAATTAAATATTCCAGAAAATAAACAATATAAAAGAAATAAAAATGAAAATTCGATCACATCACAAGTAAATCAGAACCAAAAAGTAACATCAGTAGAAACATCAGACCAAGGAAATAAGCCAAATGACAACTACTGGCAACTCTCTCAAAGAAATAGGTCATCTCGTCAGAAAAATGTAGGACAATCTCAAGAAACTAATGGAAAATTCAAAGGAGCCAGCCCAAAAGTCTGGATGTTTATATCTAGGGTAACACGAGATGTGACCGAAGTAGACATAAAAACATTTTTGAAAACAAGAACTGGAGATGATGAAGAAAATATTATAGTTAAAGAGCTAAATTCAGAATCTAACGGTCTTAAATGTTATATGGTGGCAGCGGATTTTAAACATAAAGACAAATTCTACCAACCGTCTTTCTGGCCCAAAGGTGTTGGCTATGGAAGGTTTGATTTTCGACTCTATGAAAAATACAAGAAAAGACATATTCCACAGATTGATGGTGACACCCAACCTGCTTCTTTTTTAGGAATAACATAAATGAATCAAACAATAAACACACCAAATCGAGAGGAGAAGAACCAAATGATAAAATGACTTCTAGCAATGCTCATCTAATAGACAGCATGAAACGAACAGTATCAATCACAGATAATAGTGACTTAAAACCAATATTAAACGTTGGCCATATTAATGTACAATGTCTTAGAAATAAATTAAACAATGTAGAAATTTTTTCTTATCAACAGAATCTTCATCTTTTATGTATCACGGAACATTGGGCTGATGAAACTGAATTAAATAGTTTGAGCATTCCACGTTACACACTGGTGAGTACTTACTGTAGGGTGAACCACCAGCACGGCGGTGTGGCTATATATGCAAGAAATGATATTAAAGATGGTTTTAAACCAAAAAATGTGAAGTATGTTAAATCTTTTGCATCCGAAACTAACATAGAACTATGTGTGGCATTGTTATGCTATAAACAGTTTGAAATAAATATAATTGCAATTTATAGACCTCCAACAGGCAATTTTGATATATTTATAAATAATTTATCACATACCTTGCAATTTATTAGTAAACACAACCCAATAGTTATACTTTGTGGTGATCTTAATATAGACTCCTTAAAAGAATCTAGAGAAAAAGATATATTAGGGGATACATTTGATTGCTTTAATCTTATGACAACTATAAATGAACCTACTCGTATTGTAACAAACATAAATAATATAACATCAAAAACAGGCGTTGATTATATAGCTACAAACTTACCAAGGGATGGGTACTTAGCTTATGTATCTAATCCCTGCATAGCTGACCACACAGCTCAAGTAATCTGCTGCAAGGATATAAAAATAAGTACACAAAATAATAACACCTTTTATCATGTTAGGCATTTTTCAGATGAAAATATTGAAAAATTCAAGTACATGCTTGAAACAACTGATTGGGATAGCATTTACTCTGAAAATATTGACGAAGATTTCAATAATTTTATTGAGTTGTTTCTAAAATGTCTTGATGGCTCATGCCCTCTAGTTACTCACTGTAATAAGGAATCAAATAAAGTAAGTTGCAGGAACTGGCTTAATTGTGAGTTAATCAAAGAGAGTCAAGAATTGAAAAATTTATATTGGTTAGCAAATCAATTAAATGATTTCAATCTAATCAAATTATATAAAGACAAGAAAAAGCAATATAATAACAACATTAAAAAAACCAAAAAAGATTATTTTTCACAACAAGTAAATAAAGCAACAAATAGTTCAAAAGAAATTTGGAGTTTGGTTAATAAACAACTCGGTAGAAATATTGAAAACAGAAAAATAACAATAAAAATAAACAACACACCTACAACAAATCCCCAAAAAATTGCTGACCATTTTGGGAATTATTTCTCAAATGTAGCCTCTGAGAAAATGTCTGAGCATTTCAAGGATAATATTTCCACTGAGTGTACTAGTTGCTCTTATGTGGAACAAACAGTATTCTTAACTCCTACAACACCTGAGGAAGTTATGAACATAATAAGAAATTTAAAAGATAAGCCTGCTACAGGTATAGATGGAATTTCCAGTAAAGCCTTAAAGTATGCATGTGAGAAAATCGCAGCACCTCTGGCACATTTGATTAACAAATGCTTCCAGGAAGGTCATTTTCCTAGTATCTTTAAAATCGCTTCAGTTCTGCCAATATTTAAGAAAGGTGATGAGCTTGATTTTGAAAATTACCGACCAATTTCCATCTTATGTGTAATATCTAAAGTTATAGAAAGATTAATATTTAATAGGATATCATCATTCTTAAGTAAACATAAAATCATAACTACAAACCAGCATGGCTTTCAACAAAATAAATCAACTGAAACTGCCACTATCCAGCTTCTGCAGTTTGTATATGATGAAGTTGACAGAAAAAATCATGTTGTTGGCTTATTCTTCGACCTAAGCAAAGCGTTTGACACTCTGAATGTTGATTTTATTGCATACAAATTGCAAAAGTTAGGAATCAGGGGTCTTGCATTAAACGTTATTAAATCATTCTTGACCGATAGAAAATTACACGTAAAAATATATGGCACAATGTCAGAAAATTATGATGTTAGTCAAGGAGTTCCTCAAGGTTCTGTGCTGGGACCATTACTATTTTTATTATTTGTCAATGATCTTCCTGCCATTATGCAGGAGGGATTGGTTGTTATGTTTGCCGATGACACATCGATGCTGCTCTCAGCACGGGACCCTGTAAAACTTCAAAGTCAAGTCGATAGTATACTACTTTCATATCAAAACTGGTGTCACAGTAATACACTAATCTTGAATATTGGTAAAACTGAATGTGTATACTTCTCTCAACGAAGATCGCCTTCAGAAGATCTCGTCAAAGTAATACCTACTGAAAACTTTGCACCAATTGTCAAGTTCTTGGGAACTATAATAGACCATAGCCTTTGCTGGGAAGAGCAAATAAAAAATGTTTGCAAAAAGATAAATCATGCATACTTCGCATTAAGGCAGTTGAAGGGTATCTTAAATATCAAGTCACTATTAAATGTTTATTATGCACTTGCATATTCACACTTATCATATAACATTGTGGCTTGGGGTGCTGCCTCAAGTATAAATCGTGTGTTTATCCTACAGAAAAGGCTCATCAGGTTAATATTTGATATCGCGCCAAGAGATTCCTGTAAACCTTATTTCAGAGATAATAAAATCTTAACCATCCACAGCATATATATATTAAACACCATTAAATTTGTTAAAAAGAATTTAAACATATTCGAAACAAATTCAGATAACCACACATACAATACCAGACATGGTCATCTATTAAAAAGTAAAAGTCATAATACAACTTTATACGAAAGATCTCCATACCACGCAGGTATTAAAATGTATAATAAGTTACCACAGGAAATCAAAGCCATAGGTTCTGTAAATAAATTCAATTTTTGTCTGAAAAAATTTCTTGCTACTAACGGTTTCTATTCAGTTGATGAGTACCTAAACTATGAGCCATAGTGATATTGCAAAATTCTGACCATTATCTGTGATGATTCTAGATTAAGTATTTTTACCAGTTTGTGATTATATGTTTATATTATTCAATGTGTACTATTGTTATTTTATTCTAAAATTACCTGTAAATTATTATTATTTTATTATCCTGAACTATTTTAGATACTGTTGACGTTCATATATATACTATGTATATCTATAGTGAGAAATATACTATTCTATTCTATTCTATTCTATTCTATTCTATTCTATTCTATATCCGTCATTACAAGACTGAAAAACTTTTTCATCGGTAAACACAACATTGTTCCAAAACTCCAACGGGATATAGACATAATTTAAACAACAAACCAGAATGCGGACTTGCTTATGTTTTTCTGTTAATATGGTCTTCTTGGCACTTACGCAGTTTTTTAATTCCGATTTTCCTATCCTTCGGCTAGCTGTTGACCTCGATGCTGGAAAATTTGTCATGGACACAGCGTCTACTGCTCTTTGAAATGGATTTTCCCTCAAATAGTCAAGGAGCGCTTCATCTTGAGCGAGATTTGAACTTCTCGGTCGGCCAGAACTGTCTTTTCTCTTTATGATACCTTCCTCCTCCCACCTTTTCTTCACACTCATAAGGGTACTTTTATTTAAGTGATGGTTAGCAACTGCTCTGATAGACCAACCCTCTTCAATTTCAGAGAAAATTAAAATTTTTTCATGTTCAGTTAATTTCGGTATTTCGAAAATATGACACTGACACTGACAAATAATTAAAGAATGATTTAATGTAGTGAAAAATAGGTGTACGGGATTTTATTGCACAGAAGTGTATTGCGTATTTCGTGTAATTGCAATTACTTGTAGCAATGTGCAAGATTGGTAGGACAGGACAATACGGGTGCGACTTGAATTTAACTGTAAATATCGCGGCCTGTTCGTAGATAAAGCGACTGCTTGAAAAGGCAAGATATCCGGCCGGACCGGATTTTGAACTGGCCGGATATATACTGTATCCGGTTATCCGGCCAAAAGCACATCCGTCCCATCCCTAAAAAAAATGTATCTGTTATTGACATATCATTTTGTTTTTATTTATCACATATAAACAATTAATATTAGGACCGAAAAGTGTAATTTTTCATTTTCATCGATTTTTATATAACTGGAACTTGCCGCATATTTTTATTAATTAGTGTTTTTTTCTGTACAATTGTACATACATTTCAATAACACAAAGAATATTTAACTATTTTTTTTATTTTATTTCAACATTTTTTTAATACTTGTAACTCCATTATTAATATTATGCATCGTATAAAAAACAGTTTTAAACAGAAGTTACTCATTATGTTTTGTGTAATTTAAATTTGACTATTAGCATCGCCGTTTTCTTAATTTTTTGTTTGTTAATTAAGTCGCCAGTGCCACTTGCAGAGTAGCGTAAAAAACAGTCATTTTTATGCTTACACGTGAGCACCTGTAGTTCGAAAACTATAGTAGATAAGAATATGCCCTCGCGGACTTGTTTGTAGAAAATTCCATGTTGTACAAAAAAAAGTGCGGTTCATTTTCGTATTTATTACCGTTCTCGCTACGCAAGCGCTGAAATATCAAAAACACCATCCTCGACATTTGCATATTCCTTTTTCTATTTATTTTAAAAAATTGGGAGGTCTTAAACGTACTCATAAATACTATTCCATGAAGCTGAACCGAATAGCAAAATAAAATATTTTTAATTTATCACATTTTTATAAATGTCAGAAATTCAAAATTGAACAGAAATCTCAAAAAAAACATTTTTTGAACCCCAAATGGGTCTCGAGGACAAGGAACAATTGCAATTTCGAACAAAACACGATTGTTACAGCGCACAACGTGGCGACTTAAAAGATGAAATGCGACAATAATTGATAGTTAAAGCTTTCTCTTGTTTTTGAATTTTAAGTGAAACTAGTGAAAGAATTATTTATCTGAGATTTTTGTTTGTAAGTTTTTATTAATAAATTTGTCCTAACAGTAGTAACTTGTAAATGTTTTTTATCAGGGCGGCAAGCAACTGTTTGCTACAGGTGCCAAATGCCCTGACGCCGGCACTGATTGCGCCGGTCTACAACCTGCGTGGAGAATTATAACTTAATAAATATATTATGTACCCTCGTTCGCTGGATATCAACGTCCAGTATTTCTATTCGCGGTTCGCGCAAAATAACACCGCGCGGTGGCACCATAAGTCAACGAACAATATGTGGATAGGGACGTGTGGGGGAAGCGTGATGAGCGAGATGAACATATAGGAACGGTTTTGGCCGTATAGTTGCGTATCTTATAGACTCTTCAATCAACGCCCTTACTTTATTATGATAAACTAAGATTGTATAGGGTAGAGCGGGGCTATTTCGTCGCTGACCTGATTTTTCTCATTTGAGTGGCTGTGATATTTTTGTTTTTGAATCAAAATTTAATTTATTTAGCATAGAATGATAAGAAGAAGAAGAACTTTATTGAATTAGGAAGAGATCTAATATACATTTGATAAAAAACCTATACTACAAAAAATACGTTAACATAGGTAGTAAAATTAAAAATAAAACATTAAAATATTAAAATACCTTAACCTAAATAGATGGTAATTTACAAATTACATAATACTATGACATTATTTTCTATTCTTATTCAATTTACTTTAAGTACAATCTATTTATTCCTAATAAATTCTTTTATCTTAATTTTGAAACTGTTTAACGTTGTTGTAAGATAGATTTGGTGGAGTAGCCTCCAGCAGTTCTGCTCAGCGTTGCCATATTTTTTTCGTGACAATCTACTAGTTTTCTTGTTTAAATCTACTAAAATCTACTTTGATGAACGGGGGTTGAATCCCAAAACATTTTTCGTCCAAAATAATGTATTTTGGTGAAAAAATCCGAAAAAAATTAACCATAATACTGTATCAAAAATCTACCAGAAATCTACTAAGTAGCAAATTTTAACTACCAAACTTTACAAAAATCTTTAAAATTCTACTAAAAAAGTAGAAATCTACCAAATGTGGCAACGCTGGTTCTGCTGACACAATCCACTATTTTTCATGATTTTCGATTGATCAAAGCTAGGTATGCCTTTCCAAATGTCCACGTACATTTCAAGAGGTAGACATAACTGAAAATGGAATGCAATATTAAATGATGGTGACTAAACAAAAGCTTAATATAAATTTGTAAATCCCTTTTCATTTAATTACGATTTCATTTATGGGATGGCAGACAAATCTTTATATTTTACGTTTCGGTATACATTGTGTGTTAATTGAAAGGTCCGAGTCAAACCATGTACTAAGAAGTTTGAAAAACTAGAATAGTTTTAGGTTATACAGAAATTGAAATTCCTTTGGGAGACTCTTTCTAAGATGAAGGTTAGCATAGACAGACGATTTTTTAACACCAAATGTGAAACAGGTCAATGTGTCTGTAGTTCCTCGGAGGTTTCGATTGACACTGTAAGGGGTATTGTCTACAAATATAGTAACATATGCCTGTATATCTTGGCTTTGTTTGGCCAGTCTAGCAGCATATACAGAGTGAATTTGAAATACAAGTAAATATTTCAACCAGTTGAGCTCTAGGACTTTGAAAAATTTATAAAAATAGTCATTTATAAAATGTATGAAAAATAAACAGGTAAAAAATGATCCCAGTTTGCAATGCGGTCAGCCTAAGCAAGTAATTGAGATGTTTTGCTTACATTAGTTATTTAACAAATATTGACCATGTTTCCAACAAACAAAGAATACTAATGGACAGATGCATTATTAAAGTTTCGGGGCACTTTATGCTTCCGACTATAGACATTTTATGTTAATAAAGCAGAATCTCAAATTTGAGATAATAATTTTTTTTTTATGACTTAAAAAAAACTGCATTTTTTTTTCATCATTGTTTTAGTGCACATAAAACATATGTTTATGGTAATAGTAAAAAAATGTTAAAAGGGTGAAAAAAAAGTAACATTATTTCACTCTTATGTATGGGTCGTGTGCGCCGACGTCACAGATTTTGAGACCTTAGGAAAAACAAACAGCTGTCATTGAGAAATCCGCCGATTAAATGTGTTTCTTTAAAGTGAATTTTGCAGTGTTTGTACCATTTAAGAACTTGTTGGATTATTTAACATCTACAACTATTCTTAATACTGTTATATAAACAATTTTGTTCGTCAGGATGACGGTTAGTTCGTATTTTGCAGAATTGTCTCCTGATGTAGAGGTTAGGTATATGGCTGCCATCGAATTAAATCCTTATATTTTGAGAAAAAAATACTTTAGTACAAATATTGATGTATTTCCAAATGTTACACATAGGGATGTTGCAAATTACTTGATTTTTGAAAGAATTACGTAGACAGAAGGACGAATTCAAGGCATTGAGAAGTCTTGAAGTTGTTTGTGGTTAGGTGAAAGAAGTACTCTGCAAGAAATTTGCAGAATAAAAGCTTGTTACAACGGTAAGAATTAGTTATCAACCATTTTTTTCATATATGCTTGCCTAATTAAATGTTGTTTTATAAATAATTACTAATGCAGAAATTAATTTTTCAGGATATGAACTCTTAGGCATCATGAATAAAAGCCATTGACTCCTTGGACTATTGCAGATTCAGATGGTTCCTTAATGCTCACTGGGATTGTGTTGCCAGTCTAGACAAAACATGTTCACCACTTAACAGGAAATCTTTCCTTTTAGTTTTTTAGCAATGAACATGGCTATGGTTGGAGATTAACCACTGTAAATTTTGTGAAAAAGACACTTATAAAATAAACAATGAAAGACTGACGTACCTACTGTAAACTGTTTGAAGTATGTAATAAGATGTACACAATTTCTTCCAGTGGTTAACCCCTCTTCTATACCTTATATACCTATAGATTGGACTATGCAAACCGTTGAAATTTTTGTAAATTTTTATTATAATATATTATATAAAATGTTTAACATGTATTTTACTATTTTATGTAGGTCAATTGTTAATTATGACTTGTATTCTCTTAAATATACTCTCCCTCCGTGCAGTTCATGCTTCGCTCAATTAAAATTTAAATAAGAAATAGTTATTAAAAATAGAGACAAACCAATATAAAATGTTAATTTTCTTTACCATGGATTGTTTATTGCTTGTTTGAGCAGCAGTTATTACTATCACAATCATTCTTATGCATTAACTTAAAGCATTTCTTTTAAATGCCTGGAATTGTTTAACCTAACCTCTTCTGGCTGTAAATCAACGTTATTTTACAAAAACTGATGTTGTCTCGGATTGCCACACTTCCACAATTAATAATACAATAAAAACTAGCCATTTTGTATGATATAATATCGATAAAAACTCTAGGATTACGTAAAATTTATTTCTGAGGTTCAGTCAGTCGCCATTTGACAGCGGTTTGTTTTTCCTAAAGTCTGGGACCTGTGACGTCACGCGCACGTGACCCATAGCCAGATTGCATTGAAAACAATTGAAGTCATCTCACTATCTTCGCTTTAGAAACATCAAATTGTGGTTTTGTGTTTTGACGTTTTAAGTTAATTTTGAAATTTATTTATATAAATATGGAAATTAAGCAGTCATAGAAAAAATATTGTATGAAACTCATGCATAAAGTCCTGTTTTCATTCATGGGATTGCCGCACTCACCTATTCTGCCGTCCTAAGCCAAAAAGACGTATCTCAAGTTTTGGCCGAAATGCATATTTTTATACCTTAGGATAGCTGGAGCTATTTTCTATATATTTCCATAGCGAAATAAACATATTTCAATCGTTAAGTATTTTTAAAGTGCTAACAAAGTTTGACGTATCTAAAAAAAATATGAAAAGACCTAAGCGATTTAGCCAATTAGACGTATCTCATTGTAAAAAAAAAACTAGTAACCTAATTAATATAAATTCATAACTACACCACTATTAACCTCTACATTAGTACAACTACAAAAAAGAATATTAGTAAATATTTGAAAATATTGACGCGATTTCGAAAATTCAAAACATGCCTTATATCTCAAAACAGTGAAACCTTGAGATACGTCTTTTTGGCTTAGGAGGGCAGTATTCTGCCCTGCTAAGACAAGAAGTCGTAACTGCAAAAAATTAATTTTTGAGATTTTAATTGCATTTGCACCGTATTAGTGATCCTCACCACTGTATAAAATGTAAAGTCGTATCTAAAGCAAAACTAGTGAATATACATAATGAATATGTGTCGTATCTACAAAATAGACCTATTCACTAAGCTCAAAAATCATATCCGATCATTACAAGATTAATTTGTCGTAACTTAACATATATACAATGTTTTGTTATATGGTTACACTGATAAAAGGGACACATATTTATTTGCCAAAAATGAAAATCATGAATTATGAAATGTAGATGGCATAACATAATTCAGAAAATAGTTGATTTCTCTAAAATTACATTTTGTCAGATAAGACTTCTTGTCATAGCAGGGCAGTATTGTTTCCCTCTATTTAAATCCTTTTGTACTTATTTCTATTTTCTTTTATACAGTGTGTCTCACTTTTCATCACTACACCCCAATATCTCGGCCATTTGTTGATCGATTTAGATCAAATTTGGTATACTTCTTTTGCTTCAGATTGTGATTAAAAAGTTATTTAATTTTTTTTTTTTTTCGAAATTAAATATGCCTACTATGATCAAAAAAACATTGGAAAAAATTAGGAATTTATATTAGCGATTGAGATAGGGTTTTTGTTTTTACAGAATCTTGTTCGGCATGACCTAAAACCCCTGTATACCAAATTTCGTTAAAAAATATTCATTCCTCTACAAAAAAATCATATCTAAGATTTCAATAATAATCACCCTACTATTCGAGTTATTTATTGTCGGATATTTACATAACTTGGTAGTGGTGTAATAATGATGCTAATTAAGCATTAGGACACATTTTTTATCCGAAACACTTTTACGAAATGAATATTTGAAAAATGGTGGCTATTTTTAAAATACTTAGAACTCGGCATACCAATATCTTTGTTAACATGGAGTGCTTTGGAATGGATTTGACAATTCTTATTATTTCAATTTTATCAGCAATAATTAATTGTTGTGCAGCCCTGTTTAAGTTTAATTTGACATTCGATGCAATTGTCAAATCTATTCCAAAGCACTCCATGTTAACAAAGATATTGGTATGCTAAGTTCTAAGGATTTTAAAAAATAGCTACAATTTTTCAAATATTCATTTCATAATAGTGTTTTGGATAAAAAATGTGTCCCAATGCTTAATTAGCGTCTTTATTACACGACTGCTAAGTTATGTAAATATTATAACCCCACCGGGGATTATACTTTGCTAGGCGGCAGCTCTCTCGTCGCAGGCATTGGAGGTGTGTAAGGATCTTTGGAAAATTTAATTTTAAAGTCTTCAATTATTTAAATAGGCGCCACTTAATCTTGTTTTAGTTAAGACCAAGAAAAAATGCCTATCCTAGCCTTTTGGGTTTGCGGGTGTTGCAAAAAAATAAAGTCAAGGTTGGGTCCTCAAATTAGATTTAATAATAAAAATTTATCACAATAAGGTATCCTTATGGGGTAAGAATATGCTCTACGAGCGTCAAAATGCTTAATAATTTATTTAATTTCACAAATGGTTCGCCTTTTTTTGGCCCCCTCAAATAGTACTATTTGCGGTTCACAGTAACTGTGGAACTTATTAAAAATCGTAATATCGACGAGATTATCTGACTTAAGTTAAGCGTAAAATTGGCTTGGTAATTTAGCAAACATATTCCTTGAAAAGATTGGTAAATTTATAATTCAACGCCGTCGTCTCACACGACGTTTATTGTAAAATCAGAGGCTGGAATTTCACGTCGCCGTTTCTGAGTAAATAGAAAAAACAGTCTGACCTTATTTTTAATTTGTCGACACCTCACAGTACCATGGACATCCAGGGCAATTCCTTATTTACATAACGTGCTACAACCATGTGTTCTCATCAGGGTAAGCGACCCAGCGGCCGGGTGGCATGCTTCACGTGCGACCGTGGTTATCCAATAGCCGGTTGAATAATCGAATCACACAGCGCTTCCAACCATATAACCGTATTACAGCTCAAATTAACATAGATCTAGGATCATACAATCATAAAATATTAAACAGCAAGTCTACAGGGTAAGAGTTACTAAATGCGAAAATTCCAAAGTGTAAGTTGCAAAATGCAAGTTAGCCATGTGCAAATTAACCAAATTCAAGTTAACCAAACGTAAGTTAGGCCGGCAAATCTACAAAACAAGAAATATTGTTATCGTTACTGCAAACGAGGAACAATTAACAAACTGCCTACACGGCGAAACAAATTTAGACGTACCTTCTTGCAGAACGGCCCTTCTTTTAAATATAATTTAACAAAATTCTCTAAGCCATGTGCTCGGTGCCCCAACAGCTTCTTAAATGGCCGTTACTTCCTTCCAAACCCTTTTTTCTGAAACCGAATCCATGTACGTTGGAAACACGTAATGAAAAACAATTGGTATTTAAAATTCATACACCGCGCAATGACGCGCTCACCCTATACCGACAGTGCGCTTAGCCGATAACCTGATTCTAAACTAAACGTAAACAACTAACATGGCTGTTTCTGTCCGAAAATTGGCGTAAACAAGTGTTAACTGAGAACTTATGACTTTCATGTAAATATATCCCAGGCATAAAGTGATGGAAAACGCACACAACGTTACGCAGCACCTAACTGCCTACATTTTACAATACTGGGAAAAGGTTTCACTACCGCTTTGCCCTGTTTTAGACGCCCGCATACGCTGACAATTTATCAACAAATTAATTTAAGCACTATGAGCCATGCTAATTACCAAACAAACTCTGAAGGTTCCTAGTACCATGAGGGAGTCGAACATTCTTCCAATAGGTATAGTAATAATAAGGTAACATGCTACTTCCTTAAATTAACCGAATCAAACTTTATACCATAAAGATATAATTATAAATGCGTTGTGTCGCTCCTATGCGCTCAATGAAGAAATGTTCCTACCATTTACGTACAGGACAAGGTACGGTATACCAAAAAGGAACCATGCATACAGGGTTCGCCCCAAAAAGTACTATTTACCCGTTACACAATCACCCCTGTTCAACGGTAGAAAAATAGGAATTGAAAATTACTATTTTTCATAAGGACCCTTTCCTCTATTTTAACCCAGCTGGACTGTTAGTAAACTTATCCTAAATAATCGAATCGATCGATCAACTACACCCTACCTAAACTAAGACTACAGCTCTAACTTAACGCTCCTAAGCTAACACGTCTAAGCTATCATATGTACAAGTTTCTACCTACCTATCGACTAGTATCTGCGCAGATTTAAACCTAACTTAGAACTAACATACGGTAAAATTTGCTGACTACAGCTTTCACAAACATTTAAATATAACGGCGCGAACGTCACATATAACAAACTTCCTGCTTCGGCGCCTAATTAACTCTAAAACAGGCAGACAGATTTACATCGAAGAAAATATACCGTCCCAAAATGACCTAGGGTAGCCCTACAGTCTCATTAACCGGATCTGCAAAATGCATTTCTTCCACAACGGGACTCCGTACTGTGCGGAGTTAAACACAATTTAATATGGCGAAGGTGAAATCAAAAACTATGTTTCCTCAGAATCGGAACATTGTAGATCATAAGTCGGATAAAAATATGGCTTGAGGTCTTTGACGTGCCAATTCCCCGCCTTTGAACCGTCTTCGTATTCCAATGTATAGACTAACTTGGAAAGTTTTTTACGTACCGTACAAAGCACATACCGTGGAGCTAACTTCTTTGAGAAATTTTGCGCGGCGTCAGACAGCACCTTATTCCGCTTCTATACCCTGTCGCCAACAAAAAATTCCACATCGCGTTTCCTCAAATTATACGACTTTTCATTACGCTTATACGCTGCATTTAATTTGTCCTGAACCTTTTTATAAATTTCCCCTAGTTTGCCTAGGCCGCGCGCATAGTGCGCAGTATCCCCAGGTTTTAACTTATCGAAACTCGAACGTCCGTAATAATCTCCAGTCGCGGGAACTACTCTTCCAAAATTTAGGAAAGAGGGACTGTACTCGGTAACCTCGTGGTTAGCGGTACGCAGTGCAAAACCAATCTTTGCAATGTTTTTGTCCCAATGTTTATGGTTTTCTCGGATATAACTACGGATGGCTGTGCCAACAGTGCGGTTATATCTCTCGACAAAATTGGCCTGTGCATGATATTTGGCAGTAAACCAAATGTTTGACTTATATTCCTTTACAAGATTTTTAAACTGGGTACCCGCAAATTGTGACCCATTGTCGCAAATGACATATTGCGGCACACCGTACACCAAGAATACCTCATTCTCTATGAAACGTACAATACCCGGGGCGGTAGCTTTTCGCAACGGGTGCAAAAGTGTATACTTTGTAAACCAATCGCTTACCACCAAAAGATAGGAATGACCTGCGCTACTCCTCGGTAACGGACCCATTAAATCAACCGAAATGACCTGCCAAGGAAAACGTACTTGCTTTTCAGCTCCCATCAATCCAAACCTAGCAGTATTCGAAGCCTTTTGCGCATTACACACCTTACAAGATCTGACATAACTATATATGTCTCGGCGCATTTTTGGCCAATAATACGTCAGGCCGACTCGAGCGGCAGTCTTAGAGACACCTAAATGTGCAGCCTTTTCATCATCATGACAGGACCGCAACACAGAAAGACGTTGTGTCTTAGGAACTAAGAGTTTCCACTCAGAAATATTCGTACTTAAAGGCATCTTCGAGGGTATCAACTTATACACATATTTATTTCTTACTGTCCATTGGGGAAAGTCATCAGGCCTACTTAAAATTTTCTCGCGCATCTTTTCATAGAAAGATAAATCAATATCGAGCGAGATACAATCATCAACGTTAATTGCGGCACCCTCGAGACATTCTGACTCGACGGGAGGGGGATCTACGGGACTACGAGATAAGGCGTCGGGCACGACGTTAAATTTGCCCTTTCTATGGACGATCTCAAAATCAAATTGGCTCAGCCGAACACACCAACGTGCAAGTTTCCCAGTTTATACAACCACCTCAGGGATGCATGGTCTGTGATGACCGTGAACCTGACTCCCTCAACGTATGGCCTAAACTTTTCACAGGCGAAAATAACTGCCAAACATTCCCTCATAGTACAACTATAATTTCTTTCGCTCTTTGAGAGGCTCCTACTGGCGAAAGTTATCACCCTTTCTTCGCCCTGTTGCTCTTGTGTGAGTGAACACCCAAGACCTGTATCGCTAGCGTCGCACTGTATTGAAAAAGGTAGGTTAAAAGGACTGGCTTTGTCAATAAAAATCTTTTGTATTTTTTAGACAATAAAGCATATTTGATTTGATTTGATTTGAAAATCGGGGCTAGACAGTAAAGGTGCGGAAATAAGCGCCTGCTTGACATCGCGGAATGCATTGTCAGCGGCCTCAGTCCAAATTATTGGTTGTCCCTTTTTTCTACCGGCAAGCAATTCGTTGATGGAGCTCATAAGTGTAGAAAACTGTGGTATAAAGCGCCGATACCAGCTGCACATACCAGTAAACCTTTTTACTTCGGTTGTCGTTCTTGGCTGAGGAAAATTAACCATAGCTGAGACCTTCTCGGGATCGGTCAGGCCTGCATTATCGACTATAAACCCGAGATATTTCAGTGAAGGACGAAAGAACTCGCACTTATCAAAATTTACCGTGAGGTTCGCATCACAAAGACGTCGAGCCACCTCATTCAATAACCTTAAGTGCTTCTCAAAAGTGGAGGACACAATTATCACGTCGTCCAAATAAACAAAAATGTTGGGTTCGAGCTCTGGACCGCAAATCGCGTCCATCAGACGTTGCTGGCACTGCGCCGCATTGCATAGCCCAAAAGGCATAACGTTAAAATGGAATAAGCCCCTACCGGGTATGGCAAAGGCTGTTTTTTCTTTAGATGCTTGGTCTAAAGGGATCTGCCAAAATGCACTGCGCAAGTCGACAGATGAAATATAACGCGCGTCGCGAAGCATATTTAATATTCTATCCACGACAGGTAGTGGGTACGAGTCCCTTTTCGTCACGGCGTTTAACTTTCGCCCGTCGAAACAAAAACGAAAGTCCCCATTTTGTTTCTTTACTAACAGTACAGGGGAAGACCACTCACTCATCGAGGGTTCAACAACTCCTAACTGCAACATTTTGTCGAGTTCCTTATTAAGGTGACCCAACATGTAAGGGGATAACAAATATTGCCGCTGCTTAAACGGTCTGGCGTCGCCCGTATCAATACAGTGGATCAACTTGTTAGTGCGCCCCAGTTTCCCGTCTTTATTCAACACATTAAATTTCGAAATTATCTCTTCAGCCTGCGAGATCTGTTCATCAGTAAGGTTGACTGAAGAAAGAACCCGACCATTTGGCTTACAATTTCCCGTATCTAGAGTAGATATATCGATATTATTATCGTCACGTACATGCCACGAATTATTGCTAAAGTCTATATTAGCCTTGAATTCCTTACAAAAGTCGCTACTTAGAATAAAGTCATGCTTAAGTGATGGCACTACTAGAGGTGATATTACTTTACAAACAAAATTTTTTTTAGTAATTGAATTAAAATCGAGTGTGTATGTTTTGTGTGTTCTCCTCAATAAATTCAAATTTTACTAGTGAACTAAATAGAATTTATAAACTTACTCTACATAGACTTGTTCATAAAACTTTGAATAACATTACTGATTATTTAAAGGTTTAAATCATAAGCAAGTTTTAAAGTTACATCACTTAATAGTTTCATACTTTATTAGAAAATTCAACAAAAAAATTCTGCTTGTGCCAATAAAAACCTGCTGTGGAATAAAAACTATTGTGAATAAAACTGAACAAAAACTAATCTAAACTAACTGTACACACAGTACAGGGCAGGACTGAGAAACACTTACCTTTATTTATTTTTAAACAACTTAATCTGATAAACTCAACTTATAATGCCTAAGCTTATAGAATGTGACAAATGCAATATAACATTTGATGTGGACAAGGACCCAATGGTTGTATGTGATAAGTGCTCAAAGGAGAGTTGCCAGGGCTGCTCAAAACTCTCTACAACAGAGCTTAGAGCTGTTTTTTTTAAAAAACGTATCATAACATATGCATGTGCTGATTGTATAACCTTGGACGTTCCTGCTTCAACCTCTACATCAACCTCTTCACTTGCCGTAATAAATGACCTGAAAAATGAAATCCTAGATGCTGTCAACGAAAATCTTAAAGGACTTGTCGATGATTTGACCTATAAAATGGAAACTCTCGCATCTAATATAAGGCTCTCAAATGTTGATCTTGTTAAGCTATTTTCGGAAAATGCTCCCGTTCCAAACACTAATCTTAGAGGGTGTCCTAAGAAAACTGCTGAAACTTATGAAAAAAATGAGAAACTTACTCAGAATACCTTACAGAAAATTACTTCTCTGGAAAAGGAACTTAATGCACTAAAGAACTCAGTCAATAATAATCAAATATCAACATCTAAGCGTTCTGAACCTAACATACATTCTCTCATTAAAACCAGTAGTTTGGACAAAAACGCTGTTAAAAGAGCTGTGTCGTCTGGAAACCACAAAGGCACGAAGAATGCCTCTGAATGTAAAATCAAAGCTGCCATAACTATCCCCAAAACTTCCATCTTTGTTAGTAAGTTGGCCCTAGAAGTCACTGAGGCGGATCTGCTCGAATACCTAAAGGAAACGTTTGGCAACAAAGAACAGTATAAAATAATAAAACAGACACCAAAATCAGGGGACTACAACTGCTACCGAGTGGAAACTAATGCTGAACTGGAGAAAGAATTACTTGACACTTCTAACTGGCCAGAAGAGATTCTAGTAAAAGAGTTTACTTTTTTTCGACCCAGAACCTTCATATCAAAAAGAGCAGTTAGCGGGAGATTTACAAGAAATCCCCATCGAAACTAAGTCGTATAACGGTTCCTATGCCAATGCTAAATTCTGCCACATGAATAAAACAAATAAATTGTCTTATAATTTCAGAATACTGCACTTGAACATACAAAGCATTCGTAACAAAACTAGTGAATTGGAGTTATTTCTAAACGAGCATAAATATAACTTTTTATTAATCAACGAACACTGGTGTAATAACGATGAACTGAATTATGTACGTATTGGCAATTATTCCCTTATCTCAAATTACTGTAGAACTAACACAGTCCATGGTGGGGTGGCTGTATATGCATTTAAGGACCTCAATAACTGTATACATTTGGAAGATGTAAATAAATTTTCTGTTGAATCGCATTGCGAGATTGCTGCTATGGAATCTGGTAATATAAGATTGATGACTATTTACAGACCTCCAAATGGTAATTATGACTTATTCTTAGAGACACTGACTCTTGCCCTTGATGCCTTTTCCAAATGTGACAAAATAATGTTTGTATCTGGTGACTTTAATGTCTATTTTCATAAACTAAATGATCAGCACACAACACTAATCTTAAATACATTTAAATCATTTGGGTTTTCTCATACCTTCACAGGATTTACCAGAATAAATCACTGTCTGGATAATATTTTTACGAACATTAATATTAGCAACTTACGTACCCAGTCAATAGATACCAAGCTGTCTGATCATTTGGGCATACATCTTGAAACAAATATTGAGTTTAAAATTCCCACTAGGAGAATATCGTATAGACCCATTCATGATCACGGGCTATCAGTACTAAATAATTATCTGGACACACTTAACTGGAATTTTATTTTCGATTCCAATGTAAACATTAATAATCGTTTTATGCAATTTATCAGTGCAATTACAGATGCTATAGATACCATATTTCCATTAAAGTCCCGTGTTGTGAATAGCCCCAATGAATTAAACATTACTTGGTTTAATGATGACCTTAAGCGTATGCGTGAACACTTAAATTTTTTATACGAATTTTACAAAAGAAGTCCTACCGATAATAACAAGGCTATCTTAAACAATTTCAGGCTCAACTACCGTCGTGAAATAAATAAAGCTAAAAAGTC
This sequence comes from Rutpela maculata, assembly GCA_936432065.2. NCBI lineage: Eukaryota > Metazoa > Arthropoda > Insecta > Coleoptera > Cerambycidae > Rutpela > Rutpela maculata. The sequence goes on from OW386285.2 coordinate 168,777,733, forward strand.
ATCCCACGACAACTTTATAAAAAATCACAATAACCCACAACAAGCAATATGGAAAATTGTTAACAGCTACAGAAAAACATCTAGTACTCGGCCAAATAATATTTCTAGTGATCAGTTTAACAACTATTTTACGAATGTAACTGATACTATCATAAACGAACTACCTCCTTGTAATTCTCACTATACCGATTATTTACATGACTTTACCCTGTCCAATCAATTTTACTTTAATCAAGTAACTTATTTTGAAGTATCCGAGATAATTAACAATCTCAAAAATAAAAAAAGCAAAGATGCTTATGGTATATCTGTTGGAATCATTAAGGGTATCACACAATCCATTTTAATTCCTCTTACCCATTTAATTAATGCATGTATATATAATAATATATTTCCAGAATGTTTGAAAATCTCAAAAGTAGTACCAGTCTATAAGAAAAATAATTTCGATGACCCTTCTAATCACAGACCAATATCTGTAATACCATGTCTCGCCAAAATTTATGAAGTGATATTAAAAAATCAATTGACATTATATTTAGAACATAATAAGCTTCTCAGTCCTTATCAGTACGGTTTCCGAAACAAATTATCAACAACTCTTGCCATTGATAAATTAACTGATTTAATAAACGTTGGTTTTGAAGATGGCAAATATGTATGCTCTCTCTTCCTAGATCTCACTAAGGCATTTGATTGCGTGTCCCACGAAATACTTATCAATAAATTAAGTTTCTACGGCTTTACTGAAGAAAGCAAATCACTTTTACAGTCATATCTGACTGACAGACAGCAATTTGTTCTCAATAATGGCCTCATATCGAGTACTTTGAAACTACGGCATGGCGTACCACAAGGGTCCGTACTGGGTCCTATACTTTTTTTACTTTATATCAATGACTTTCCTCAGTCAATTAAAGATAATGTTAGTGCCATATTATTTGCCGATGATACAAACTTGACAATGTCTAATGGTAACCTCGATCTGTTGCTAAACGAGGTTCCGCATACTGAGTTAAATTCACAGAACTGGTTTTTATCTAACAAGCTAAGTCTAAATGTGTCTAAGACAGAAACAATGATATTTAGTTTGCGCAGTTTGGAAGAGGTTAATAATCCAGAGACTGTTAAATTCCTAGGAGTCAACTTAGACTCCAAGTTATCCTGGGAAAGTCATACCATCTGCATCTGCAGCAAAATCTCCAAATATACTTACCTGCTACGAAACCTTGTTGATAAAGTCTCACTGAATACTCTAACCATGACTTACCATAGTCTCATCCACTCCACTTTATCATATGCGATTTTAGTCTGGGGACATGCCCCATCTTGTGCTACTGTATTCTCTGCTCAGCGTAAAGCAATACGAGTCATTTCTGGATTAAAATTTAGAGATGATTGCAGACAACACTTTATTACTTTGAAAATTATGACTGTGCCTTGTACCTATATCTACCAGTGTCTTACTTATGTAAAGAGAAATGTGGAATCATTCAAAACCAGAAGCCAAGTACATTATCATAAAACCAGAAATAACAATAAGCTAAATATAAATTTCCATAGATTAAATAAAACCAGGGATGGCACTGGATACTTGGGTTTGCAGTTTTATAATGTTCTACCACCAGAAATAAAATCGTTAAATGAAACCCAGTTCAAAAATAAGATAAAAACATATTTACTTAATAATGCTTTTTATAGTACTAACGAATTTTTAGCCAGTAACTTTGCCTCGATTAAAATCTAATGTGTGTATCATTGTGCAGTGTTCTGTAAATAAGCAATAACAAATCACCATACCATACCGACTATATATTTATTGCTTATAAATTTTTTTTTTCTTTTAGTTTGTCATTTGTATTCTGTGCCGTTAGTCTTATACCTTATATCTATATTTTATACATTTAATATCATGTACTTTGTATTTTATCTTTCTTATTGTATGTTGACGTGTGTAAACACTCTGTGTATTTTACCACCAATAAAGAATTGAATTGAATTGAATTGAATTGAAACACCATTAACACAAAGCGGCAGGACAACGGTTCCCTGTATAGATTGATGAGCTCCATCGGCCGTGGTAACGGACTTATGGGGAGACTTCCTAATTTTTATATTAAACATTTTCAAAATACTTAGGCCTCCTACCCCAACTATCGAGTTGGTTGCCCCGGAGTCTAACAATGCCACTAACTCCTTATCAAATAAGGTCACCATCACATAAGGTCTGTTGGCGTGATCCTTGTTCACTAAAACAGGAGAGGTATTCCTTGTCTCCGGTTTTCTGAAGTTATCAGAAAAAAACTTATTTACTTGTTCTAAAATTATATTTTGTTCACGAGTGCGCCTGCGGTTACTCTCTATTTTTTTGGCCTGCCTACTAGCGTCGGGTTGAACACGACCGTGTTGTCCTACCCCCTGTCGGCGTTTCCCGAACAGCTACTACAATTTGAGGCAGTTACGCCCTTCTTCCCACACTTAAAGCAAAACTTACTACGCCTCTGTCTGCAAGTTCGGAACGTATGATTTGGTTGGTTACAGTTCCAACAAACCGACCGCGGGGTAACATTACTACTAATATTGGCGGCAGTACCAATGTTTGAACTCTGATTTACTATGTTTGTCCTTGAATTACTCCTATTATTATTCCTAGCGCTCTCACTCGCTTGAGAACTACCCACCGCGCTAACATCATTAGAACACCTGCAACTACAAGTGCAGTTACGAGGTACGGAATTGGTAGAATTACTTCCCCAGTGACTACTCCTAGCTCGACTTAAGTTATTAGACGTGGACGGCTCCGCAACACATGCCAAATCTGAGTTCCGCGTACGCATTGACAGGACCTCTTCCCATCGTTTGCAGGCAATTGCAAGTTCACTAACTGACCCAAAATCTGTTAAAGCTAAGCGTTCATAATATTTAAATAGCAAGTTCTCGCGGATTCTATTTATCTTCGTAATTTCTGCTGGTGCGTTACTAAGACGCCTAAAATATGCTTCCATTTCCGCAATGAAAATAGTTACCGACTCGTTGTTACGTTGCTTGCGGTTCTTGATAGTTTTCCACAATTGTTCATCGTTGTCCTTCGGCAAAAAGTCACTCCTAAGTCTCCTGACCAAGGAATCCCAATCAGGGAGTGTTGGCTTGGCGTAGCGCCACCAGTCAAGACCCTTCCCGGTAAATAAGTCGACTGCCGAGGCAAAAAGATCTTTTTTATTAACACCCCTCGCGTCTGCTAGTTCCTCAACTCGTTCTATAAACGCTTCTACCCCCAAACGTTGGGAAAGCCCATCGAATTTTACTCCCCACTTATAAATTTGTAAAGGCTTGGACGACTGCGCAGGTATTTGTATGACGGCAGGTAATTGCGCATGGTGTTCAACAGCAGGTGTGTCTGACGTTACCCGCTCATAAAGTTCCGCTTCCATTTGCAAACACGAAGCGTAAGCTTCATCCTTGAATAATTTATGGTCCGCGTCCTCTCCAGGTTCCATTCGCTTTACCCTACCAGTGGCGTGAATTAATCTGGAGCGCAGGCGTATGAACAACCCATCTGTGGCTGGCCCCTCAAAGTCACGTACTAACCCGCTTATATTTTCCACAGAATGCGTGATAGCATTCCTTTCCGTAAGGAAATCGAAATCAGGGTCTCTAATATCAAGATTTCTACCCCTCTCTTTATTTAGAAGTCGACCTAAAATTTTTCTTTTGTCATTCATGTCACGATCTGTTACTACTCCGCGAATTCTAAGCTCATAATTAATTTCGTTTATAAGTAAATGTTTAGGTTTCATATACACGGCTTCCTCCATCTTGCTTTATAAATATCACCCCCAGTCTAGACCACTAAGTATCTAAGTATCTATATAGTTTAAGTGTATAGCGTTTAAAATACTACAAACAATTCTCCACAACAGAATACTAAAACCTAAATCAGGTATGAAAAAACGCTACTTCGAGACCGGTAATAAATTTCAAAAATCACAAACAATTCTGCCCCACAGAATACTAACACGTTAACCAGATATATGTAAAGTGTAAATCTGGACATTCATTAGGCCAATAGGCCAAAATATCACAAACAGTTCGCCGCCACAAAATATTAATACGCTAAACAGTATAACAATTAATCTAAAAAAACTCTGTAGAGCCCCGAGCAAATAATTTATTCCTGTTTACCTAAATTATCCTACTATAACCGCACTGGCCGTTACTATTAACTACCTTGTATATGAATAAATTCTAAGAAGCGTATGTTGTAATAAAGAATTGAAAAAAAATATAAATAATACCGTGTATAAGACTAGCTATATTGTACACCCTGTATATGGATAATTTTATTTCACCCTGTATACGAATAATTTTAAAGACAAAAGAAAATATCATGCAGATAAGAGAGACACGACACTTTTGACTTGTGGCATAAAGTTCAAAAAAACTCCAGGTGTTTCATTACCTTATCATTAAATATAAGATTAACTACGTATGTAAAGAACACATTTTTCAAAATCAAATAACAATCATCGGTTTTTGTATAACAAAAAGCCTGTATATCAGAATAAAATTGATAAGTGCTAATTTTCAAAAAAATTTTATCAGTTCACACAGCGATGTGTTCTATGTGCGATCTATTTGATTTGCATATAAAGTTTTTCTAGATTCCGCAAGTAAACTATTATATTTATCTTTTATTAATTTATGCATCAGACTTGCTTAAAACTAACATTAGATCTACCTGTAGATAACCCAGAACTTGTACAGTTCTGGGTTATTTTTAAAATTACAATGAAATTTATTGCCTACTCTTATTTGTTTTACAGGGAAACATTCATTAAGAATGGGTAAAAGTGTTGACAGAGTTATTCCATTGGGTATGTACATCACATTCCGCATTTAACCAAATCTGTTGTGACATTTGTTTAAAAAATTTTTTTATTTTTATCATTGAAGACTCGTCTATGAATAGTAGTTCTTTTATTTTTTGAATGACTTAAAGATATATAGTGTTAATTATTGCCGATGTACATTCATTACAATTTGTAAATATTGTCAATGAAGCTTTTGCAGCCACTGTTTACTCGTGTATAATCTAAAATATTAGGAAATATATTAAATAAATTGAGTAAAGATAAAAAATTGGCGGAAATTTTGCCTCCCAATTTAATGTCTATACTAAAATCCCCAGCAATAAATATCAGGTTGTTTTCCGACTGAACCGTCATTAAAAGTTATTAAATTTTTGACATTAATATATCTATTGCAGCACTGGATAGTCGATATACAGGGTGGGGAAATAGAATCCCGAGTTCTACGATAGCTAGAAATTAAAAAAAAATACAAGTAAACTAGATGAAAAAGTCTATAACCGGAAATTATTTTCGAATATATAGGGCAAGCTAAGACGAAATTACAGGATCAAGTGTCTTTTTTTTAAATGGAATGCTATGTATATCAGTATATTTTTTGAAGCCTCTTTCTAGACTCCATTCGTTCCTGTATTATTATTGAGTATTTCCCAACCACTTGGATGTAATGAATTTTTTTGTTGAAATAATGCCATCTGCAGCTGCATATTGAAAAAATCACCAAAGTCACAATTACAGGTTTTAAGAAAAACTTATGTGAATACTAGTTACGAGACATCTAATTAATGTTTTTGAATCATTTTTACTTCCAAAAAATGTACATGGTGGTCAAAAATTATTTTTCAATTAAGAAATGTGGCCCAATTACATGTTCTCCAATAACTCCTCCTCAAACATTTATAGACCATCTGCGCTGGTTATCAACTTGCCTTAAAAAAGTGGGCATTTTCCGAAGCATAATAATGGAAATTGTGTCTATTAACAAATCCATTTTTATGAAAAGTTGCCTCATCAGTGAATAAAACATGAAAGAAGGTGACATCTTGCATTTTATCTCTGGCCCAATTACAAAACTGTAGACGCCTTTGAAAATCGTCATCAGATAATTCCTGGTAATAACAAATAATACCATTTGAAATTTCCCTGAATGAAATTTTGATAAAAAACTCAAAATGGCGGCTAAAATATGGAGTATGGAAATTTTTTCTAAAGTAAGTATTTTAAAAGAACAAACAAAATTGAGCATCTAGGGGATGTTATCTTTATATTAACAAAAAACAGTATTTTTGGAAAAAAAATGAATTGCTGGACAATTGCAATAACAAAGTGGCAATTATTAAAAAAAAAAAAAAATGTGAAAATGCACATTGCTTTGGCTATAACTTCTTTATTTTTTGTGATAATGAAAAATGAAACAAACAAAATCATTTAAAAGACTGATTAAATACATTTAATTGTTTCCTAGAGATTTTTATGGAAGTTTTGTAGTTTCTAAAACATTCAACATTTAAATTCAATACTTCATCTTATAATCTTTCGGATGCCATCTATAAACTTAAATATCTCCGAAACTATTGTTGTGTTGCAACTCCCAGAATGTAGGCAACACAGAATTCAGTTAGTTCGGATGTTGTCTGAATGTAGAGATTTTCACCTACTAGAGAAAGAACCTACTAGAAGCTCTAGAGTGATGACATCTATTCTGGAACAATCTAGAGAATGGTGACGTCATACAGAAGATTCTGGATCCCTCATCTTTAGGTATAGAAGGCATGGAGTAAACCAGAGTGGACAAGTTAGTACAGTTCTAATGGTCAGTTGAGATGATCAGAGAGGAAGGAGTAAACACAGTGATAAAGTGACTGAATAATTGAATTGAATTGTACAGTGTATTACTAGTCAAGTAATTAATTGTTGTTGTAATTAGTAAGTTAATAAATTAGTGTTTAGTGTTACCCTGCTGTTATAATTTCCGAACCCACGATACAGGGTGTTTACAAAAAGGGTGTAAACACGTCACAATTGGTGTCAGAAGTGGGATTATAACAGAAGATTTCTGGACTGTGCGAGAAGGTTTCTACAGTGTTCTTCTCGGGAATTAGTAGTGACACGGAGAATTGACTTACGGGACATTGTTTAAGGACTATTTTTGGACTCAAAACTGTGAAAAAGTGCATTTTTGAGACATTGTAGAACATTTTATTAGGACATTAGTGTGATAATTAAATCATTTGAACTGAGAAGTGATAAAGACTTTAAACAAGATTCTTTTTGTGTAGTTAAGTGCATTTTCGCGAAATTTCTAGGACTTTTCTATTTGGACATTAGTGGAGATATTAAATTCTCTCAACTGGATAGTAACAAAAGACTCTAGATAAGACACTTTCGTCCCATTTCGAGATTTTTCTAGAAAGTTCCATTAAAAATATTGACGAGATATTCTGGATTTTCTTAACGCTATTTGTGTAATAAACTGTTTAAAGTGATTATATACCCATAGAAACAAGAAGCATGGCAGCAGAGAAACAAATACAGGACCTGCTTGCGGAATTTACGAGGATGATGGCGCAGCAACGCGAAGAAAAAGAAGACCAAGAAAGACGACGTCAAGAAGAAAGGGACGAATTGAAGAAAATAATGGAAGAACAGGAAATAAGACGTCAAGAAGAAAAAGAAGAACAAGAGAGAAGACGTCAGGAATACAAAGAAGAACAGTAGAAAAGACGTCAAGAGGAAGAAAGACGACGTCAACAGGAGAAGGAAGAACAAGAAAAGCGAAGTCAAGAAGAAAAAGAGGATCAAGAAAGAAGACGTCAAGAAGAGAGAGACGAATTAAAGAAAATAATGGAAAATCTGGAAATAAGATGCCAAGAAGAAAAAGAAGAACAACCAAGACGCCAGGAAGAATTAAGGAAAATTCTGAACAAACAAATGAGAATACAACAGGACGCTATCGTTTCGGCCAATGAAGAACTTAAGAGTGAAGTCAAAGAAGAGATAAACAGGGTCGAAGATAAAGTAGGTGAAGTCAGCACAGAAGTTAGTCAAGTAAAAGGAAAAGTAAATCAGTTTGAAGAAAAGATGAGTGAGTTCGAAGGAGAAATGGAGAGACTTAAACGACAATTAAGAGAGAAAGGAGGCCAGCTAGTAGCATCATCAGGTCCTCGATTAAAAACTCCCTCATTTGACGGCCAAAGCTCATGGACAACGTACAAGAGACAATTTGAGGCGGCTGCAAGTGCGAATAACTGGGATAACGAGGAAAAGGCTATGGCATTAGTTCTGGCGGTAAGTGGCCAAGCCTCAGAGTTACTTCAGACCATCCTGGTGGAGAAACAAAGGGACTTCAGAGTTTTGGAAGCTGCATTAGCCTTGAGATATGGCGACCAACACCTTGCCCAGGTATACCAGGCTCAGCTAAAATCAAGGATACATGCCACTGGGACAGTGGTGGCTAGAGAAAGCGATGCTCCCAGAGAAATAAAGGTTTGCCAGCTTCGGAGAAGCCCGAGTAGTCTACCATTAACAGGCTGTGTAACCGAAAGGAAAGAGATTCCAGAGAATTGGACAAAGGAAGTTTTAAGGCAAGAGCAATTGAGCGATGTAGAAATTGGACCCATGTTGAGAGCAAAAGAAGAGGGGACACGTCCAGCATGGAAGGATGTATCAGACAAAGGAGTGGGGCTGAAGGCTTTATGGTCACAATGGGGTTCAATTCACGTCGTAGACGGGCTGTTGAGGAGAGCATGGGAGAGCCCGGATGGAAAGCAGGTTGCCATGCTTCTAGTGATTCCCAGGTGTCGTGTACCAGAAGTAGTCCAGGAAGCGCATAATGGAACGTCCGGTGGACACTTTGGCGTAAACAAGATGTTGGGTAAAGTTCGGGAACGATTTTATTGGGTTAATAGTCGCCAGGATGTGGAGGCTTGGTGTCGCAAATGTAAGAATTGTGTTGCCAACGGGAAACCACTTTCCGGGAGCAACTATGTGAATGAAAGTCGAGAACAGCCGAAGAATGTTCAAAAGCAGATCACCAATGCTAGCGACCGAATGAAGGCTCGTTATGATCGGAATGCCAGTACAGGAGGATTCAAGGTGGGAGATCGGGTTTGGCTGTACAACCCACAGCGGAAAGAATGGAAGTCCCCGAAGCCTCAACCACCTTGGGAAGGCCCATATTCTGTCGTCATCCGGATCAATGACGTTGTGTACCGGATTCAAAAAAGTGAAAAGTCGAAGATGAAAATCGTACACTTGGATAGACTGGCGAAGTATGTGAAAGAGGCTGAATTGCCTGACCGGGACGTTCAGGCTTAAGGAGGGAGCAGTGTTATGTGTTGCAACCCCCAGAATGTAGGCAACACAGAATTCAGTTAGTTCGGATGTTGTCTGAATGTAGAGATTTTCACCTACTAGAAGCTCTAGAGTGATGACATCTATTCTGTCTAGAGAATGGTGACGTCATACAGAAGATTTGGGATCCCTCATCTTTAGGTATATAAGGCATGGAGTAAACCAGAGTGGACAAGTTAGTACAGTTCTAATGGTCAGTTGAGATGATCAGAGAGTAAGGAGTAAACAAAGTGATAAAGTGACTGAATAATTGAATTGTAGTACACAGTGTATTATTAGTCAGGTAATTAATTGTTGTTGTAATTAGTAAGTTAATAAATTAATGTTTAGTGTTACCCTGCTGTTATAATTTCCGAACCCACGATACAGGGTGTTTACAAAAAGGGTGTAAACACGTCACACTGTTAATCCTACGTAAATATTAAAGTAAAACAAATTCCTTCTCAGTTTGTAAGCTTTATTTTTAATATATATTATTTTTTCACTTAAAGTAATAGTCGAATAAAACCAAATTTTTTTCAAACATTGTTTGGGGGGCAGTTTTTTTTGTAGAAATGCAATTTGTGTTATCAGGATGCTACACTAAAGTTTTGTCCAATTTGGAAGTGGAGCGTTTTTTAAAATTAAGTTTTAATTTTGAATGTGTTTTTGTCTTGTTTTTCTTTAATATGTTGGGTTCTGTATTTTGAGCTGCTGAACACGAATCTGATAGTTTTTCCCCAGCACGTCAGATTTTTCTTTTAATGCAAATAAATATATAAATATTACTTTAAAAAAAAACCGAATGTGCTGGGGAAAAACTAAGGTCAGATTCGCGTTAAGCGGGTCAAAATACAAGGGATAGGTATGGTCAGTACCCCGGCGCAGACCACTTTTTTTTGTGGGCCTGTGTTATGAATAAAACTGCATGGGTCTAAATTTGATCGGCCGTTTTGTTTTTTTTTTTTGTAAAAAAATTAAAACCACGAAAATTAATAATTTTACATAAACTGAAATTACTAAAGAAATAATTAATCATTTTTAATGAAACTTGGTGAAATTACATGTCCAGTAGGTGGAAACTATTATGGAAAATGACAAATAAAAATATTGATTATTTTCCTTGAGATACGGGATTTTTAAAAAATGTTTGAAGCTTCATAAAAAACTGCCATTTGGTCACACTAAGAATTTTTTCCTTAAATTGTAGCGAATCGTAATTGAACGAACTTTGCAATGGTGATAAAAATAATTTTTTGTAACACCATATCCTAAAATGCCATTTATTTGACAGTCTCAATGAATCAAAACGATGTCATTATTGACAAGTGTAAAATAAAGAAATTTTATATCACAGTGTGAAATAAAACTTATTGATTTTTATGGAAACAGCAATAGAATTTAGTCTATTTTTACAAAATTATATTGTTTTCTAATTTCGAATGGCGATACAAAAAATTTTCTATATAACTCGAGACGAAAATGTGTTTTTTTTACTCATGTGGTTTATAGCACTCAGCACTCGCCTTCGGCTCGTACTAAAACACCATTTTAGCCACTTGTTATATAAAATACTATTTTTATATTACGTTAAAGTTTGATTTCGTGGATTTTTGTAAAATGCATTTTTTTTTGTAATGCATTTTTTGTATTGAAAAAATGTATCCTGCCAAATATGTTTATCATCTGTGCTTCAAAAACGAACAATTAAAAAAATTAGACTCTTCCATATTAATCAGAAGCTGAGATGTCGTATTTTTCTCGTTTCATGCATTAATTTCTGTACAGGGTTATTCATTATATTTAGGCCACCCTGTATGATCGTTATTATTGGAGATAGAAAAAAAAGTTTCGGACGAAAGTTGTAGGGCTGTAACTGAACTTTTTTAATAAATTAATGGAAGCACAGTGGCGTGCAGTAATTGAGGGGTACAAAAGCAATAATATATTTTTTAATGGAATGCCCTGTGTATTGTTGAATTTTTGAATTACTCTTTTCTTTCTGATATGACATATGATAGTCCTATCTTTAACCGTTTTCGAGTTATGAAACATTGAAAATGGTATTTAAGCTATTTATTATACGATCAGAAATTACAATTATTAAAGTAGTCTATGAAAATTACAAGTATTCTGTTATTAAATCTGTCAGTGTTTCATATAATTTCTGCACGCCACTGTGCTTCCATGAACGTATTAAAGAGTTTCAGTTACAGCCCTACAACTTTCGTCCGAAACTTTTTTTTCTATCTCCAATAATAACGATAATAAAGGGTGGCCTAAATATAATGAATAACCCTGTACATATACCGGGTGGCACAGGCTAGTGGCCCCCCCCTATATTTCTTTTATTTTTTAACTCATTAATTTGAAATTTGGAGTGCATAAACTACCTGTAAAAATGAATTTTTGGACATAAAAAATGGTATGAGACCATTTCCAGTTTACTCGGAAATGACAGCAACTTTCGATTTTTAAATGGAACACCCTGTATATTTTTACATTCTGAGTATACCACGAGATTTTCGCGAATTTGTGAGTCGATGTTCAGTTTTTGAAGCATTTTAAGACATTCGTCTAGAGTGCTTTGGAATACCAAAATTTGTTCTGCGGCAGGTAAAGTCCAAGGAAAAAATATGATTTTTCGTTTAATTTCAAAAACAACTATTCACGAAGCCTCCAAAATTGAACTAACCAGTTTTTTATCAAAAACTTTTTTTCAAATGGGAAGGTGGTGGGTGGCTCATAGTGTTCAATAAATTATAGATTTTTTTCTGAATTCATTGATATCCATTTCAAATCTATGCCATTTGTTTTTCTACTTTATTAAATTTATTTAAAAATAAAAAATCACTCTCAAAATAATTTTTATTGATTCTTATAGTTTGCACTAGTACTTATACCTATTAAGAAACAAAAGAGAGAACCAAAAGGCTATTATTCACAAAAAAGGTAGTCATTCACGTTTCATTATCAGACATATGATTTTTGCAACGTTACAGTTCAAGAAAAATTATATTGAAAGTGATTTTTTGTTTTCAAATAAATTCAATAAAATAGAAAAACAAATAGCATAGATTTGAAATGGATATCAATGAATTCAGAAAAAATCTATAATTTATTGAACAGTAACCATTTGAAAAAAAAAGTTTTCGATAAAAAAGTGATTTGTTCAATTTTGGAGGGTTCGTAAATAGTTATTAATGAAATTAAACTAAAAATTATATTTTTCCCTTGGACTTCACCTGTCGTAGAACAAATTTTGGTATTCCAAAGCACTCTAGACGAATGTCTTAAAATGCTTAAAAAAACCGCTGTCCAAGGAATCACTACTTCCACATCCAGATTCAAGTCACTCACATCGAAAAAACTTTGTATGTGGAAATAATTGTTTATAGAACTTTAATAATATAATATTTGAAATCCTCTACCCCAAAAACCCATAAAACGATACCCCACATTGGTAGTGGGGTGGGGGTGGTAGTGGGGGTGGATGAAGTAAAAAAATATTTTGAGGCTTCTGGTTCTTGTACATACACTAAATCACATTTTTTTTTCCATCCCCTTTAATAATGAGGTGGGGGTGGTAATGGAGGTGATTAATTTCAAAAAATTTTTTGAGGCCTTAGCTTCTCTTGTATATACTAGATACCAATTTTATGGACTCTTACCCCGCTTGATTTACCCATTTACACCAAATTTACCCCAATTTATCCCCCAACCCTTCGACGGAACAAAATTAAAATATATTCTAGTTCTAGGTTTCGTTAAAGTACATATGTGTACCAAATTTCAAGTCAATATCTTAAACGGTTCCAGAGTAAACGTGCGCACAAAAAAAGTTCGACAGACAGGCGGACAGAAATTTTTTTTTCGCTCAAACTTAAAATTTCGACGTTTCATGACATTTTAAGCCTATTTGAACAAAAATTTTTAAAAATTTTTTTGTCGTTACTATACTTCCACTAGATGTGGAAGTAAAAACTGAACATCGACTCAAAAATTCGCGAAAATCTCATGGTATACTCAGAATGTTGTCTTGAATTCAAATATGTAAAAATATACAGGGTGTTCCATTTAAAAATCTAAAGTTGCGGTAATTTCCGGGTAAACCGGAAATGGTCTCATACCATTTTTTATGTCAAAAAATCCATTCTTACAGGTAGTTTTTGCACCCCAAATTTCAAATGGAAAGTTAAAAAATAAAGGAAATATAGGGGGGAGCCACTAGCCTGTGGCACCCGGTATATTATATTTTGAGCTGAAATTCGCACTGCTTATTCTCTAATGTGTGAGAACTTTAGTGAATGCATAAAATAAATTTTAATCGTTAATATACATACATTTACGCAGATATATACGCTCTCGCTCATCAAAACCGTGACCTGCCAGGACAAGAATATTTCCCCCACTCTCGTTACCAAGGCTTAGAGATTCTAGGAAAACGTGCAGAGATGATATTCATATAGATGACATTCTACTTACTCATCTAGAGTGTTCAGAGAAAGTCAAACACGTTTCGCGAAACATCAGAAAATGTAATTTTTTGTACGTTCCTGCTGGACCTAATTTTCGATTTGAAGTATGCAGTTTACGATGAGCTTAAAAGCCATTCTTGCTTTTTCGATATCATGCAGTCTTCCCACTCATGTATTAACGAAGATCTGATCGTTTAAAAATTACGTGTGTTGCTTGCTCTGCCATAATTCGTCGAATGCGCAAATGTTTCATGGGCATATCGCAATAGTTAAAGTGAGAATTCCCATGCGGAAATCTGAAGGTTCAAATGATACAAAAAATTAATTTTTATCACCATTGCAAAGCTCATTCAAAAAGCTACAATTTAAGATAAAAAAAAATCATAGTGTGACCAAATAGCGCAGGAATTTTAGTCAAAATATCGCTTCTACACGGAATTAATTATTGTAAAGCTGAAAATTTCCAGGATTGTAGTTTTAGTCCAGGACAACACGTAGCAAAAAGTCCCCTACTCTCCCCCGTCGGCTTCCCTGTTTTTTCGGAGCAACAAGGGCCTAAGTCGCAAAAATTGCAGAGCTAGCTATAAAGTGCAACAGGAAGGTTGTTACTGGTCCGATCTGGGTCGAAATGATCATAAAAGATTAGAAGAAGCATATCCGTTCATATTTAAGATGTTCCATGTATATTTTTGTCCATAATTTTCCGTTCTAGTTGTGTCAACATTTCAAAAATTTTAAAAAATTTAAAAAAAATTAAAAAAATTCCGAAATGGCACCATTGCGGATAAATGAAGACTCGGAGGGGAAAACGTACCTCAATAAATATTTTTCTTCATACTTTGGGCTTTCCATTGGTATGTCTACCTTCTCTGTAGCGTCACCCGTTACAGAGTTACGCCACTCTGAGTGTCGCAGCGGCGACACTCGGACATTTAAGTGCGTTCATTGTTGCGTCTATCACGTCTTATCTAAACAATCAAGAAGGCGCAAGACGAGCGATATCCTTAGTTCTTTAACTTTGACAGTTCTCTAAGTATATGCATTGGTTCATTGGTGCGGCAAAATTGAGTGATCTTAGTTAAGCCATGTAGCATAGGAATTTTAGTTTTTGACCCAGAGTTAATTATTGTAAAGCTGAAAATTTGCAGGATTGTAGTTTTGGTCCAGGACAACACTTACCAAAAAGTCCCCTACTCTCCCCTGTCGGCTTCCCTGTTTTTGCGAAGCAACAAGGGCCTAAGTCGCAGAAATTGCAGAGCTGGCTATAAAGTGCAGCAAGTAGGGTGTTACTGGTCCGATTTGGGTCGAAATTATCATAAAAGCTTCGAAGAAGCATATCCGTTCGTATTTCAATGCATATTTCGTTCATAATTTTCCGTTCTAGTGCTGTCAAAACTTCAAAAATTGAAAAAAATTATTCGAAATGACTCCATTGCGGATAAATGAAGACTCGGAGGGGAAAACGTACCCAAATAAACATTTCTCTTCATACTTTGGGCTTTCCATAGCGTAGCATCACCCGTTACGGAGCTACGCAACTTTGAGGGTCAGCGAGCGGCGGCCGCGCCCGCCATGTGCAAGGTGGAACTGCCCTGCCTGCGCTGATGAGACCAGTTGTGAATTCCTGTTTATATATTATTGGTGTTTTATAAGATTTATTGAATGAAATTTAACTTGTCAGACTCAGAAAATGACTTTATTCGGCTGGAGAATTGACATTATTGATCTAGTAAGTAGGGTCGTCCGGATCATCATCCATATCCACGACTGGCTGTTTGTGCAGCTGAATTATCTGCAGGTTTGGCACATGATGCTGCAGTTCAGACCAGAGTTCCTGCACTCGCACCGGACACCGCAGTCTGCCTTGCAGCGCAAGAAATTAGCCGTAGCAGGCTATCGGGAGCTGGCTGCCTAGATGTCTAGCCATTGTTGGATCTGCAAAAAGCACATGCACATTAGTTGAGTGCTGCAAGCTTTTCAGTAGATTAAATCCTCACAATATTCTCCCTAACTCTTCTCCTCCCCTCACCTGGAGGACCGGGGGTGAAAATTAGGACTCCAGGGCCTGGTTCTGATTTCTGTTCCTACCACAAGGCAGCCAGCTCCCGATAGCCTGCTACGGCTAATTTATTGTGCCTAGAAGAGGGACTGCGGTGCCCGGTGCGAGTGCAGGAACTCTAGTCTGAACTGCAGCATCATGTGCCGAATCTGTAGAGAATCCAGCTGCACAAACAGCCAGTCGTGGATATGGATAATGATCCGGACGACCCTACTTCGCAGTAGATCAATAATGTCAATTGTCTAGCCGAATAAAGTCAGACAAGTTAAATTTCATTCAATAAATCTTATAAAACACCAATAATATATGGAATTCGCAACTGGTCTTATTAGCGCAGCCAGGACAGTTCCACCGGGCACATGGCAGGCGCGGCCGCCGCACGCTGACTCTCAAAGTTGCGTAGCTCCGTAATGGGTGACGCTGCAGAGAAGATAGACATACCAATGGAAAACTCAAAGTATGAAGAGAAATGTTTATTCGGGTACGTTTTCCCCTCTGAGTCTTCATTTATCCGCAATGGGGCTATTTAGAATTTTTTTCAATTTTTGAAGTTTTGACAGCACTAGAATGGAAAATTACGAACAAAATATGCAAGGAACATTTCGACCCAAATCGGACCAGTAACAATCTTTTTGCTGCACTTTATAGCCAGCTCTGAAATTTCTTCGACTTAGGCCCTTATTGCTCCGTAAAAACAGGGAAGCCGACAGGGGAGAGTAGGGGACTTTTTGGTAAGTGTTGTCCTAGACCAGAACTATAATCCTCCAAATTTTCAGCGTTACAATAATTAATTCAAAGTCAAAATCTAAAATTCCTGTGCTACATGGCTTAACTAAGATCACTCAATTTTGCCGCACCAATGAACCAATGCATACACTTAGAGAACTGTCAAAGTTAAAGAACTAAGGATATAGCTCGTCTTGCGCCTTCTTGATTGTTTAGACAAAACGTGATAGAAGCAACAATGAACGCACTTAAATGACAGAGTGTCGCCGCTGGAACACAACGTGGCGTAACTCGGTAACGAGTGACGCTACAGAGAAGGTAGGCATACCAATGGAAAGTCCAGACTATGAAGAGAAATGTTTATTGAGGTACGTTTTCCCCTCTGGGTCTTCATTTACCCGCAATGGCGTCATTTCGGAATTTTTCTAATTTTTTAAATTTTTGAAATGTTGACAGAACTAGAACGGAAAATTATGAACAAAAATGTGCATGGAACATCTGAAATATGAACGGATATGCTTCTTCTAATCTTTTATGATCATTTCGGTCCAAATCGGAGCAGTAACAACCTTCCTGTTGCACTTTATAGTCAGCTCTGCAATTTTTGCGACTTAGGCCCTTGTTGCTTTGAGAAAACAGGGAAGCCGACGGGGGAGAATAGGGGACTTTTTGCTACGTGTTATCCTGGACCAAAACTACAATCCTGGAAATTTTCAGCTTTACAATAATTAATTCCGGGTAAAAAACTAAAATTCCTGGGCTAAAATGGAAGCTTCAAAAATTTTTCAAAAATCTCATTTTTTTTTTAAGAAAAATAATAACGATATTTTTATTCATACTTTTTCCATAACAGATTGCACTTATAAGATCTATAATTTCACCAGGTTTCATTAAAAAAAATTAATTATTTTTTTAGTAATTTCGGTTCATGTAAAATTGTAAATTTTCATCGTTTTTATTTTTCTGCAAAAAAAAGGGCAGATCGGATTTGGCCCCATGTGGTTTGATTCATAATTTATTTAGAAACATTTTAATTTTTTGTTTGGCCTCATCCGATGAAGAAAACCCGAGATATTAATAATCCAGTCATGGGGATTCCACCTCGTAATGAAAGATAATAACCTATAAACTTGTATAAATTTTTGTTTTGGTATTTTATAAGTTGACTCAAAAGTCTCATAGAATCTCGTGTATGCGTGGAAAGATATTCAAGGTTAAAGGTCGCAAGAATCGGTTTTTTGTAAATATCTCGTTTTCTATGCTCTAAATGATATTTTGATTTATTATAAAAGTTGTAGAGCATAAAATTCTCTACTTTTGTTTCAAGCAATATTTTAAACATTCAACCGTTCTTGGTATAGAGCACGAAGAGTGGGGAGCGCTTAGCCGTATGACAATATGGCACCTGTTGATATCGAACTGGATGAAGATAATGTAACATACGTTATCGATGGTGAATTTCTGTTGCATCACGTCGTATGGAGCAAAGATGGTACTTTCTCCGTTGTTTTGAATAAATACATCAAATATTTACAAACACATTATGGCTCAAGTATTGTTGTATTTAAAGCAATGGAACAACTAAAAAGAACTGCTGGTCTTTCAAAATCTTACGAAGTTTGTTTTGATCACACAATGATTGTGCCAATCAGCCAAGAAAAGTTTTTATCGAATCGATGTAATAAAAAAAACTTTATTGACATGCTTATTGAGAAATTAAAAACTGTTAACATCACGACAAAACAAGCCAGAGATGATGCTGATGTTCTTATCATCGAAACAGCCATTGCAGAATCTGAACGTCAAAGGACTGCCATCATAGGAGAAGATATTGATCTGCTAGTTCTATTAATAGGACAATGATGAAGAAGAAGAAAATTAAGTTGCATATTTGCTATTAATAATAAAGATAACAAAAAAAAATCGCCCTCACATTTGAACTTAAATTGTAATAAATGAATGATACATGATTGGTAAATAAAAATATAATTAAAATGTAATGGAACTATTTCACTATATTTTATTATTTATATAAATTAAGTAAATATTATTGAACGGATGTCTGATTTATGAATAATGTCTATAAATATAATAGATTAAATAGTAAATAATTAACTTTATAAATCGTATTATTTATTGGATTCCACAGTTGACCTTGCGTTATGATATATACGGCTAAGCACTCCCCACTCTTCGCGCTCTATCTCAAGAAGGTTAAATGTATAAAATATTGCCTGAAACAAAATTTGTAGAGAATTGTATGCTCTACCACTCTCATAATAAATCAAAATGTCATTTAGAGCATAGAAAACGAGATATTTACAAAAAACCGATTCTTGCGACCTTTGATCTTGAATATCTTGACTCGCGTACACGAGATTCTATGAGACTCAAGTCAACTTATAAAATGCCAAAACAATGATTTATACAAGTTTACAGCTTATTATCTTTCATTCCGAGATTTACCATTTTTTTTTACCTTATATGACTGGTATATAAAGAAAAACGAGACAAAAACACTTTTTCAAAATTAAAACTTAATTTACAAAAACGCTCTACTTCCAGGACAAAACTTTACTGGAACATCCTGATAACATACAGATTTCATTTCCAGAAAAAGAATTGTTGAAATCGTACTTTTAATGCTTAGTTTTAATCACGGTGTATTAAATAGGTGGTCCGACGTACGGCACTTTCCTATTATAATAATGGCTTCATAAGTGCATGGTTTCTATTTACTTTAGTAGGTGGCACGAGCAATAAGGTCCTACAATTACCTGGGCATGTGCATCGTATAACTAACATAACCTCAAATTTTAAGGTTTTTTCATTTATTCTCATTTTTAATGTTTGTATAGACATTTTTAGCTTGGAGCCATACTGGCTCCAAGCAAATATTTAAAAATTCACGCAAATAATTTTTCAATATTGTTGATTAATAAAAATAGACTGTTAATTATAGATTAGATTCCTAACCTGCAAAAAGTGTCTTATTTTATTGTAACAAACTATTTAAAACTTCAACACATTACGTTGAACTTGATTTTGGTTGAAAGTACAGGAACCAGGCAGAAATTTTAATAATAGCTATGTAATACTTGTAAATCTTAAGAAACATATATTTTTGAGATTAGCTGTGGCGACATGTGCAATGCTGCATATATTCTTTCAATATTTAATTTAACTACTTATTGTCAGATGTCACTGGACTCTTGTTTCACTAAACAAAAACAAAAGGCCGGGAATGTATGCAACACTGTATGCACGTATGCACAGAACCTGTAAAATTATCTTTTTATGCGTAAGTACTCGTAATGAGAGATCTTATTGGTCCTGCCATCTATTACATTATGTACAAAGTAAGCACTTATGAAGCCACTGTGAGTCGCATCACCTATTTAATACAACCTGGTTTTAATCGACTATAATATTTGAGATATTTGTTAAGAAAAATTTTTTGACATTTTTTCGAAAATCCGCTTATAGTTTAAAATGCATTTTTTTTTCTGAAGCAATTACTGTAAACAGGCGGAACATTTTGAGCGTCTAGGTTATACTCAATATTAATGAAAAACTGTATATGAGAATATACTTTTTTAATTACTGACTACTTACATAAACAAAATGGCGGCATTTTTATTGAAAAAATGTGAGGAAGCACAATCTACATTCTGACAATTTAACTTGTATAATGGTGAACAAATCCATTTTCTATTGACATTTGATGGAAGGTTAACTTTGTTGCTGAAACTGTCAAAACAAATCTCAGAAAATTCACTTGATAAAACTATATTAGGCATTTTTTCGTACTTGTCTGTTTTTTTTAATACTTTAGGAAGCTATAAACACTACCAAACACAATTTTCACTATTTTTCTAATGTCACAAATGTCAATTATCTGTCAAAACTTTGTTGTTCACTATTATAAAAGCGCCATCTGTTGGTGGGTAATTTTCGTGAATAGAAATAGACGAAAAATCATTTGCAAGCAATCAGTCTTTTATTTTGATTGTTATCATTTTTGACATAAGTGCCATAGTTTCTGAGATATTTAACATTTTAACTAAATACTTCATCTTATAAACGTCCGGACGTCATCTTTATACTTCCATCTCCGAAACTATTATTTTAACAGAAATTAGAAAAATACGAAATTCATCTCCGATTTAGTAGCTTTCTTATTTGTCTCTAGCATGTTTCCATACTTTCCACTCAGTGTAATACTTTTCGGGTTATTTAACAGTAATCGTGTTGAAATGCCTCCTTATTCTAGCTACTGTCCCAATTTTCAAGTCGTTATAACTTAAAAACAAAGACTATCAATTTAAAAGAAAAGTTGCATAGAACATTTTCTTCTCAAAATTTCATTCTCTTTCAGTTCCAATATTTTTCTTTTTTTAGCCCCAGCGGAAAGTTTCTGATTTTGAAGAATTAATATAACAAACGTTTAAAAAAAAAATCATCAAAATTGGTTCTGTTTTTGAAGGTTTAGAAGTAAAAACCTGCATTGACTCGGCTATATAGACAATCAAGCAATCAAACACTGATTAATACATATAGATTTCATACATTTAGTAAAAACTCTTCAAAATTGTGGGGACATGTTTGAAGGAACTAACACTTTAATTTATTTTTAATAAAAAAAAAATACTAGAAATAGATTTTATTTCCAATGGAACTGCATTAAAGGCCATGTAGTATACTCCCTTTTCAAATAATGATGTTTGGTGATGAGAGATTTTCAATGCTTTAGAGCTTCGAATTGTCATTATACCATTCTATATTTGTCATAAACATATCACTATTTTCTTAACAAACAAGATTAACAGGTGGGTAATGCCATTATGCCATTGTCTTCAAATTTCTGAATGATGGTTTACTAGGCTCTCTGTTATGTTTCCTAAGTATGACACCATATCTAAGAAAATTTAATGTAACTCAAAAACAGTTGGGGATATAGAAAAAATAAAGGAAGAACAGAAGTTTATATGCCAAAAGACAAAAATTTGATTGGTTGGCTAACTAAAAATGACAAAATAATCGCATAAAATTAAAATAAACACCGAGTCTATATAGACAAACAGAATTAGAATGTATACAAAATTTAAAATTGTAGGTAAATTAGTTTCTGTATTTACAAAAAATATATATATTAAAAAATATCACACAAGTACAAAACATACAGCGTATTCTTTTATTCATCAATGAGTCTTACGTATTCAACAGACATCCATCTATCCGTTCTTTTATTCATCTCTTTCTAAATGATGAAATGATTGAAGCGTTCTTATTTTCAACGTTTGGTCCATGATTTGTCATGCGATAAGCTATATGATTCATTGTGGGTAAGAGCAGATGGATCCGATGAAATAATTATTAAGAGAGGTGTGGTGGTGTTTTCAATTTTGTAAATAAACATAAGTTATATATGGGGGTACCACAGTTTCAAAATATCTCGAAATATAGTGAAACTGAAGCAGTTCTTTATTTAGGATACACAAATCCATCTCCTCTTCATTATCAGACTCATTGTTGAGTTTCCTTGGGACGAGGAAAAATCGGACAGTAATTTTTTCGTTTTAATAGACATAAATTCCATATTTCCGAATAAAGTAACAAAACAAACAAGAACTGTATCATAAAATTGTACCGGTGAACATAACCTTATTCTTATTCTGTAAAAAATAAATAAATTTATAATTTTTGTGGCTTGTTCTTTTATTAAACATATTGCTTACCATCGAAAATTTATTGATGACGTCATTTGACATTTATCTTAAATTTAGCGCAGTCATTAATTGTTGAATAAAAGAACACGTTGATACACTAGTCCAATGTTGGAAGCTACAGATGGATGTAACAACAATTACTTAAAAGAATACAAATAAGATTTATTTTATAGATGGGAATCCCAGTCGATATAATCCTAGTTTTGAATCAGTCAAATGTCACCAGACATTGGAAAGAGAACAATATAGCTGAGACGGAATATCATATTGTACAAATTTATGGAGGGCATTTGCAAATTTTCAAATCATTTGCTAAGAGATATCAGTTGGCATAATATCAGTGCTGTGCCATCCATTTTTTTTAAATATAGTAGGTAGTGTGACGCTCATACAGCTGTAAAAATAGTATCGTTACCTAGGTAACGAGCACGGGGTAACGATATCGGTCTCTGCGCATTCTATGATGATGTTATCTTCTCTAAGTAATCACACTCTACATAGGGTTCATTTTATTTTAGTGATATAGAGTTTGAGTTTATTTTAGTAATACCGTGAGAGAGTTATAAAAATTATTTTTAAATTATTTATCGATAAACACTAAACAATTAATATATATTTTTTTTTTAGAAAAATTTCAGTGAAAAGTATTTTGAAATAATGGTTTATATAAGAGTTGTTAGATGCTTCTTGGTAGCATATCTCTGGAATATTTTTAATTTTGTTGTGACAATGGGCTCATTTAGTGAATTTTATTTAGTAGTTGTTACTTCTTATGGATAAAGTATTACTTAAATTTAGGCGATATTGAAAATTTCAGATGAATCCAATATGTGGTTCTCGAAATATACGACTTTTAAAGAGGGAATTTGAAGCGCGGTACGACTAACATCGTGACGTCACTTAATAGGAAACGAAACGGTTACGCAACATATCAACGGTCATGCACTCCGCTGCCTTTTAAGAAATAATCTGGGATCCTCTAAAATATGTTATTGTTCGATTTTCTTGATAATCAAAAATGTGCGGCACAACATCAAGTCTCATTTTTATATGAACTTCCATGAACTGTCCATTAATTTATAATACATGTAGTTTTCCATGTCTTTTTCGAGCTAAAAATAAAATAGTATTTTAGATTTTTCTCATTGCTTAAAATATTTAATAAAAAATTGAATCAAAGGGATATTAATAACTTAAGAAATAAGTCTTAATAACAGTATATAAAACAACAATAAGAAATTTGCAATTTTTCCCTACAATCAAAAGGCCATAGCAGGTTAAGATAAGTGTCCGTGCCTTTGCAACCTTTTTGCGTGTAGTTCCTTCCAGTAATATATCTTTGGGTAAGATACTACCACAAAAAGTTTTGACCTCAAAAATTTCATATATCTGGGAAAAATTTTTTTTTCGAAAATCCGAAAAAAATTTTTTTCTTAATCAAGTGAACCAATTTGTATTTCACATATATTGTAAATCTACTCAAGACAATTTATTAATGGTATTTTCAGGAAATCTTTTCATGGAGAAAAAAAATTGATTTTTGAATTTTTTTGAAAAATTTAAATACGTACTAAGACGTTAGCGACCACTTCCATTTTTTTATTAATTATACGCCATACAATAAGCTATAAATATTTTTCATAAAACTCTGACGAAGGTGTAGTCAAATTGGCAAAGATGTTACGTGTTTACACCCCTCTTATTAAACACCCTGTATCATGGGTTCAGAAATTATAACACCAGGGTAACACTAAACTATAATGTATTAACTTACGTACTAACTATAACAAATAAAGAAAAAGAGTATAAATTGGTTAAAAATTCGGTATATTAATAAATATATAAATAAAATATTTTTTGGAGCAGCCTATGTATTTTTTTGAAATAACGAGATGTATTTTTCACAATACATATATTTTCTACAAAACTCCATCGAAACGGTAATACATAAAAAAATTGTGTTTATTATTAAGAATACATAATAAAAAAACACGTTATGCTAATGATGCCAATGTGATAATATTAGTCGTCTTCATCACTGTCCTTATTTATTGTAACACTGATATCTTCTCCGAATAATTCAGACAGTTTTACTGATGATTTCGGAATATTGTCAAGAAACCTTGCATATGATAAATTCTTGTATAAGTAAGAGAAAACTAAGTTAGGTAGTTTTCTGTTCCTTATACAAACTAAGTTAGTTAGTTTTCTGTTACTTATACATGGATTTATCATATGTAAGTTTTCTGGGCGATATTCCGAAAACCTCAGTAAAACTGTCTGAATTATTTGCAGAAGATATCAGTGTTACAATAAATGAGAACAGTGATGAAGATGACTAATATTATCATATATTATTAGCATAACATGTTTTTTTATTGTGTATTAATAAACACATAATTTTTTTATGTATTACCGTTTCGATAGAGTTTTATAGAAAATATATGTATTGTGAAAAATACATCTCGTTATTTCAAAAAAAATACGTATGCTGCTCCAAAAAATGTTAAATACGTGTAATCCAAGCAGTTGTTGTTCATTTATATATTTATTAATACATCGAGTTTCTAACCAATTTATAATCTTTATCTTTATTTGTTGTAATTAGTACGTACGTTAATACATTATTGTTTAGTGTTACCCTGACGTTATAATTTCTGAATCCACGATACAGGGTGTTTACTAAGGGGGGGATGTAAACACGTAACATTATCTTTTCCAGTTTGACTACGATAGAGTTTTGTGAAAAATATATGTTGTAGCTTATTGCATGGTGTATAATTAATAAAAAAATGGATGTGGTCGCTAACGTACGTATTTAAATTTTTCAAAAAATTCAAAAGCATCAATTTTTTTTCTTCATGAAAAGGTTTTCTGAAAATATCATTAATGAATTGTCTTGAGAAGATTTACAATATATGTGGAATACAAACAAATTGGTTCACTTGATTAAGAAAAAAAAATTTTTTCGAATTTTCGAAAACAAAATTTTTCCCAGATATTATGAAATTTTTGAGGACAAAACCTTTTGTGGTAGTGACTTACGCAAAGATACATCACTGGAAAGAACCACACACAAAAAGGTTGCAAAGGCACGGACACTTATCTTAACCTGCCATGGCCTTTAATCACAGCCCCACAAAAAAAAAAAGTGGTCTGTCCAGTGGACTAGACTGGTATATCCCTATGTATTTGGACCCATGAAACCGAATCTGAAGTCAGAATTGTAAGATTGGCTCGTTTTTAACCCCCAATCCCAAAAAATACCCCCCCAAAAAAAATTGTCTGTCCGGCGGACCAGACCAGTGTATCCTTATGTATTTGGACCTGCTAAAACCAAATCTGAAGTCAGAATTGTCAGATTGGCTCGTTTTTCAACCATTATCTTGGAATAGGCACCTTTCAACCTGTGCCTATTCCAAGATAATTTGGTGTCAAGACGTGTGCCAAGTAATTTTGCCGATTCCGATAACATAATATTATCGTCAATCACGAAATTCTCTGGTAATGGTTTTTGGAAATAAAAGTTTAAACAAACGGTTTTTTTTTCATTTAATATAAGTTTGTTTCTTTGGCACCACCCATATGTTAAATTTTTGTGTTATTAATATGGTTAGACTACCATTTTAGAACGTTGCCACATTTATCATGCGAATAATTACATCGCACAAAAAGTTCGATTCGCAGGGTGTCCGAAAATACCAACTTGCTCTATCACTTGAAATAATTTCGTGTACGGTTGATCGATTATATTCGAAAATAGGACCCCTGGTCCGTCGGACAGACCATTTATAATTTATAATTCCTTTTGCCGTTACTATTATTTATTGTTAATATAAATCGGTGAAAATGGTTGATAAACCAAATTTCTTCACAAACACGCATAAGTTTCAACAGACACAGTAGTTACTTACTTTCTATGTACAAACATTGCAATTACTATCAATTCTAATTGGTTTACAAAGTTGATATAAACTGCTAAAGCCAATTAAAAACAAGAATTAACTGAACTGATTTGATCAAGTTTGCAAATAAAAAGTACCTAATAATAACGTGCTTTAGCTACCCGCTTTGGCCAGTGGGTTCCTATTAAGTGATGTCACGGCCGACATTCGACAAGGCGGAATGCTGTCCATTTTATGAGCCTTTTTAGACGATTTATAGGTCTTGTAAAATTCTAGTTTTTTGCACAGAGTCCTAGAATTTTAAGATCTTTCCGTTAATCAAATAAAAGAAAAGTGCTAAATGAGCCCATTCTACCAGAATTTTTAGGGGATTTTTTGTATCCTTGTAACCAATTTTCTAAAAATTGAATTGCCTTGCAGTAAATGATCCTGATTTTCTATTAACCATAACTATTAAAAATGCAATGATTTTTAGATCTTTAAAACTGTTCATAAAAAAGTTGCCAAATGTAAAATGAGATCAGGAAGTAGAGTGATTCTAGTATATTAAGCGTTGCATGTCGCTCCTAAAATGTGACGTCATATTTATTCCGGTTACATGAGTTCAAACTAGCTATAAACTTTATTCGTTTTTGATAAGAACAGGGAAGTTGATTAAAGTGCTCACAATAATACACTCACTAAACTTCACCTAATTATAAAACTTTCACCAACAAAATGAGAACACGATGCAAGCTTAACCGAATTACTAGAAGCAATGTCTGGCAATCAACCATGTAAGCAAAGTTGTACACGGTACCATCTTAAATGATTCATAATATATGCATATGGAATTTGCACATCTATATAATTTTAAGTTGGTATTTTATTACATCAGAATATCTTGTGATGACATGCACTGCTTTATATATTGGAATTACTTTACCTACAACATACAGGGTTATTGGTAACTCGACGTATTCTTGTCATGGAATGTTAGAGGACCTAATTTGCAATCATTTCAACTCACATGTGTTATATGCAAAAGTTTTTAGTTTTCAAGATATTTCAGTTTTTCACTTTTTATCGAAAAACCCCTTTGCACATTCAAAATTAAATTTAAAAATTACCACTAATTCAATGGCAGCACAGATTTTAATTTTCGTACTTAGATAATTCTTCAAAAATGCATTACTTACAGTAAAAGTTAAAAAAATACTCAATGGTCCAAAGATGCAACAAGAAGTAAAAAAAATGT
This sequence comes from Rutpela maculata, assembly GCA_936432065.2. Lineage (NCBI taxonomy): Eukaryota > Metazoa > Arthropoda > Insecta > Coleoptera > Cerambycidae > Rutpela > Rutpela maculata. The sequence goes on from OW386285.2 coordinate 168,805,067, forward strand.
CTGATTTTTTTATTTCTGTTGCAATGACGGTGATTTATTACAAAGTTTATTAACACATTGGTCATAAAAATCATTTAAATAACATCTCTTTTTATTAGCGTTTCAACGAGGTAAAAATGTTATGAAAAAAATCAATTAGTTCCACGAAAAGTTCAATAACAGGTGAGCAGGTAGAGCGCGTTCATTGTTTCAAAGGAGCTTAATGTTGACAATTAAATAAAACAATAGTCTTAAGTTAATAACTAATTTATTTATTATTAGAAATCTTGTTCAAAATGAAAACCTCTGTTCTGCATATAGACACTTCTGTTTTGGTCCCTCATGAAGTGAAATTGTTTTTCATTTATTCCACCGTGTTGATTTTCCTCTGCCTCAATAATTGTTCTACATAGTTCACCGATGTTTTGTATACCAACTCCTTCATATGTCCCCAGACATGAAAATCCATTGGAGTTAAGTAAGGGCATCTCGCAGGCCAAGCAATTGGTTCTCCCCTACCGATCCAATTATTTGGTTACTCTTCATCCAGCCACTGACGTATTGTGATCCGAAAATGGGATGGACAGCCATCGTGCTAGAACACCATATTTTAAATAACAATTAAAAAGTGGTAGTTTATGTCGTTCAAAAGTCTTCAGGGACACAAAAAATTTTAATGACGAGATATTGGCCAAAGAAAATCATAATTTAACAATTTTTTCAACTAAAAATAATTTTTATCTGTAAAACGGATTCTTAAATGAAAAAAATGTATTCATTTGTTTTAATTTATTTTGTTTATTAATTTTTGCCATATTAAATAAATAATTATTTTGTTGTAAAATCAATTCACACGTACAACACATTATTATAAACAAAAAAATTAAGAATACATTTTCTTCATTTGAGAATCCGTTTTACAGATAAAAATTATTTTTAGTTGAAAAAATTGTTAAATTTTTGGCCGATATCTCGAAACCCTATCATTAGAATTTTTTGTGCCCATGGAGATGTTTGATTGACATGTCATAAACTACCACTGTGCAAAGTTTCAGCTCCCGGGAGTGAAAGCCAAACTACATATAAAAGGTGTGGGATCCTTTGGTGTTTCCAATAAAAAGTGAAAAATTGAAATATCTCAAACTAAAAACTTTTGCATATAACACATGTGATTTGAAATGATTGCAAATTAAACACTGCTACAATGTCGCAGACTTAAGGCATTATACTTATAACTTTTTTTTATAGGGCATTTGCATCTTTAGGAGCTAATGACGAAGACATTAGAAAAAGAATAATTGACACGAAATGTCTTATGGATCGTGTTGTCGATGGGTTGGGAGATGAAAATAAAGAAATCCGATTAGCTGCAGTACGTTGTCTTCACTCATTAAGTCGTTCAGTTCAACAGTTACGTACTACATTTCAAGATCATTCTGTGTGGCGACCATTAATGACTTTGTTAACAGGTAGGTTAGTTTAGGTTAGATTGATTTGTGAGTGGGCTACTATACAGTCCCTCCACTGCGACCATCTGGTCTATTATGGCTCACTCCTAATTATATTTCATCCAATAGGTTCAGCTTTTTAATAAAGCCGACTACCTTATTGGGTAAGAGATTGTCCAGGTCCTCTGGCAGCAGTTGCCCTTTACCAAAAAGAGAGAACCTGGTTCTTTCGGCAGCAGGACAGGTATATAGAACGTGCGCTGCCGTTTCATCCTCCTTCAAATACAGTCGGCATTTAGCGTTGTCCACTATTCCAAGTCTGTGTAAGTGGTGATTTAGTCTGCAGTGCCTGGTATATAGGCCAACTAGAGTTGGGTGTAACCTATTTAACTCTGATAGTTTTTTAGTTCTTGATTTCAAGGGATATGTATTAAACTCCTTTGAATGAACTAATCCTGGTAGTTCTTGCGAGTACTGGAGGATTTTCGTCTCAGCTCAGACCAAGATGGTTATTTTTGCAATTCTTGCCGATATGCCAAGCACTGGTCCTGGTCCGATAAATTTCGAGGTCAGGGAAGGTGCGGTCTTCCCTGACTAAGGAATCGGCTATTTCATTGCTCTCCGAGTGGCCCGTTATCCAGACCAGAGTTAACTTGTTGTTTCTGCCCAATCGGGTTAGAGCCTTTTGACAGTTCCAGACTAGTTTAGAATTGCAACGCTGTGAGCTTTTAGAGCTGCTTGGCTGTCTGATAAGATTTTTATTGATCTGCGTCTAGGATGCATCTGTTCATAATTCAATGGTGTGAATTTCCGCCTGAAAGACAGTCGCATTGTTACCCAGACTCGAAGTTATTCTTTCCTTTGGGTTACGATTGTATACTCCGGCTCCAGCGCCTTCAGGGGTTTCCGATCCCATTCGTTTCTTCCAGGAAACAGGACGTTAAAAGTCAGTTTATAGTTGGTCACGGCATCACATCTGAAAGCATTCCCAGGATGTCGTGACTATCTATGTCATCTAACAGTCTGTTGCAATCCATGATGCTAGCCTACGCCATATTAACGACCGCTTGTTGAAGTCTATATGTTGCCCACCTGGCCTCTCTCTCCAAATGGATATGGAGGGGGGGTAGTTAACAGGTATGTTCTAAATATCATATTATCCTTTATTTGTGTATACATTTTAATGACTTTTCTAGAAAAGAAAACCGCGGAATTCACTACTTCCACATCCAGATTTCTTATCAAAGTCCCCACTACTACCCCCATCCCATTATTAAAGGGGACGGTAAAGAGGGTGGCTGATGCCAAAAGAAAATTAGAGGTCTTTAGTTCTTGTACACGCAGTAAATCACAATTTCATTCCCCCCATTAGTAAAGGGGGGAATAAAATTGTGATTTACTGTGTGTACAAGAACTAAAGGCCTCTAATTTTTTTTTGCAGTACGTTGTCTTCATGCCCCCCCCCCGGATGGCTGATGCCAAAAAGAATTTAAGACCTTGGCTTCTCTTAGATACACTAAATTTTTTGGACTTTCGCTTGCTTTACCTATTTACCCCCATTTATCTCCCAAACCTTCAACAGAATAAGATCAAAATATAATCTAGTTCCAGGTCTTGTTATAATGCGTGTACCAAATTTCAAGTCAATATCGTACAGCATTTCAGAGTAATTGTGCGCACAAAAAAGTTAGACAAACCGACAGAAATTTTTTCTCGCTCAAACTTAAAATCTAGATGTTTCATGACATTCTAAGCCTATCTGAACAAAAAACAATTTCAAAAACTTCCACTCCACTACATGAATGTGGAAGTAAAATTATATCTGCTCTGGCCAATGATTAGTTTATAGAAGAGTGTAATTAGTACTCTGATGAGGAATAAAATTGTATAATTTATATAAACTTTTTTTTCTAGCTTAAATAGAATGACCAGCGATGTCTCATTAAAAATTTGGGGGGAATAAAGTCTGGAAAATTTAATCATCGGGTATGTTAAAGTTAACCAAACTTTTCCACAGGTGTATTCAAAATTTCTAAAATTTTGTACCAAAATTGAGAAAGATATTTCATATATATTTAAAAAACCTTATGGATATGGGTTAAATTTTCATAATTTCATGTCTAGGATTTATCATTAATGATAATTAATTACTGATGTTTTTGTGCGTTTTCACTATATGCAAATTTGCTTTTTTGTTATTATTAAAATGAAGTAGGTACTTGATGTATTAAAGCACTTCCCAACATTTAAACAGCATTCTATTGTCTATTGTATTAAAATTTCAACAAATAAATAACATAAACTCTGAATAATTGACAAGCTGTGATTGGCGGTGATGTCATCGGTCGCATTAATGGCTGAAATCTTATTTAACAAATAATGGTAAACACAGCATTTTATGTGATTAAATAAGAAATGGCTAATAGGAGATTTGAAAAAGTTACTTCTAGAAATTTACCAGCTGTGGACGTTAGGGTAGGTCGAAAAAAATAAATATATTTTTTTTCGAAACGCTTTAGAGCGGAAAAGTTGCCTATTGTAATAAAAAGAAAAACGGCATAAAAAAATTAAAATTGGTTGACATCTTCCGTTCGCGCATCGTACTTAAAGTTTATTATGCTTGTTTTATGGTTTAAAGAACAAAACGACCCAGAACTCACCATGTGGAGGTGGTTGCACGTCGAGTTCCACCCACACCCTACCCAATGAATCATCCAATTGTTGGTTGTGGTATTTACATTATATTTATAATTATTTACAAACATTTTCCATATGTAACACAGTAAGCCAAAGATATGAGTACTATGAGTAGGTTTCTTTGGCTTTTTTATATCTACTACACATTTAGAGTCTGATTTTTTGGAGAAATGAGGCATAACCAATCTAGACTTCGGTGTTGCTCGGATGTAGCCATCTCTAGTTTGATGTCCACATACTTTATTCGAGGTCTCTGTCACAAGTTTGACACACTTCTCCACAGCCTGGATGTGACAGGGAAACTTTTGTATTTCTCTGATGGGCTTAGTGTCAGAATTGATGAGTGATTTAACGTCATCTTCACTTAAGTCCCGCAGCATTGGGGGAGGATACAATACACAAGAATTCCAATAAGTAATTTCAGTGTAATTGGAAGCTTGAAAGTTTATCTTCGGTGGTACGAAATTTCTAAGTCTTCTTTGGGACGGTTTGTCTTGCTTTTAAGATCTTTCTGTAACCAAGCTCCCAAATATGTTCTCTTTCATCGACAAGCATTTCCAACAGAACATTCTCTTTGTGTGCAAAGAACGCATTTCGTTCTATTAATGGATCAACAACTTTAATTCGTCGGATAAATACCGTGATGTTTGGATTGCTTGAAAGACATGTTTTGTTCCGTCAGTAAAATATTTTCTCTTTTTTATGGCAAACCACACGGGCATATATGTCATACAGCTTGGTTACAGAAGAATCTTAAAAGCAAGGCAAACCATCCCAAAGAAGAAGACTGTTAGAAATTTCGTACCACCGAAGATAAACTTTCACGCTTCCGATTACACTGAAATTATTAATTACAATTCTTGTACGTTGTACCCTCCCCTAATGCTGCAGGGCCTAAGTGAAGTTATGCCTCATTTCTCCAAAAAATCAGACTTTAAATGTGTAGTAGATATAAAAAAGAAAAAGTAACAAACAGTAAGCCAAAGAATCCTACTCATAGTACTCATATCTTTGGCTTACTGTGTTACCTATGTTTGCAAATAGTTGTAAATATAATGTAAATACCACACCCAACAATTGGATGATTCATTTGGTAGGGTGTAGGTGGAACTCGACGTACAACCACCTCTACGTGGTGAGTTCTAGGTCGTTTTGTTCTAGCAACACGAGCGAAGAGTTGCACAGTGAATATTGCGAAAAATTGGTAAATTTCTGTTTTTTCTAAGACGTTGCGTGAACGGAAAAAAATAGATTATTGGTCAGAATTTAATATATTTAGGTTATTTAAACCATAAAACAAGCATAAAAAACTAAAGCATGTTTATGTAAATTTTATGCCGTTTTTCGTTTTACTACAATAGGCAACTTTTCCGCTCTAAAGAGTTCCGAAAAAAAAATAAAATATGCTGCTGGTAACTTGTAATGTCAACAAGAAATTACTCCAAAAATGCATTCAATTTAAACAGAGTTTCTTTTTTCACAATTTTAAGTAGGTACTTTTAATAAAGAAAATTATCCTTCATTCTATACTTTGCGAGTTCACAAATTTTGTTGAAATTTAAAATTATTAGCCAGATAAATTTATCATATTTTTAGCCCAATAATCACGCATGGCAATGAAGTTTTGAATAATTAACTTTGAAATGATCCTCGAAGTAGTAACATACTGTTGTCGTGGAAACCACTTTATATTACATTGTTTTTGTTTGTCACGAAAACTTTTCTAGGTGGGTTTTTGAGTATATTTTTCATCCTGGCACAAAACCACTTATTTTCCTTTATAAAGAGCTAAGACTTTGTAAAATAACTTGTGTTTATAATACAGAACATTTGTTTACCATCAATGCAACCGACGACGTCGCCATCACCCGTTTATGTGATGTAATGTTTTGCAGTAAGATTTCAATTTAAATTTAGAAATGCTATTTTTTTGGTATTAATCGACTGATTGTGGAAACTCATGTGTTTTTAATCCTAATTAAATAATTTTTAAAATGTGTGAAAACACTGAATTGGTTAGAAAGAAATGGTTGTTAATTTTTATTTTGTTTTCCAGATTCTCCATGTACAGAGTTACTAACTGCTGCATCTTCAGCTTTGTGTAATTTATTACTTGAATTTTCACCAGCAAAAGAACCGATGCTTCAACAAGGAGTAGTACAGTTACTAGCTACCCTGACCTCTCAATCTGACCCGTCTCTTCGTTTAAATGGAGTTTGGGCTTTAATGAATCTCGCTTTTCAAGCAGAACAAAGAGTGAAATCTCAAATACTCACCGCTTTAGGTACTGATCAGATATTTAGACTCCTTGCGGATTCAGACACTCGAGTACTTATGAAGACATTGGGTCTACTACGTAACTTAGTGTCCCCTCGAACTCATACAGATACCATGATGACATTGCATGGCCCACAAGTAATGCAAGGAGTGGTTTTGGTATTAGAAGGGCCACATACCCCAGAGGTTAAAGAACAGGCTCTTTGTATTTTGGGTAATATTGCTGATGGGGAGAGAGCCAGAGATCATATCATGTCTAATGAGGATGTATTAAAAAAACTTATTGATTATATGACACATCCCGCCCCATGTTTGCAAGAGTCTGCAGTATTCTGTATAAATAATTTAACTCGAAGAGGGGAGCCTGGTGCAATTGAAAGACAGACGAGATTAAAAGATTTGGGAGTAGTTAATATCCTTCAACAGTTATTGAGTACCTCGGATACTATTTTATTTAATAGGTAAATAATAATCGTAACATATCATAACTTATTAGTTTTTAAATTAAATACCACCAATACAATTCAGTTGTTTTTAAGAAGAAATGTTTAACACAAATTTTATTAAAATATTGACTCAGGGCTGGTTTATCAAAGGGTGCAGCAGAATAAGCATGGTAAAATGGCCCCAGAAGCGTTTGGGCCTAATTGTCAGATGATCGACAATAGGAAAAGAAATGTTTTTCTCGAGTTTTAGCCCCCCGTTGCCACGGGTAACCCCTGTACCCTAATAAACATGACATTTCATTTTCATTTTTTATCTCTTCAAGTTGTGCGTTAATTATTATGAAAAAAAAAAATAGACGATGTACATGCAATTTAAATGCATCTTAGGAAAAAAAATCAGCTGATTTTGCTGCCTCCTTCAAATAAAAAAAAAATATTTAAAAATTAGAATATTTATTTTTTCATGACTATTTCATCCCTAATCAGAATCGATCATTTTAATCAAAAAATAGTTTTGCATCGACAAAATTTACCATTTAAAATTTTGCCCTGGTTGCTCAACCAATAACAAGCCAGATAGAAGCAACCAACCGTTTTTCAGCGGCAAATTTTCCTTTGTTTTTTGAAAACATAGTAACCGATTCAACAAGTCAATAATTTTTGCAAATGTCAGTTCATGTCAGTTGTAAAAAATGTGCGAGAATAACGGCCCTAAATGTTCAAGATTTGGTGATTTATCCATTGAAAACATTGAAGAGTCCATTCTAAAATTTTTATTCATGAAATAGTCATGACGAATACCATTCATGATATAATTTCATCTGGCAAAATTTAATGATTATTCTACTCGAGTTTGTTGCTTTGGTAATTTCGCTCTTGACATTAACAAAAATAACTAGCCTAACGGCTCGTTATTTTTATCTGTCAATGTCAATCGCGAAATTGCCAAGCAACAAACTCTCTTAATAATCACTAAATTTTGCCGACAAAATTATATCACTTATGAAAATAATGATTCGCATACACAAAACTTTTACCAAAAATACATTGTGATTAGTAGTTTATTGTAGATTTTTTCAAATTTTTTGAAGCTGTACGCCATAATTAAAAAAAAATGAAAACTGTTACGACGCATTGTTTAGTGGTGCTTAACCATTGAAACTTTATGTATCCGTTTGTTTTACGTTTCATTCGTTCAGATACTGCCTCTGCGGAAGAGTATAAATATCTTCAAAAAGTTAGTCAAGTTATCGTAATATAAACATCATTATCAAGAAAATGTTTAGAAATAACCACTTTTACTACAAGCGGCATATTATGTTATTTATGTTGATACAAAATTATCTGTAGAAATAAAAAAACAAAAATTTTTTTAATTGTTTATAATCACTTTTTTAATTTTTTCATTATTCAAACAAATTATTAAGAAAAAATGTTATCCTTAAAATTTATTATTTGTAATTCTCTACATGGTGGAAAAAAGAAAAAAATTCTTTGTTAATTTATTTGTCTATTTAATAAACAATTTGTTATTAACATCGCCGAATGTGTTATAGTTTCTTTTGGATAGGAAAAAAATAACAAAAACAATCGTATACATAAACATGTCAAAAAAAAATTAAATTTAAGATTCTATAAAAAATATTAAAAATTTTTTTCTTGATATATTTATGTATACGGTTGTTTTTGTTATTTTTTCTTCTATCTAAAAAAATTGGAGAAAGAAAGAATCAAATTTTGAGAAGAAAAAGCTTTATGTAACTTTCCATAATCTTTAAGTTATAACGACTTAAAAATTGGGACAATAACTTGAGAAAGGAGATATTTCAACATAATTTTTGTCAAATATCACGAAAAGTATTACATTGAGCGAAAACATGCTACAGACAAATAAGAAAGCTACTAAATCGAATATGAATTTCTTATTTTTCTAATTTATGTAAAATTAATGATTTTGGAGAAATGTTAAATTTCTCAGAAATTATGTAGTCTAAAAGTCAGCGATGCATTTACTTAAGTTATATTAGCAGTCATAAGAATGAGTAGGCCATACCTCTTGATACACTATAGTCTGTTTTTAAACCAGGAGGACCGTTTCAAAATTACCGCGCTAAATCATACATCTGTGATTGGATATGCCTTCGCCAGTTTTACACAAGGCAATAATCGTAAATTATGACATGCATGTCAACTACTATTCAATTTTTAGGTTGAAAATGGAAACAAATTTTAAATTTGAATTGGTTACTAACCCCGGCTGTGTCGGGGTGCCAGACGTTCCATTCCGTGTCTAGTATGTTAAGAAGGGTATGCCTACTCATTCTTATGACTGCTGAAATAACATAAATAACTCCGTTGCTGGCTCTTAGTCTAATAATGGAACACATAGAGGTCGATGTATTATATAAAGTAATAAAATGCTGTACATATACTGTAGTGGTGTATTGTTGGTTGCTCAAAACACCAAAAAGATTCTGGTGTATTTTCTAGTTACTTCTATGGTGTGAATGGGACCTCTATATTTAGTCCTTCTGGTTTAAAAACAGACTATAGACACGGAATGGAAGGTCTGGCACCCCGACACAGCCAGGTGTAGTAACCACTTCAAATTCAAAATTTGTTTCCATTCCCAACCTAAAAATTACTAAGTTATGCAGGCTGTCAAATTTAAACATTTTCGTTTCAAAGACTTTCCCCGGCCGGTTTGGTTGAAAAATTTGAGGCCTCAACCAAACCGGTTGAAGCCCAAATTGTAATGGAACAATACCAATATGGAGTGTCAATAGTCGTAGAATGTTTTTTACTATTTTCATAACTACTAGCATTATTTTTGTAGATTTTTAAAAATGATGTAAAGCATTTTCAACAATTGCAACTTCCAGTTTTTGAGTAAAATGCTGTTCAATGTTGTTAATTTGAAAAGTAAGTGTTTTATGGATAGTGTATTGTTAAAAAAAAAAGTTTTCTTATATATTATAGTCGCAACAATTTATTTGCACAGTATTATAATTTTTGGCCAAGTTACATTGCTAAGTATGAATAATTTTTGCTTTGTAAAAAATATACGTGCTTAGTAAAAATGATTAATGTAAATAAACAATTTCATTCCTGTATATTTGAATATTTGTCATAGTAAATAATTATTTTTCTATGTTTCTTAATGTTATCTAAGTTGATATTAATATCTCCCAGTAATAGAACTAAAAATGCTTGATAGAAATATTAGATGCCCGATAAATATAATGGATGCACAGTAGCATAAATATTTGCTAGGTAGATATAATGGATGTTCAGCACTGCCGGAATTTTTTAGTTTATTATCAGTATACCATATGTATGTCATCAAACGAGTATCTGCCTTATAATAATTTTTTTCTGTGATATACGGATTGTAATTGGGCAAAACCTTGTTTCCTTTCTTTGGTTTTTGAATAACTGCAGAATTAGGATAAACTCAACAAATGGTCATGTAAGTATTTCTTTATTCTTAATTAATTGAGGTTAAATGTTTTCCCTCATTTTAGGATATTAGTTGGTTTGGCTCAGAGTATCAGTGCTATCAGAATACGACTCTTCGGAAGAAGAGGATAGTGAAAGTAATCAACTACCTATAAAACTCCTTAAGAAAGCAGACAGGCAGTTAACAGTTATAGAATAGAATAGAATAGAATCGAATAATTTATTAATGTTGAATACACAGAAGTGTTTACACAAGTCAAAAATAGTATATAAAAAAGGAAAATTAGCAGATAAGAAAAAATCTTATAAAACATATTTGTATAAATGTATATGAAGAGAGAAAAAAAAATAATAAAAACACTAAGTTGGACACATTATGTAAAAAGCTTAAATGCTAATAAAAACATCATCATACAACAAACAATATACAGCTAGTTAAAAATTATAATATACATTCAATAATTAATAATTACACATGAATTAACAAGATAACATAGAGATAATCATCAGAGACCACATATTGGCATACTGGTTTATTTAATTAAATTTGTGATAAATCGCTCAATAGAAATTCTTCAAAATTGTAGAAAGCATTTGCAATAAGATACTTTTTTAATCTGGATTTAAACTTAGTTTCACTCAAAAGTCTATGAAGGGCGTACATCTGCTGAACAAGATATATTCTTCTTTATGAAGAGACCTGGAGCTATTCTTTTAAAAACAACTTAGTTGATGGTGATGGTAGAATTTAATGTTGGTGCATTAAAATCAAATTAAGGGGGGAACAGTGACAAGCTTCAATTTATTTACATTACCTGTTTTAACAACAGATTTTTCCAAAAACAAAGTAATTTGCTTTTCTTAAATTGTGTTGTCATTTTTTCGTTAGAAAACAATCTTCTTGTTTCTACTATGTATTTGATACAAAGCGTCCATTATTTCTACCAAGCAAAATGATCAAAAGAACACTGTAATATTGCATTATTATACATTGACACGTCCAGTGAGCATCCATTATTTCTACCTAGCAAGAAGAATTAAAATAAACATAAAACATACCATAAACACACCACAGATAGTAGACAACCCCCAAATCCATAGCCAAGGCTGTACGGAAGGGGGTTACACATTTGAAAAACGCAGACATACATCCACAGCCACCGGTGTTGTCAATACCGGGGCTGGGGGTCGAACCCAGAGCGCGGTAGGCAGTCGATCAGCATGTTCGCCACTCAATACGTCTTAACCAATTGAGCTACCGCGCTGGTGCAATATTATATTATAGGCGAGCATAAAGGCGTCTTGAGTGTAATTGTATTTCGATCCTCCACTGAAGCAACGTTCAGCATGGTTAGTACTTGGATGGATGAAATCCATCTTGGGAAACAGCGATCTCGTCCTACCTTCTAGTGGCTTGAATATCAGCGTATACGCGGAAGCTATGTAATTTCAAGACGAGGATTACATAGTGGATATACCATCCTTTGGAGGGGATGTAAAGCAGGCGGTCCCTTGTCTATTAAGTGTTAAGCAAGTAAAAGATCCCTACTCTTCTTAGGAGAAGAGGTTGGGTAAAATTTCCAGGTTGGGGGTAGCTCGTCTTCTGGCGTCGGTGGTAGGCCCTGGTAGCGGAAATAGACGACGTTAAATGAAAAGATACAAAAATATATATATATATATTATTATACATTTCATATATGAAATATATACTTGCAAAAACTACTTATAAAATGGATATTATATATGATAACTCAAATTATTTGCTTTGCAAAACATTACAAAATACATAGCAAATAATTACGATTCTTATATAATTATAAAAAAAAACAAGCAAACTTTTTCTTAAATATCATCGTCATCATCATGTTCCTTTTTATCTTCACCAAGATCAGCATCATTGCTATTCATGAAAAAATAAGAAGTAAATCTACTGTTACTAGAGAACAAGTTGGAGTTGCTGTAATGGAGCAAGAAACTCGTTTAAAATGTAATGATTATATAAATTTAACAAAAGTTGATGAAAATATGCCAAAAAGCAATGAAAATGACCAATGGAAAAAAATTTCACATAAAAAATGCAAGCGCCCAGTTATTGTTGGAAACAACAGCAACATTAAAATTAATGGAAAAGAAATCAAAGGTGTCCCAAAAACAATATTATTACATGTATATAGGGTTGATCCATCTATGACGGTAAATGATTTAACAGACTTATTAAAAATACATTTTCCCTAGAGGCAACGAGTCCAAAACACCTTAAGCTAGACTTTTCTTATATAGTCAATATTCTTGAAGAAAATTACAGTGAGGCAATGGAAGCTACAAAATGGCCAACTGCTGCATATATACGTTTTTTTCAGCTTCAAATCAGATAATTTCGGATACCGAAAATGGGAAAATAAATTATGATCTACCTTTATTAAATATTCAGTGTTAGTGTTTAACCCCAGCCAAATTTGATAATATGGTCGTTGATTATACGAACTTAAGTATTAAGTTTATTTGCTTAACAGAAACATGGTATGTTCACAATAGTATAACAAATTTTACATTTTCCGGTTATAAATTAATATATTACTGTAGAACTACTCGAAAAGGGGGAGGAGTAGGGATAAGGTGTAAATCAGGACTAATGGTGCAATGCTTAAATATTAGTAAATACTGTAGTGAACAGGACATTGATGTGTCGGGGCTAGTATGGACTACTAATTTGAAAAAAAATATTCTCTTAACCTGCTACAGATCTCCTAGCGGGAATTATGAAATTTTATCACTAATTTAAATTTAATTTTATTTATAAACCAAATATTCTTATATTTTTAACTGGTGATTTCAATGTAAATTTACTAAAAAAAAAGTGAACAAAACAATTTTTCCGAACTTCTTACTTCATACAGTCTCAGTCCTAAGATTCCTAGATCTAACACGTATAAGTCCTACAATTCAGACAGTGATTGACCAGATATATACAAACCTTTCTGATAATAATGGTAAGACTGCAGTACTTGATAATACGATTTCTGATCATCGTACAGTTCTTTTTTCAATGAATAGTGATGAGGAGGAAAATAACTCTGAAAGAATTTCTGTTAATGGTAGATTGTCCGTATTTATCCAATGAATCCGAAGTCAAGTTTAATTATTTTTATGATACACTAATTTGTTATTTTGATAAAGAATGTCCACAGGTATGTAAGAAAAACCACAAAAAATCAGGTAAAGAATGAATGGGTGAATGAGGCAGTTATAGAGTCTACAAAAAGTCAGTTTTACTTAAACAAAATTTATAGTTCCAGTAACACAAATAAATCTACTTGGAACATCATATCGGAGATAACAGGTAAACCTACACGAAAAGAACATTGAGTTATCAATAAATGACATTAATACTGTAAAATCACAGCGAATATGTGATGAATTTAATCATTTCTTTATAAATGCACCCTATGAAAAGATAAATAAAATAACATCTTCAAAGTTATATCTAAATCTCAATGATACCAGAATTTCTAACAGTATGTTTCTCTCACGTTTCAGAGGAAGAGGTTTTATTTATCATTAAACATAAATTAAAAAATAAACACTCCACTGGAATTGATAATATTTCAGGCAATTTAATTGAACGGATAGCTGAATACATTGTTAAACTTTTGACTCATATAAATATAAATGTATCTTTTACCGAAGGAATATTTCTTTCTAGGCTAAAAACTTCCCTGGTTTAAATATATGAACAACTATCTTCCCATATCTGTTCCACCTATAATTTCCAAAATATATGAATATGCAATTTTGTTACAGCTACTTAAATTTTTTCACAAAAATAATATCTTAAATAATAACCAACATGGCTTCCGTTCTGGTTATTCAACAATCACAGTGGTTCACTCATTTTATGAAAAAATATTGGTAGATAGATAGATAGATAGATAGATAATACTTTATTAGTTCCTAGTAAGTTACAAAAGAAAAAACTTACATAAAATACCCTTTGCGGGTGTGGAACATGTCAGAAAGGGCATAAATTGTAATCAAGTACATACAAAAACGAACAATAGCATACACATATTTGTAAAGAATTAAAAAAAAATATATATATATATATAAAGATAAAAACATTCAAAATACATACAAAAACGATAGCATACACATAATAATTGTAAAGAATTAAAAAACAGGTATAAGGTATAGTCATTATTAAAAAAATACATATATCTACATAACAAACATCATACGTTTTTCATGAAATCTTTATCTTTTAGAAATTCTTCAATTTTATAATACGGCCTTTTCAAAAGGAAATGTTTTAATTTCTTTTTTAACTCATTTTTTGGGAGATTTCTAATCGATTCCGGTAATTTATTATATATTTGTATAACTGAGCAGTGAACATTTTTCTGGATGTAGGTAAATTTTGGCTTATTTAACGTTATGAGATCACTTTTGCATCTTGTGTTATGCTCATGTTCTCTCTTGCAATTTGTAAACAGACACTTGTTTTCAATAACAAAAATTATAGATTCATATACATATAGACTGATTAAAGTTAGTATTTGATAATTTACGAAAATAGGTTTACAGCTGTCAGTTTGCTTCATCTTAAATATGCCTCTCAGACACCTTTTTTGCAACATTAAAATTCTATCAACTAAAACCGAATTTGCCCAGAAAATTATGCCGTATCTTAGTTTTGACTGTATGTATGCATGATATGCACATATTGCCGCATCATGCCCAATTTCTTCACTTATAGTTCTTAAAGCGAAACAGTACTTTGACATATTATTTGCAAGTTGGTTTATATGCGACCTCCAGTCTAACCTCGAATTTATATTTACACCAAGAAATGAGACGCTATCTATAGAGTGAAGACTTGAATTTTTTACAGTTACTGAAAATGTTTCAGGAGATCTATTTTTGAAATTAACAATTTGTGTTTTATCTACATTTAACAAGAGATCATTCGATTTGAAACAGGATTCCAAAGTGTCTAAAGTATTAGTTACTTTAGTCTTTAAATCCTGTTTATTGTTTTCGCTGAAAACTAGTGTGCAGTCGTCTGCATACAAAAACATATTAACATCAACAATATTTGGAAAATCGTTGGCATATATAATATAGAAAAGTGGTCCAAGGATTGAACCTTGTGGTACCCCTTTCCTTATTTCCAAGGTTTCAGATTTTAAGATATTTCCCATTGTGTCATCTTCCGTAATACACTGCTTGCGATTTGCCAAATATGACCTTATTAATTGCAATACAACTCCCCTAAAACCGTAGAGTTCTAATTTTTTGCACAAGATATCATGATCGACACTGTCAAAGGCTTTAGACAGATCTAAGCAAACTGCTACAGATTCCTTCCCTTCATTTAAGGAGTCTAGTATATGCACTAATGTTTGATATATCGCACGGATGGTTGATTTGCCTTTCCTAAAACCATTTTGAACATTTGTTAGGATGTTGTGTTTTTCTAAGAAACTTATGAATCTATTATGATTCTCTCAATAACTTTACCAATATTTGATAGAAGGGATATTGGTCGGTAATTACTGACCTCATCTTTTGCTCCTTTTTTATAGACAGCTTTTATGTGGGCAATTTTTAGTCGTTCTGGATATATACCCATGCAAAAAATTCGGTTGATGATATGTGCTAGTGGTTTGCATATTATGTCAGCTGCTTCTTTTAACAGACATATTGGAATAAGATCTTCCTCGGACGATTTCTTATTTTTTAAAGATCTAATACAATCTAATACCTCTCCCGGATTTGTAGGAGTCATGAAGATGCTGTTGTTGTTTCTTTTTATAGAACTATAGTCATATGGAATATTAGGTTTAATATCTGGACAAGCATTTACAAAATAATTATTGACTTTATTTAGCACTGTTTGTATATCTTCCGTGTTATTTTTAAAATTTTCAATAATAGTATTTTTACCATTATTCCCTTTGTTTTGAGTTATTTTGTTCACGAGTGTCCAAGTTGCTTTCGTTTTATTCTCAGATTTTGAATGAATTCAACATTTGAGATTCTTTTGGCTTCTTTTATTACTTTTTTTAGGATATTTACATATGAATGGTATATCTCAGGATTGATTTCCCCCTTTATTTTTTGGTTATGCATTTCACGTTTTTTTTTACATGATATCCTTATTCCTTTTGTAATCCAAGAGTTTGCATTAGATTGTTTAGCCTTTATTTTTTTGTTTACAAATATTAAGTTCATTATGCTGGTGAGCCTATTAATTAATGTATCATACGCTTCATTTGGATTTTCGATATTATATATGTCATCCCATTGATAATTTTCTAGTTTCTGTCTATACTGTTGCAATTTCCCTTTAGAAAAAATTTTTTTGTTAATTGTATCTTTCATTTTTAAATTGTTTTGTATTGAAAAGCTAAGTAGCTGCGCATGATGATCAGATAGTGCAGAATTTATAACTTCACCACTTTTAAAATTTTCAAAGTTAATAAACACATTGTCTATTAAACTTGCTGTTTTTTTAGTGACTCTAGTTGGCAAAAAAACTGTCTGAGAAAAACCTTTTGAATTTAGCAAATCTATAAATGTTTTTGAATCGAAATTTTCCTTCAATAGGTTTATATTGAAATCTCCACAAATGATTATATTTTTTAAACTTTTTTTGAATTATTTCTAAAATTTCCTCAAGTACATTCCGAAAATTTCTTATAGATCCTAAATTTGTTCTATAACAACATATTACCACTAATTTCATTAATACATCTTTTGCACATGCAAGTTCAATATGCCCTTCTACACTTTTTCCTGTTATGTCTTTATCTTCCTCAAAACTAAGTCCTTCCTTTATGTAAATTCCGGCTCCACCTTTGTCACTGATTTTCCTGCAATATGCTGATACCACTTTATATCCTTCAATTGGCAGTACCCCAACTTCATCTTTCTTTAGCCAGTGTTCGGTAAAGCATAAAATATGAGGTTTCTCTTCTAATGTTTCAATGAATGCTTCTACTTCCAAGGTTTTATTTCTCAGACTTTGTATGTTTTGATGCAGTACATTGAATTCGTGATGGAGTTTCTTATTCATCTGGGGGACTGCATTATTTGTTGTTGAGGAGCTCGCTGACGGTAACATTTTTGTAGCAGGCTTTCTTTGAGGTTTTATTGGTTGCTATTTTCCCATATAATCGATTCTTGTTTTATGGTTGTTTATTAATCTTAGGTATGTCGGACAACTTACATCAAACGATGAATGATTTACGTTTAAATCTAAGTTGAACTTTTTTTTCATGGCACAGCAATTTACACATTCCTGTCTCTCTTCCTGACAGTCTCTTGTTTTGTGGTCTTTTTTGTTGCATTTTCCACATACTTCAGTGTTTGGACAATTTTCTATTTTATGATTGAATTGATAGCATTTGAAACATCTCATGGTACTTATATATTCATAAGCGGGACATACTTTATATCCAATACATATTTTCCCTTCTGCTTTACCAATGATACAGTTAAAAGTTGCAGCATCACATTCAATTATTGCAAAGTACTTTTGTATCATTTTTTTATATACCTTTATATTTATTAAGCATTTTTCTGAGAGTATTGTCTTATTCTGTTTCTTTATTTTTTCAATTAATCCATCATTTGTATAGTCCTCATCGATGTGGGTAATTTTAATACATGGATTTCTCTTTGCAGGTATCTTAGTTGAGTATTGGCTTCCCATCGTTGCTTCTATGTTTGTTTTCAGTGTACTAGCTTCGTTGTCATTTTTGCATTTTATTATTACTGCACCGTTTTTTGCATCTTTTAGGCTGGTTATTCCAACACCAATATCTGCCGGATTGACTTTTTGTTTTATTTCTTCTCTGGTTTTAGAACTATCACATGTTTTGGATGTTGTAGGTTTAACTATTACCACACTTTCAGTTAGTTTTTCTGCATATGTTTTCCTGTTTTGATCTGTTTGTCTCTGAGTCTGGCTTTGATTCTTTTCCACTTGCTGGCATTTTTCCTCCAAGGACTTAATTTTCTGTTGTAGAAGAGTTATTATTTCTTCTTTATCTTGAATTATTTTGTCTTTTTGGGCATTTAAATCAGATAATAAACTGACTTGTTTTTCAAGACCATGTGCGTATTTCGAATTTGAGGTTAGATCCTGTTCACAGCAAATTATTTCAGTTTTAGTAAGTATTTTAACATTTTTTTGCCTCTCCACACAGCTAGCATGGAACATAGATAAACATTTTATACAAACAGCAGTTGATACTGTTTTACTTTTACAACACTTATAAAATTTCTCAGGAGGTTTTTCCTCTTGCTCGCGCGTCATTTTGAGGTTAACAATAAATTATATAACTGGAGGCACTTGAGAAGGGCGAGAGCCCAACTGGAGTCTTCTGTGATCTGAGTCGGGCGTTTGACTGTGTTCAACGTGATTTATTATTAGACACATTAGATAGGTATGGGGTAAGAGGATTGGTTTGTCACCTATCTTAGTGAAAGGCATCAAATGGTAAAAATGAATTATTTTGATCAAAATAGGAAAACCTACACATCAACAAAATTAGATAGTAAAATGGGGGTCTCTCAAGGTGCTGTATTAGGACCTATTATGTTCATTATTTATATTAATGAGCTACCCGATACACTGACTGAGACCTTCATTTCATTGTATGCTGACGATGCCACCTTTCTTTTTTCTGATATGTCTCATGATTCGCTCCAACGTAAAATTAACACTACTGCTGATCGTTTATGTAGCTGGTTTAGTAACAATTTGTTGTTCTTTAATGCCTCATAGACAAGTCGTATGACATTTCATACTCATCAAAATACCACCATTCCTGACCTTAATGTAAATATATATAACTGCAACATTGAAAAGGTGGCTGTACGACATTTCTTGGCATAGATTTCGATAATACGCTAACATTCAGTAATCACTTACTAGTATCTTAAGGTCTGGTTTCCTTGAACATTCGGTCGCGGAGAGCGGACAGTCCGTCGATCGCCGAGGACAGTGATTTCTGCCCGAAGTGGTTTGTTAGAAATTGTAGTTTGTCTAGTTTTTTTCTCGTCCGTTGATTTGTGCGTTTGCATTTTGACCTAACCAGAGGATGGACCCCAATCAATTAATTGCATTTTTATTGTTGGAAGAGGAAAAGAGGACTTACTAAAATAAGCCAGAGAATAACTTATTTTTGTGCCGGGATTAGGAGGGCGCTTTTAATATTACTGTAGAGAGAAGATTATTTGAGATGAAATGACATTTGAATGATATTTTCATATTACTGATTGTCTAAACTGATATTGGAGATATATTTTATAATAAACAGACACCAAAATGCATCTGCACACTGGCAGTTCAGCTGAACGATTCAGTAGTAATCAAACTCAACAGATTCGGACGGAGAGGTCGGTTGTGCGCTGCGGAGCCGTTCATGTGAGCGGACTCCAGCAAACCAGCCTAATTTAAATTCTCACGAAAAAAATCGCCATATCGGGGCGGTGGACAGACTGTCCGTTTTACGCGACTGAATGTTCGAGGAAACCAGACCTTTACATGTTTCCAGATTAGAACATTGAAAACAGTCTTGGATATGTCTGGTCTATTGCTGTTTTATTCATTCTAGATGATTTTATGGTATCACTCTATGGGCAAGTTCCTCTTATACGCAAAGCGCATTATAAGGTATGGTGGAAGTACCTCAAATTCATTTGTGTCGTAACTTTTTCCGACAGTATAATATTCTCCCTTTACTAAGTATACATATTCTAAAATTACTAGATGTTTATAAAAATCAACATAAATTTAATAAAAATGAATCCATACATTCTTATAATACGCACGACAAATGTAATTTTCACGTTCCATTCAAACATTTAAATATGCCATCAAAAGCCCACAATATCTTAGGCCTGAAATTGTATAACCACTTATCTTTAATATATAAAAATTTAAAGAACGTTTTTATTTTTAAGAAGAATGTCAAAAAATATTTTTAAAAAATTTGTGCTTATTCTGTTCAAGAATATCTTGACAGTGATATCAATGTTTAAAAAAACTTAACTTTACGATCTCGAATGTTTCTGTGAATTTTGATATACTTTTATGATCTTTTATATATATTTTACTAGGTACATGTATATATTTATGTATTTTAATATTTATTTTATGTACTGACTTGTCCCATAGCATGTATGTAATTCTCTTATTGGATCAATAAACATTCTATTCTAATAAACGATTCTCAAGTCGAACAACAAATGCAAATATGCTCTTACGCAAGTTGCATACAACGGATGTCGAGATAGTGTTTGTAAAATGGTTACGTTGAATACTTCGAAATCACGTGGAGTATGTTGAATACTCCAACACTATAGATTGTCAGGCAAACAAATTAAACTATTGTGACGTCAAAATTAGTAAAATTTTAAACTCAAAAATTGGAAGTTGCAATTGTTGAAAATGCTTTAGAGAATTTTAAAAAATCTACAAAAATAATGCAAGTGGTTATGAAAATAGTAAAAAACATCCTACGACTATTGACACTCCATATTGGTATTGTTCCATTACACTCTCTTATATTTTAATAAAAATTATAAAAATTTGAGGCCTCGACCGGTTTCAACCAAACCGCTCGGGGAAAAGGTCTTTGAAACGAAAAGGTTTAAATTTGACAGTCTGCGTCAGTAATTTTTAGGTTGGGAATGGAACAAAAAATGTAATTTGAAGTGGTTACTATAGTTGACTACACACTTGTTATGTGTGTAAAAAATGTCGGCGTCTTTGGTGGTGTGGTAAAGATCAAAGACGCTGGCATTTTTTGAGTGCTTAGTAGATCTGAAGACAACTATTCACCTGGCTGTGTCGGGGTGCCAGACCTCCATTCCGTGTCTAGTGTGTTAAGAAGGGTATGCCTACTCATTCTTATGACTGCTAATATAACTTAAGTATATGCGTCGCTGGCTCTGCTACTAATGACACTTAAAAATGCTAACAGTCAAAATGAAAGACTATTAATTAGACTTTCAAATGATTTTTTGTCTATTTCTATAACAATATACAAGACAGAAACATGTGCTTCCTCACATTTTTTTTTTTTTTATAAAAACGCCGCTATTTTGTTAATGTAATGTAATAAAAAAAATATATTCTCATATACTGTTTTTCGTTAAAAAATTTTTGTCCGTTTACAGCACTTGCTTCAGAAAAAAAATTGCATTTTAAACTATAAGCAGATTTTAAAACAAAACGTAAAACAATTTTTTCTTAGCAAATATCTCGATAAATATTAGTTTAAGCAAAAAAATAAAGCTTATAAACTGAGAATGAGTTTGTTTAATATCTACGTAGGATTAATAGTTTCAGAGATATTTAAGTTTACAAATGGCATCTGAAAGATCATAGAATGAAGTAATTAGTTTAAATGTTGAATATCTTAGAAACCATAAAACTTCCATCAGAATTTCTAGGAAACAGAATTAAAGATAAAATATCAGTATTTTTTGATGATTTGTTTGTTTGTTTCTGTATTATAAAAAATAAAGAAGTTATGGCCGAATCAACATGCTTTATCACATTTTTATTTACAAAATGTCGTCATTTTGTTATTGTAGTTGTCCAGCACTTAAATTTTTTTCCAAAAATGCTGTCTTTAATTAACCTAGATGATCAATTTTTTTTGTACATTTAAAACACTTGTTTTAGAAAAAAATTACTTACGGCCGTATTCACCGTATATAGAAAAGCTAGGCTTATGATTTAAGCACGCTTATCTTGGTCATATGCACCGAAGTTAAAACATTATTTAAGCTCGCCTAAAGTTAAGCTCTCAATTTTGGCCACTTAAAATCGTTAAACCTAGCTTTTCGCCAATTATAATCTAACCTTTTTGACGTTTCATTTGATATTGCCATTTTGTTGTCAAAGTTACTTCTTTTGTGCCTGTTATCTTCTTAAAATAATAATAACATGGAAATAGAGGATGAAATTCTTTTAGAGGACGATATTGACGTATTAGACATAATAGATTTTGGTTTTCCACGGAGGTTTTACATTAGTCTAAATTATATTACGTATATTATTCTATAAGCGTTACAGCTGGAGGAAGCATTAAATTCATTTTCAATAGCATACCAAGCTTTTCCCTTTTGGGTTGAGGCAGCCCAGTTCGTTTTTCTTTCCGAACTTGTAAAGTTGGGTACTCGATTATTTGTTGGGTACTCGATTATTTGTTGCACAACTCATGATTTTTTATTTAAAAAACATTGCAAACTATATAAAATTGCAGGTATTTTATAAAACCAAAGTAAATATTAACTAGGATAATTAAAGACACCGTGCGTGTAATTGTCCATTAGGCATGTACATTCACGTAGCGCGAGAGATATGACAACACAGTGCTGTAAACTTGTCCGTTAGCGGAGTATCCCAGCTCTCAGTTATTTCATTTCAGCCAGCTGGCACACGCGATGTAATTCTTACTAGAGTGAAATTACTTAGAGAAGATAACATCGTCACAGAATACGCAGATACCGATATCATTGCCACGTGCTCGTTACCTAGGTAACGATACTATTTTTACAGCTGCATGGGCCTTAAGACTGCCTACTACTATTGACTAATATTTAAATAAAAAATGGATGGCATGGAGCACTGATATTATGCCAACTTTTATACGCAACTTATGTTATCTTCTCTAAGTAATTCCACTCTACCTATGCCTAGCGGGCTGCTACACACACGGTATAAACATTTCGGAAAGGATATTCTATATAACAACGATATATCGTTTTAGGCTTTTCTAGGTTAGAAATTCTTGACCGATTGACAGAAAAGTAACACTTTTTCAGGTGTTGCCAAATTGTTTGTAGGCTTAGCAGCACTGCAGTGCAAGACTTCACAATTTAAGCGCTGCTTTATATTTCAGCCTAGCTTAACTAAGCACCGCTTAAACCTTAAATGGTGAATACGCCCGTTACTGATGCCAAAAACAAATATCCTACTTTTCGAAAAATTCAAAGATTTTTCCTCTTCATTGACTCGGCTAATAGGCTTCTTTAGCTTAAACCTGATGAACATCGTCATAATCTTCAAAGGTATTATTTTGTTGCCTAAGTATGTAGGGCTGTCGCTTGGGTTCCAAAAATTCCAAAATATTGTCATCATCATCGCTTATTTTGTTGAAAGGTTCCATTGTTCGCTTGGACAGAAAAATGCTTGAAATTTTTCTCTTTAGTTGGTTTTGGATCACTACCTTCTGAGTGGAGGTTATGTAATCATCTCCTTCTCCCAGTAGGAAATAATTTTGATATACACATATAATTTTTTTTTCCAGAGTACAAAACAGATAAATCGAATATTTTACCATCCCTGACGAACTTTAAGCAACTTTAATGAATCTACTGTGATTCTTTTACAAAACCATTGTAAATTACTGTATTCTCATGGCACACTATTGTCGATATTGATGTTAATTTACCATTTTTCTAAATAATTTTAAATAACTCAATAACCATACATTTTAGCTATAGGAAATGCACATGAAAGGTTGAAAGGTAATAAAAGAGGAAAGTGAATAGACTTATAAAATGGAGTATATTCCATTTGAAATAAGCGATTTAATGGAGGTTGAAGTTGTCGAAGTTTGACCTCATTTTCTGGGCACCCTGTATATTTTGGGACATTTGTAGCTTGAGCCCACATAAGCTCCATCTCATAGATATATGGAAGAAACATTGGTTATTGGAATTTACCATAGCAAATTTTCGAACTATGGGTTTTCACATCAGATTTCATTAAAATCTAAATATCTCAAAAATTATTGGTTTTTCGATATGGAATGACATTGAAAGTTACCTTAAAATAATGAATAGAATTCGAATCTGGCACAAAAAATAAGGCATGCCATTTAAAATAAAGAAGTTGATGCCAACTTCTGGTATTTTCACTAAATAGAGCACTCCTGAAAACTCCCCTTTCTAAATTTTCAGCTTCCAATTATTTGCAGTTTTTCTAAAATGTCTAATAGGCCACTCACCTTGATGCACCCTGCATAAATAGTTTCTGAAACTTGGAATGCAAACATAGTCAACTTATTTCAGATTTATAGTGTGTGTTGTTATTGGACTGTCTTTAACTGAAGGATTAACAGGCAACAATGACCAAAGTGACCATCGCTAACTAATATTGTATTATTTAGTGACCATCACTAATTAATAAATTAGTGATGGTCACTTTGTTCATTGTTGGCTGTTAATACCTCTCTTCATTTGACAACTCTAATGTAGACCCTGAATCGCAGATGAAGGACGTTGAAACCACAGTTGGCTTTAAGTGTGTAATGATGTGTAATCGAGTAAAAAGTTTCATGCATGTAATAAATACATACAAATAACAGTGGAAAAGGAAAGTACAAGAAAACATAGACACAAGATGACACAAGGCGATGAATGTTGCCAATATTCCATGAATTTCGTCTCTTTTATATTGTTTGGGAATGTCTCATTCGGTATTTACAATATATCTACGTAAAAGCCTTTTCTGGATTTTCAGAGATTAGGGAATGCTAACCTGCTGATGTGCGCGCAAAAGAACGAAGAGATGTTTAATTTGGAATCTTGTCTTTCTCTCTCAGGAAATGAGGTTCTCTTTTTTAGTGTCGTATCTTTATATATATTATCACAGAGTACAGTAACTACACAGAGGCGAAAGCTTGAGTTTTGATGGCTCGATTTCTGTGACCTAGTGTACCGATTGCATCTACACTGAGAAAACGTGTATTTCGAGTTGGATTGAAATATATTACCATTTGAATTGTTTATAATCTGCGCTTATATTCAATTGAATTGGGCACTAGGTTTTATTTATGAAAATTTTAATTCGCGGCTAATGTTTTCAACCTCCCAAAATGAGTGGAAATAAAACCCACAAATCCAAACTTA
This sequence comes from Rutpela maculata, assembly GCA_936432065.2. Lineage (NCBI taxonomy): Eukaryota > Metazoa > Arthropoda > Insecta > Coleoptera > Cerambycidae > Rutpela > Rutpela maculata. Next base: position 168,830,310 of record OW386285.2, read on the forward strand.
AAACGATAAACGCCAACAGTGTCAATGCAAAAGTGAGGTTCATTGTTATACCATTTAAAAAATGGCGATGCGTATACAAATTTGGTTTTGGTGGGAAGGCTTGCTTTCGCCTCTGTGTACTTACTGTACTCTGTGATTTTATATTATTAGTCTTTGCTTATATGTAATGTGTGTTCTGGGTTTACAACAGTTCATTGATTTTGATATTTTTATTTGTGAGGCGACATTTACTAACATATTGTAATTTTATCAAAAGTCGCAATCCTCTTCAGGTACACTTGTTTTATATTAAAATGTTTATTTCTTCAACAACAATAAAGCTTTTCCTCCAGATGTCGCTAACTTACAGTTAAAATTTCAGTACAATTGAACTGTGTGCTGTTAAATTATCATGCTTAAAAGAAACATGATGGACAGTAGACAGACTTTTGAGACTTACTCAGAATTCGAACACATGAAACATAACATGAAAAATTTTCCTCTACGAGCTTTATTTACAATTTTAGAAGTGTGCCAATGTGCCGATCAAATGCAATATACTCTTCGTTTTCATATTTGCAAAGACTACAATAAATGGTTTACACTACTTATATTATCCCACTGTAACTATTTTAATAAAGATATGTTTATTTTCAGGGTAAAAGCAGCCCTTACTCAATTTGCTGATGTATGAATTTGGTTTAGTCTTAAACTTTCATGACCCCTATGTATGATTCAATGTGATGTGTATGTAGACTGAGGTGTAATTCTAAATGATTTTATCTTTCTAACTCTTTTATTGTTTGTAGTATACAGTAATTATATTAAATTGAAACTCTAAAACTGTACCTTGTATTGGTTAAAAATATTGTGTTATATATTTAATTGCACACTAAATATACTTTATAAAATTCTGTTTATTTATTTGCTTATTTTGTTAGTACTTTGTAAATAACCCAAATCTTAAGATTTGAGTTTTATAACCAAATAATAGTGCAGCAAACATAACAGCAAATTTCAAAAAACAATGAGTCCACCTCAGAATCTATGGTAAAATTTTTTTAAGGGAAGGGAAGGGGGCAGGGGGGATGTGTTTCTTGCAATTATCTTAAAAAAATAAGTGTTTCATGTCAAGACTTGAATAAGTTGTCAACTGTATAGAGTACTTTTAACGCAGGACGTATTGTTTTTGAGTAAATTGCAAAACTAGAGTAAAATAAAAATTTAATTTCACACTATAAATTTAGCATTGTATCTGGGTCAATTCTTATCCAAAATGAACGTAACAAGACTCAAATTAATGGAAATATAAACAAGATCTCTTGACATTTTGTGATATTTAAACTCTTTTAAAAAAAAAAATGCCCTCGAACCTGAGGTAGACTCATCGGTTCCTGAAAGACTAAATAAAGATGTGCAAAGTATCATTAATTCCTTAACTTTTTCCTTTATATTTCCTATTTTTATCAAGTGATATCCGAACAAATATACCTGCTTGAAGTTGGAGCTGTGATGAAGTAAATTAATAATTAGTGGTTCAGGAAAAATTAGCGTTAACCGATCATTTATGTATTTTGATCTATGACACAGAACATGACCGACCGATTAGAAACTCATTTCCATTATCTTAGGATTGCAGTGAATGTGGTGTAGTATAACAGACTTTGGCTTTTATCGTTTAATCTTTTCACTGCATTTTTTACAAAAAAATTAATGCCTCTGGGTTATCACACAAATTTTTTTAAAGAATTTACAGACTGAAATAGACATTTTTTATTTTTTTAAATTATGATGTGCTGATGTGCTAAAATTATCATATTTTTTTTGTAGTATCTTAGGATAGTATTCTATAATCCCAGATTTTTTACTATAGTTGCTCTAACATTGCTATAGTATTGTCTGATGTAGTTGAAGTCCATCAGCAAAACCAGCATTTTAGTGCTATAGAAAAATCGTTTTCTTCTAGTAGGTACATATTTTTTAAAATTCAGTATCGCCGTTTGACTGAAACTTTTCTCAGTGCATTATTTTCCTATGCTCCAAGTTAAGAGTGCACAATTTGGATGTCCAAAGACTTTTAAAATGCTGCAATTGTCGGACTTTACCTTTGTTAGTCAGGTTAGTTCGAGTTTGTCTGCAAGATTTTATGCTCTTAAAAAGCATGATAATATCACAGCATAGAAAGAGAGACAGCAGGTAAACTTGAATGGCGGGAACAGTTTGCGCAGATCGTCGCGCACGAACCATTTGGGGTTAAAACCTTGGAAAACAATCTGGGTACAATTTATTTAGTTCATAGACGTACTTAGTGTGTGTTATTGTGTTATTTATTGTTTAACATTTCTCTATTATTTTCAAGTATGGGCTCTGTGCTGCAAAATATTGCCAGAACAAACGTTATTTGTGCAAAAAGTCTTTTTTTAGATTCCCTACTGATCATAATAATAGGTAGGTAAAATGAACTGAAACTTTTTAATAATAGATACTTGTAGAGAATCTACAAAAAAGAATGTGAGTGCATAGGTGTGTATCTTTTTTAATACTTATGTGCACAGGAAACGTACAGTGTGCCTTCATGCGAATTGAACGAAATTAAATGCATAGGTATATTGCCAAAGCAATAAAATATGGGTACTCTTTACCTGTAAATAAGGAATTATTGCAGGTAGAAAAATTTCGATGCGTTTTGTTTTATTTACAGAAAATTGCTTAATTATAAATTATTACATAAATTCCATTCTATTCTGTTCTATGTATTTAGTTTATTTACCTTTTACTCTATTTAGTAGTGATGGGTAAAAGCTGTTATTTTTTAATAACAGGTTTAAACTGCTACTGCTATTTTGAAATAACAGTTTAAAGTAACAGATTGCTGAGAAGTACTGACATTGGTATACCGCAGCACGCAGTTTGCAACTGTTATTTCATAGACGTTGGCCGACGGGCATGAAAAATTCTTTGATTTTTATGTTTTGTAGAGGTATTAATTGATTTTTTTTTCTTAGGTTCATATACATATAAATAAAATATAAATAATTTTATTTATGTAAATCATTTTTTAAGCCTCAACTTTCAATTATTATTATTTTATGTTAAATTAATAAAGAAATACCAGCATAGAAACACGCCAATCACAGGGTATGCAATGACAATATTGGAGATGCAGGTAACGAAAATATACATATGGAGAAGAAAATATAAAAGCTCTAACAAAGTCAGTACATAAAGCGGATGGCTCGAGATTTCTACAAGGGCTGCCAGAGTTGAGTTGAATATTTTCAACTCAACTCTGGCAGCCTTTCATTTTTAAACTCGGTATGCAGGTAATTGAAAATATACACACAGAGAAGAAAATCGAAAAGATTTGAATATATTATGATTAAAAAGCAACTAAGAAGCGTATACATAAAGCCGATGACTCAAGATACCCACAATAATATTCAACTACATTAGCGGTCGCGTTGTGATTTCATTATTTGCTACTGCTGTTTTCTCAATAACAGTTTAACAGCAATCAGCAAGAACATTTTTACTACGTCGTGTTTCTTATCTGTTATTTTCGTACAGAAATAACAGTCTGCTAATGCTATTTACAAACAGTTATAAAATACCAGGTTGTTAGATAGCAACTCATCTTTACTGTTTAGTTCGCAAGAGTCCTCGACGAAGTTAATAATAAGTCATATAACGGCTATATCTGTTTGTTTGGGCTTTTCCAGGCGTGCTAAGAACATGAAATTTTGCAAGTAGATGTACTAAACTATCAAGAAAGTTAATAAAATTTGAAAGTCGAAATGGCCGACTCAATATAGCGGCCTAAATTTGAGTCAACTTTTTAGGAACTTCCTATGTTGGATAATTTATAGATTGTCATATTATTTGATAGTCTGATTTTTACAGGGGCGGCTTACGGGCCGGGCAACCCGGGGCCCCGGCTAGGAGGGGCGCCAAACTGAGGGCAAAAATTCTTAATTTTTTTTAATATACCTTTTATATCTTAATAATAGTTTTCGTTGGAAAAGAATAACAAATAATAGAATCTATATCAGTTTAAATTGTAATAATGCAGAACAGCCGAATAACATTAAAACAATAATTCAAAAATGTAACGCAAATATGTTTGTTTAGTTAAGAGACACCTCACTAGTCATACCTCAAGCTTCCTGTCCTATTATTGACTGGCACGGAGTTGATCATGAAAGATTTTGTATAATTGAAGGCAGGCAACATGCACTTTTCATTCAGAAAGAATTCAGAATATTCAGAAATTTGTTATACCAACATTAGTTGCATGTATTTCATATCTTACATAATGTAATGTGTTACAACCCCTAGAATGATGTATTTGCACCTACTCGAAAAAGAACCTACCAGAAGATTCCAAAGTGACATCTGGAATTATCGAGAGAATGGTGGCGTCATCACAGAACAATCGAGATCTGTCATTTTTAGGTATAAAAGACCGACCGCATTCTCGGCGAGTAGTTCAGAAAGTTCAGAAAGTATAGAAAGTGAGATTAAGACTTCCAAGATAAACAAAGTGATAAACATTGTGATTTTAGTCAGTAAAGTGTATTTAAATTAATAATAGTATTGTGAAGTATCCAGTAAATATTTAATAAAGTGTGTTAGTGGACATCTCTTGTTATAATTTTTGGAACCCACGGATTTGCAAGGGGTAGTTTCCTAAGGGTGGAAACACGCGACAAATTGGTGTCAGAAAGCGGAATTTTATGACAAGAGGAGCTCTGAAGTTGTGCTGGAGTGTTCGAGAAGTATTCTCGAGGTTTAGTGCTAACACAGGACTCATTTACTGGACATTGTTCGAGGGTTATTTTCGAACAGGAAAATAGTGTTAAGTGCATTTTTGAGACATTGTAGAACATTTTATTAGGACATTAGTGTGATAATTAATTCCTTTGAACTGAGAAGTGATAGAGACACTGAAAAAGACTCATTTAGTGCGTGAAAATTTCTAGAACTTTTCTATTTGGACATTAGTGGAGATTAGTAAATTCTCTAAACTGGATAGTGACAAAAGACTCTGAATAAGACTTTTTCGTGCTATTTCGAGATTTGTCTGGAAAGTTCCATTACCGATATTGACGTGACAGTTAAATTTATTTTATTTTAACATAATCTTATGCCTATAAAAACTAGAAGTATGGCATCCGATAAACAAATACAGGACTTATTCGAACAATTCCAAAAATGATGGCGCAGCAACGGCAGGAAGACAAAGAAGAACAGGAGATAAAACGTCATGAAGAAAAAGAAGAAAGGAACGAATTAAAGAAAATGATGGAAGATCAGGAAATAAGACGTCAGAAAGAAAAAGAGGAGGAAGAAAGAAGACGTCAAGAACAAGAAAGACAACGTCAAGAGGAAAAAGACGAACTCAGAAAAATAATGGAAGACTTGGAAGAAAGACGCCAGGAGGAATTAAGGAAAATCCTGAGCGATCAAATAAAAATACAATAGGACGCAATCATTTCTGTCAAGGAAGAAGTTAAAGAAGAGATAAACAAGGTCGAAGAAAAAGTAGATAAGGTTGAAGGAAAAGTAGATAAGGTAGAAGAAAAAGTAACTGAGTTTGAAGTAGAAATAGACCGGCTTAAACGACAGTTGAGAGATAGAGGAAGTCAGCAGGTGGTATCATCAGGTCAGCGACTAAAACCTCCTTCTTTTGACGGCCAAAGTTCCTGGACGACGTACAAGAGGCAGTTTGAGGCAGCAGCATGTGCGAACAACTGGGATAACGAGGAAAAGGCCATGGCATTAGTTCTGGCGTTAAGGGGCCAGGCCTCAGAATTACTTCAGACTATCCCAGTGGAGAAACAAAGGGACTTTAAAGTCTTGGAAGCTGCATTAGACTTGAGGTATGGCAATCAACACCTTGCCCAATTATACCAGACTCAGCTGAAATCCCGGATGCAAAAAGGAAAGTTTACAAGAATTTGAAGCTGCGATAGAGAGACTGGCACACCTGGCGTATCCGAGTGCACCTAAAGAATTCCAGGAACAATTAGCCGTGGGGGCCTTTTTAGATGGTATAAGGGACGAAGAGGTCAGGCGAGTTCTGAGGCTGACGAGACACCAAAGTAGTAGCGAAGCTTTGGTGCGTGCACTCGAAGTAGAAGCCGCTTACAGGGATACGCCAAGGTCGAGAGTGCGAGCTGTGACTCTCGAAGAATCGCAACCAGAAATGAACCAGAACCTTATGTTGACTGAGATGCAGAAAATGTTTACCAAACTATTGGATAAATTAGATGACCTTGGAAAGCAGGAAAAACAGAAAAACAAAGGAAAGCCGAGTGGTGGTATTAAATGTTACAACTGCGGCAAGGTAGGACACATGAAGCGAGACTGTCGACAGCAGAATTCGGAGAGTCGAGTAAATGCTGTGAATCTTGAAGAGGAGCAGGAAAACAGTACCAGGGGGGTTGTTCTGGCTAGGGAATGCAGTGCCCCCAGAGAAATTAAGATTTCCCAGCTTCGTAGAATCGCAAGCAGACTGTTGTTGCATGGATATTCTATTCACTATTATTTCAACCTACAAATAACGTTGAAGTTATTAATACCATAAAAACGTTAAAGAACAATAAGGCTCCGGGAATAGACATGATTACATCTGAAACGTTAAAAAAAATCGCTGAAGAAATAGCACTTCCCTTGACACATTTAATAAATGAAATAATTGAAACGGGTATATGCCCACAAGAATTTAAAATTGCAAAAATAAAACCTTTATATAAAAATGGAGATAAAAATGTAACATCCAATTATCGACCGATTTCAATTATTACCAATCTAGCAAAAATTTTCGAGAAAATTATAAAATCAAGAATTGTGAAATATACAAAAATTAATAATTTGATTTCAGAAAATCAATTTGGATTTCAAGAGGGTAAATCAACACAACAGGCCATTACGACATTAACAAATGAAATATATAAATCGCTTGATAGTAATCAGAAGTGTTTGTGTCTATTCCTAGATCTTGCCAAGGCTTTCGATACTGTTGATCATGAACAGTTGTTGGAAGCCTTGCAAGATATGGGCTTTATCGGAAATTCACTTAAATTAATGACAAGCTATTTAACTAACCGCAAGCAATCTGTTGAAATAAATTCAGTAATTGGTCATGAGAGAACAGTAACGTGTGGTGTACCACAGGGCACTGTTCTAGGTCCTATTCTTTTTACCATCTATATTAATAATTTGTTATCAATTGATTGTGAGGGAAAAGTTATTAGTTTTGCAGATGACACCGCCGTTTTCTATACAGATACATCATGGGAGGGCCTTAAGCAAAAAGTGGAAAATAATATGAATATTCTCATCGATTGGTTTAACCACAAGATTCTAACTATTAATTTCGAAAAAACTCTATTTATGCCTTTTGGCTGCTACAAGAACTCTTTACCTACTTACAACAAATTAACCATCAACAACCATGGAAAAAAAATAGAAATTATGTCAGCAGAGAAAGCTAAATATCTTGGAGTAACCTTTGACAAACATCTACGATGGGATTATCATATCGAGCGTGTAACTCAAACTCTAAGAAGTATTTTATATAAGTTTAAATATTTCAAATCATTTTTAGATATACCACATTTAAAAATATTATATTTTGCGTTAGTGGAATCACGCATATCTTATGGAATTCTTGGATGGGGCGGCGCTGCAAATAGTTACTTAAAAAAATTAGAAATTTTACAGAAAAAGTTTTTAAAAATAATTTATCAAAAAAATAATACTTACCCTTCCAATTTACTGTATCATGAGGCAAAAATTTTGGACTTGCGACAAATATTTTTTTTAAAAGCTGTTACTCACCAGTGGAAATACAAACATCAATTAGTTTTAATTGACCATACGTATGAAACTAGGAATAAAATGAAGGGCCAAGCGAAAACGCCTGCTGCTGAAAAATCGGTGGGTCAAAGAAGCTTAGCTTTTTTGGCCCCTAGATTATATAATGAACTGCCAAGTCAGGTAAGGGATGTACGTTTCTTAAATCAATTTAAAACTAGGGCTAAACAATTTGTACTCAATATGAGCAGGGACGAGGTATCCAAATTATTAAATGTAAATGGGGATTAAAATATATATTTATAGTATTGTTAAGATTAGATAGACAAGGTCAGTGTTTACTTAGGTGTTTTTGTGTGCATGTGTGTATGTATGTATATTGTTGATAAGTACATGGAATATATATTGTATGGAGTGCTGATGAACTGAGAAATTATTGCCACTTGCAAGTGTTACTTTTGTGGTACTTTCTTTTGTTTATTTACTTACAACTTTATGTCGTACATGAACTTTTTAATATATGCTATAATGTAGAGAGTTATTATGTAATGTGTATTAGTCTATGTAATTTATGTAAATAAACAAATTATTATTATTATATTATTATTATATTATATGTGAACGGAAGAAAATGTTTGTTTACCATCGACACAGGTACTACGTCATCAATAGTACGGCCAGGATTTATATCGGGCATAAAGATTACCAAGAGGCAAAATGAAGAAGTGATCGTCCGGACAGCTACGGGGGACAGGGCTACGGTTCATGGAGAAGTAGACCTGGGTTTGCAGATTGGGCATTTGAGGTTCGACCACAGGGTCATCGTGGCTGACATTACGGATGACTTCATTTTGGGACTGGACATTATGGAACAGTATGGATTTATTGTTGACGTAGGAAAGCGAATGTTAAGGATTGGGAACAAACAATTTATTTTGTCAAAAGTGAACGACCAATGTGAGAAAACCAGGCTGTTGACAACGCAGGCAGTCAAAACTCCTGCATTATCCAGAAAACCAGACAAGGAAGATTGCAAGCGCTACCCTCAGGTGGGAAAATTGCCGAACATGGTTGAAGTCAACATTGTCAAGGTCGATCTTCCAGACAGTTGGACAAAGAAAACTCTGAGGCAAGAGCAATTGCGCGATGTAGAAATCGGACCCATGTTGAGAGCAAAAGAAGAGGGAACGCGTCCAGCATGGAAGGATGTTTCCAACAAAGAAGTGGGACTGAAGGCTTTATGGTCACAATGGGATTCACTTATGGTCGTAGATGGGCTTTTGAGGAGAGCATGGGAAAGCCCAGATGGGAAGCAGGTTGCCATGCATCTAGTGATTCCCAGGTGTCGAGTACCGAAAGTACTTCAGGAAGTGCATAATGGAGCATCCGGTGGACACTTCGGCGTTAATAAGACCCTGAATAAAGTACGAGAACGATTTTATTGGGTAAATAGTCGTCAGGATGTGGAAGCTTGGTGTCGCAATTGCAAAATTTGTGCAGCAAGTAAGGGACCGCAGACTAGAAGTGGGGGTGCAATGAAACAATATAACGTCGGAGCTCCTTTCGAGAGAATTGCGATCGATATAGCCGGCCCATTCCCAGTAACCAAGGACGGTAACAAGTATATACTGGTTGCCATGGACTATTTTAGTAAGTGGCCAGAGGCCTATGCAATTCCAAACCAAGAAGCAGTCACTGTTGCCAAAGTCTTGGTAGATAATTTGATATGTCGGTTTGGTGTACCCCTGGAGCTGCACTCAGATCAAGGGAGGAACTTTGAGTTCAGGGGTGTTTCAGCAAATCTGCAAGTTATTGGGGATACACAAAACACGGACAACAGCCCTTCACCCGCAATCAGATGGAATGGTGGAACGACATAACAAGACCATGAAAGAACATCTCTCTAAAGTGGTTCATAAGAATCAACGTGATTGGGATCTCCACATACCGTTCTTCCTCATGGCATACAGAGCTGCTATCCACGAGTCTACGAAACAAACACCAGCCCGTGTAGTATTTGGACATGAGATCAGACTGCCATGTGATTTGATTTTCGGAACACCAGGCGGAGAACAGCTTCCTGTGAACAGCTATGTGGATGAAATGAGTGAACGGCTAAGAAATGTTCATGAGCTGGTTAGAGACCAAATCACCATAGCCAGTGACCGAATGAAGGCTCGATACGACCGTAAGGGTAGTTCAGAAGGGTTCAAGGCAGGAGATCTGGTTTGGCTGTATAACCCACAGCGAAAGAAAGGGAAGTCACCGAAACTTCAACCTCCTTGGGATGGACCGTATACTGTTATTACCCGAATAAATGATGTCGTTTATCGGATTCAACGAAACAAAAAGTCCAAGATGAAGATCGTACACTTGGATAGACTGGCGAAGTATGTGAAAGAGGCTGAATTGCCTGACCGGGACGTTCAGGCTTAAGGAGGGGGCAGTGTAATGTGTTACAACCCCTAGAATGATGTATTTGCACCTACTCGAAAAAGAACCTACCAGAAGATTCCAAAGTGACATCTGGAATTATCGAGAGAATGGTGGCGTCATCACAGAACAATCGAGATCTGTCATTTTTAGGTATAAAAGACCGACCGCATTCTCGGCGAGTAGTTCAGAAAGTTCAGAAAGTATAGAAAGTGAGGTTAAGACTTCCAAGATAAACAAAGTGATAAACATTGTGATTTTAGTCAGTAAAGTGTATTTAAATTAATAATAGTATTGTGAAGTATCCAGTAAATATTTAATAAAGTGTGTTAGTGGACATCTCTTGTTATAATTTTTGAAACCCACGGATTTGCAAGGGGTAGTTTCCTAAGGGTGGAAACATGTTACAATAATTTACAGTTTATAAATGAATAAATGGCAATTTGTTTTGTATGAAATATTAAAACAATAAAAAGGAACCTTACTCTAAGTAAACTTGTGTCGGGGGTTCTCTCATTATAATAGCGTTGAAATGGTGTAGACAAAAAAATTTATTCTTATTACAAATTAATTATTAGTAATATGCTGTAAATGCACATTGATGCATGGTAAACAAAAACGCACGGGACACGCAAATTTAGGTGGCTTAGTTCGCTGACGTGGGGTTTAAAAAAACAAATGCGCCTACGTAATTTTCAAACGCTGTCAAAACTGACATAATATTTGTTGACTAGTAAACCCTCCGATTAAAGAACTTATATCTAGATACATAATGGCTACCATTTCTACATATACCTTATTTGCTCCTAACATAGTCACATTATATGTCCATTAAAATGGATAGATGAACATCACATCCCATAGGCAACAGAGGCGGGTATGTGTAGAAGGGAAAATGTAAAATATTGTATCTATTTTATGTGATAATTATTGGTTAACTTCTAGGAATATTAACGCAGATTGAAAAAATACAATAGGTAAAGATGTTTTATTCAAGGGAAATATGCTTTGGAAGGATATTATTTATAATATTATTATTAAAACTATAAACTGAACCTTATCATGTTACGACTATGACCTACTTACTAATGAAATGATCAATTTCTACAAATGGCACAGCACTGTTGCATGTTGCACTAAACTGTCTAAATATGAACAGAGAATATTATTTAGGTATTAGGCAAATCACAACTTAAAATACAAAGACTTCTTCACCACATTTTGATCGAAAAACACTTTTAACATTAATGACTGATACTGTCAAAACTGTCAAACTGAGATTATAATAATCGAACTGAAGCCGACCGTGTACGAGCGGCTGCGAATACGCCGATGGGCCAATTAGCAACTTATGGGAAGAAGTGTCTTAGATTGGGAGTCTTTCGGAATCATAAAATTCATGCCATTATGTATCTAGATATAAGTTCTTTAATCGGAGAGTAAACCAAATTCAGATTTTACTAAATAAATAAAGAAATATGATCGTAGGTAAAGTATAGTATCTACATAATTCAAGTTGAAAAGCAATTACGCACTCATCGTGCGTAACTTTCCATTCGTGCGTAATATGCGTCTTACAACACTCATTACGTAGTATATTATTACGTAACCAGTTATGAAAAGAGTAATTTTACATGACGAATAATGTAATATTTGCCAAAACAAGCGAGAGCGAGTTTTGCAAATTACATGAGTCAAGTAAAATTAGTGTTTTCATAACATGTTAAGTACAAAATTTTATCTAATCCCGCTCTATATTAGAAAAGAAATGGCAATTTATTTTGAATACTATTTTACGGTTCCCAATCATAGCTACCGCTTGTAGCCGTACAAATAAATTATGTGTTTATCGCTTTACCTGAGCGTTAGTACAGATTGATGTTTGTATAAACAAACTTTACTTGTCAATCTGCTGAATTTTTTTAAGCAAATTAATTTGAAATTTGATTCAGATATGGATATTCCATCTAATATACTTAAAATAATCGGCTTTAGCAGTAAATTCAATAACATCTGGTAAATCGAAAAGCAGGCATGAAGAAGTATATAAGAAATTAGAAAATTGGTGTCAACAAATAGGTTCAATAATCAGTTACGTAAAATTTTTTTTACATAACTATAAATAGTTATGTAATGAAAATGACAGTTATGAAAAATGTGACGTTTCGTAACGTCAAAAATGCATTTAAAATTTGAATTTTCATAACGAGGCTAGATACACATAAATTACTTGAGAATGGTTTATCGAAATGCAACAAGAACATCTTTTTATTTCTAGTGATATGAGAATATTTTTTACAAGAATTTATATATATATATATATATATATATATATATATATATATATATATATATAAAACTAAAAATGTTAGGGGTAAAATATTGATAGCCACCCCTAAAACTACTCCTTAAGCAGAGGAGAGGGTTTGACTGGTACTATGTAAATTGATGCCCATTTCCAAATTTAAAATATGACATATATTTTAAAGCGATCGGAAAGATATGCCGAACAACTGATATTTATAATCCCCCTTTAAAGGGGTATAATTTCCTTATTATCTGTTTAGAGTATTTTTATTTTTGGATGTATTATCAGCCACATAAATATCCAGAGACAATTCTGGACCACAATGTATACACGCGGTTATGTTACTCCATGTGTTAAGTTAAAAGTAGAGTGTACGCGGGGATCGAAAAGATATCCTTGCACTTTAGTACGTAGTACGTCCGTGATATTTCTGTGATCTTAGGAAGGGGCGCCAAAAAGTGCTCCCGCCCGGGTGGAAAATTTGCCTTGAGCCGCCCCTGGATTTTTATAATAAAAATTGCATGGAGGGTGATATATTACTCATTATTTTTAGTTATATTTATGAACCTGTAGTGGAACGCAGGCATTCTACTATTTGATATTGTATAATTATCATCACTTAACTCAAGTAACGAAGGCCCTTCTGTTATAAAAAAAAAACCCAAATGAAGCTATGAAGAAACTATTGTTCTATTTTTTTGAGCTATTTTTAGTTGAAAAAATACTGAAAAAAAAATATATCAATGTATTTAAAAGAAAATTCTGTTTCATATGCTTTTACTTCCTATTTTTACGAGTTGGAAAAAAAATTACATATGACTTTTTTAGCTATCTAAAATTATTTATTTATAGAAATCAATAGAGCTGTCTGTTACTTTGTGATATTCCATTATAACAGGTAACGAACACAAATTTTTCTTGTTAAATATCACAATATTTTTTCAGTTTATGACCAAGTTCAGTTTCGTAGTTTCTAGTCTACATTTTCAAGCACACAGACTGTTTAATTTGAATTGGATAATACGGTCCTGTCGGAAGCATTTAAATTGTTTGGAATCCAACTCTGACTTTTACCCGAAATGGCGACTTCAAGGTGAATGATTTTAGTCACGCCAACACGAAGGAACTGACGAGAGTTTCTATGCTGTGATAATATTATTTCATGATAAACAGATAATACCAACCAGACTGCCACCGTTTTCTCTATTGTCTCTGAGGTTTGACAACGTTGCGAATGTTTGAGACAGGACACCAACTAGAAGCTAAGCATGCGGCTAGATAGCACGGGTAAAGACATTTTTTTTGGGACTCCACATAAATGATATCGATTTCAAAATATTATAAAATACTATCCCAAGATGCTACAAAAAAAATATTTTAATTTTAGCATCAGCGTATCATAATTTAAAAAACCACTGCCCAAGGAATCACTACTTCCACATCCAATTCTCTATCCAAGTCGCTCACAACGAAAAAACTTTGTATGTGGAAATAATTGTTTATGGAACTTTAATAATATAATATTTGAAATCCTCTACCCCAAAAACCCATAAAACGATACCCCACATCGGTAGTGGTGTGGGGGTTGTGATAGGGGGGGTGGTAGTGGGGGTGGATGAAGTAAAAAATGTTTAGAGGTTTCTGGTTCTTGTACATACACTAAATCATAATTTTTTTTCATCCCCTTTAATAAGGGGGTGGGGGTTGGTAATGGGGGGTGGCTAATGCCAAAAATTTTTTTGAGACCTTAGCTTTTCTTGTTTATACTAAATACCAATTTTATGGACTCTTACCTGCTTGATTTACCCATTTACCCCAAATTTACCCCCCAACCCTTCGACGGAACAATATGAAAATATAATCTAGTTCTAGATCTTGTTAAAGTACATATGTGTACCAAATTTCAAGTCAATATCTCAAACGGTTCCAGAGTAAACGTGCGCACAAAAAAAGTTAGACAGACAGAAAATTTTTTTTTCTTCAAGCGTATTAAAATGTTTAAATTATGTCACCAAAAACAGAAGTAGAAGTAGGACATTGTTTTACTAGTAACAAAATGTTAGTACCGAACGCCACCGTAGTGGACATTGTTTTACTAGTAACATAATGTTAGTTCCGAAAGCGCCACCGCAGTGGGTATTGTTTTACTAGTAACATAATGTTAATACCGAAAGCCACCGGTGGCGCGCTATCCACTAGCCACTTGTCATATTGTGTCAACATGTAAGACTGTAGTTTGAATATTTGTACATTTATGATAAATATGAATGAATGAATTTTTGCATTTTAATACGCTTGAAGAAAAAATAGTATATATTACACGGAGTAGAACGCCTTTTTTTGTGTTTCGCCCAGTTTGCGGCTTCGGCTTGGCCTCAGCCGCAAATCCTGGGCTCAACACAAAAAAAGAGTGCGTTCTACTCCTAGTAATATAATATACTATTTTTCTCTCAAACTTAAAATCTCGACTTTTCATGACATTTTAAGCCTATTTGAACAATAAAAATTTTTTTGTCGTTACTATACTTCCACTGGATGTGGAAGTAAAAATAAATATGGCCATGTTATTTTTTTTTAAGGATCTTCTAATGATATTACCAATTTCAAAAAAAAGAACATGTACCCATTTGATCGCTTTAGAAGAATTGTGTGTAGTAAAAAATCATCCTAAGATTCTACAAAAAAAAATTTTGGTAGTTGTGCCAAAACTATATAGGGGTTAAAAATCCATAAAAATTCATGCATATCTATAATGGTTAAAATTTTATTTGAATTGGTTATGTCCTTCAATAGATACAAATTATTTTCGAAAATTTT
This sequence comes from Rutpela maculata, assembly GCA_936432065.2. Lineage (NCBI taxonomy): Eukaryota > Metazoa > Arthropoda > Insecta > Coleoptera > Cerambycidae > Rutpela > Rutpela maculata. The sequence continues at coordinate 168,845,665 of OW386285.2, forward strand.
CAATTTTTTTTTACTCGAAAACGATTAGGGGCTCAAATTTGGTAAAATTGTGATATTGAAACAATCCAAGCACAAAAAAGAGCACCATCCGTGAGGGGGCAAATTCACCCATCTTAACAGACTATAGCCTTTATTAAATATGCCAGAGCTACATAATTACAAACTACATTTTTTCAGCAAATTATTTGAAATATCAATCTGAACCAAATTAATCTCAAAAGAGTCATTTAGGGAGAGTTGTACCAAAACCAAACTACCCTAACCCGGTGTTAAGCTAACCCCGTATTAAAATTTAACACTGGTTTAAAAATTTCACGAGTTGTACCATCTGAATTAACCCAAGTAAAAGTACAGAATAAAGGACTACCAAAGCAACACTCTCCGCAACGTCTTTGATGTTTCTTGATCAATTTTTGAGACTTTCACCATCTTTTTGTAGGTATTTCCGTCAGTTCATTTATTGTTTTAACCTAATATCCAACAATTCAACTATATTTTTCAATATATAAACTGACGGAAATACCTACAAGATGGCATCAATGGAATTTGGGCAGGAAACTTAAATGTGGCTTCTGGTAGTTTTCTTTTCTGTAGGATAAGTGCAAGAGTGCAAGTTACTAGTGATGGGAAGGTGTCGACAGTTGAGTTACATAAAATATAAGAAACTTGTCAAGTTGTGTCAAATGCATTATAATAGCTATTTATAATAATAATAATAATTTATTCATCATAGAAGCTAACAAAAAAAAACATCAACTTATCTGACTAGTCAAAAAAGCATATAACACAATAATTATAAAAATAAATGATCAAAACATACATTTAAAAACATCCAAAAGTAAAATTCATAAAATTCAAAATAAATACATAAATAAGTAGTAATAAATAGTAATACATACCATTAAAGAATGGGCCATAGAGTAACAGTGGATTCCTGACATTAAAATATTACGATTTAAACAAACTTACCTTAGTACAAAAGTTGATATTAACAGAGATACAGGGTGTTAAAATCAATATTATATTTAAAATTTTCCTACATAACTTTTGAAGTTTTTCAAACATTGGTACGAAAATTGGTGGATATTAGTTTTTTGATATGGGAAATTCAATTCTTCTCCTATTTTTGGTGTAAATCCTAGAGGGCGCCACATAAGCAATATTTAGGGTGTAAATGTACTCCTAACTTTTTCACCCGTAATGTTATAGCCTTTTTTATTAAAAATTCCTGAACCTACATCATTTTGACGGAGAAAAAGTATACTTGTCATTAGCCTTAGAAATTGACCGTTTTCGAGATAATCGCATTGTAACAGTCAGCCGCATAATTCATTATAAGAAATATTAATTTTAATCCAGTAGGCACACGGTTAAATCTGACAGTTAAATAGTTAATGATAGTTAAAATGCAGTTATGTAGAAAAAAATAGGTTTCATTATTATTACAAATTAAGCAGTTAAGTAAACAAAAACGATATCAATGGAAATGTCAAATTAAACAACAAAATAATAATTAAAATAATTGCTGCAATTCATTTTCAAATTGTCTTCCATTTAACTCAATACACTTTCGGCATCTTTTAAGAAAATTTTGCCTAATACAAAAAAAGGATTGAAGCAAATCACGAATATGATTTGCAGCTGCCACTATTTTCGGCCAGAGTTCTTGTCTTGTGTTACTTGTTTGAGAGTATACAAGGATTTTCATGGTACCCCATAGGAAAAAGTCCATTGCCGTTAGGTCTGGACTCCGTGGTGGCCATGGATGTTCACTTCCGCGTCCAATCCAACGCCTAGGAAATACATTATCTAAATGATTTCTTACAATCAGAGGATAGTGAACAGGTGCTTCGTCGAGTAAAAACCACATATTTTCTCGGATATCTAAAGGCACTTCATCCAACATATTTTGTAAATCATTTTTAAGGAAGTTTAGATAGTTTTCTCCATTTACTAGCGGTGGAAGTTCAAAAGGACCCACAAGATAATTTACAATTATTTCACACCAAATATTAATTTTAAATTCATATTGAAAATGTCTCTCTTGCGGCCCTTGGATTCTCTTCAGCCCACAAATGACTGTTTTTTGTGTTGTCTCCCTTCGAGTAAAAGTTGCGTCATGCGTGAAAAGGACCTTATTTAAAAAAGTTGGATCTCTTCTTTGCTTTCTTAACATAAATCCGTAAAATTGTATGCGACCGACGAGGAAAATCACCTGGCAACAAATCTTGTACTGGTGTGAAATGGTGTAATTGTTGCTTATGTAGAATGTTTGATACTGTGCCATGGGTTAGTCCAGTATTTGCAGAGATTCGGCGAATACTTATTTCAGGATTGTCTTCAATAAGATTTAATACTGCTTCCTCTTGTTGGACACTACGAACTACAGGGCGTCCATAAAAACGACTAGGATGACAAGAACCCGTTTCTTTTAATCTTGCAAAAAGTCTTGAGAATAATTTTTGCTCAGGTTGCCTTCGATTTGGATACGTATTCGCATATTTTCTTGCTGCAGCACGTTCATTATAACTTTCTTGAGCATAAATAGCCACCATATCAATAATTTCGCTGTTTGAAAAATTATACCTCGGTATTGTGCAAAAAATACAATTTTTTCGTAATAAATTACAACACAGTAATTGTCAGATTTAGCCGTGTTTAATTGTCAAAAGTAGTGTTGACATTGGCGCCTACTACGTTAATATTTCTTATAATGAATTATGCGGCTGACTGTTACAATGCGATTATCTCGAAAACGGTCAATTTCTAAGGTTAATGACAAGTGTACTTTTTCTCCATCAAAATGATGTAGGTTCGGGATTTTTTAATAAAAAAATATAACATTACGGGTGAAAAAGTTAGGAGTACATTTACACCCTAAATATTGCTTATGTGGCGCCCTCTAGGATTTACACCAAAAATAGGACAAGATTTGAATTTCTCATATCAAAGAACTCCTATCCACCAATTTTTGTACCAATATTTGAAAAACTTCAAAAGTTATGTAGGAAAATTATAAATATAATATTGACTTTAACACCCTGTATCTCTCTCTGTTAATATCAACTTTTGTACTAAGGTAAGTTTGGTTAAATCGTAATATTTTAATGTCAGGTATCCACTGTTCCTCTATGGCCCATTCTTTAATGGACACCCTGTATATAGCAAAGTTACAACTATTAATGATTCAAAAATTCATCCACAGAATAAAATGAGTTTGCTATGAGAAATTTATTTAGTTCATATTTACAAGCACTGATACTGTCATTTGTTTAAAAAAAAAACCGCTGCCCAAGGAATCACTACTTCCACATCCAGATTTTTTATCCAAGTCACTCACAACGAAAAAATTTTGTATGTGGAAATAATTGTTTATGGAACTTTAGTAATACCTATATTTGAAATCCTCTACCCCAAAAATCCATAAAACGATACCCCACATCGGTAGTGAGGTGGGGGTAGTGATAGGGGGTGGTAGTGGGGGTGGATGAAATAAAAAAATATTTTGAGATTTCTGGTTCTTGTACACACACTAAATCACAATTTTTTTTCATCCCCTTTAATAAGGGGTAGGGGTGGTAATGGGGGTAGCTATGCCAAAATTTTTTTTGAGACTAGCTTCTCTTGTATATACTAAATACCAAATTTATGGACTCTTACCTGCTTGATTTACCTATTTACCCCAATTTACCCCCCAACCCTTCGACGGAACAAGATGAAAATATAATCTAGTTCTAGATCTCGTTAAAGTACATATGAGTACCAAATTTCAAGTCAATATCTCAAACGGTTCCAGAGTAAACGTGTGCACAAAAAAAGTTACAGACAGACCGACACACAGACAGACAGAAAAATTTTTTTCACAACTTAAAATCTCTATTTGAACAATAAAAATTTTTAAAAATTTTTTTTGTCGTTACTGTACTTTCACTGGATGTGGAAGTAAAAATGAAGCAATCATATTAGACATGACTTTTTTAATCAAAATTTCAAAATTGCTATTTGGATGATTCCGAACAACTTTTATTAATAAAATTTTTTCATAAAGAAACGTCTTATTTTTCTCTCATTCAATCCTGGATTGTATGTAGCTTTGCACTTGAAGAAGACAAATGATTTTGTGACCTCTATCTTTTGAGGCCAATTTAATATAAATCAAATAAAAAAAAATACATATTTAAAAAAAAAAGAGGAAGAAAAAAACACTTAATATATATAGATAAAATTTAATACTAAAAACAATATTCACTTTACTTATTTGTAATACAGATATAATAATTATTAAAGAATGACTAGTGCATAAAAACAAATTTGGAATGTTTGATATATACATATTGAACACTGAGGTCAAATTTAGGGGCAAATAAATATAATTTTATATATATCTTATAAATATGTATATATGTAGTTACACTCTATCGCCTGTTATATTATTTTCAATTGGAGGATTTGCCAGAGGATCTAACTCGGCAAACAAACTTAACCAAGACACATGATTTTCATTCTGAGTAAAAATTTTACCTGTCTTTTTATCATCTTTTCCATCATAAATATCTCCTTTATTAAGATTTGCCTCAGAAAAATTGAAAGCACCTTCTTGTATTAGTTTAGAGGGCATAAAATCACCTCCAAAAAATTCAGAATTTGTGGTCCAATTAAGATCTAGTAAAGCGGAACTTGGTTTGGAGCCATCAACTTTTGAATGAGGCTCTTTTTCCATTTCTGATATGGAAAAGTCTTCACCCAAAAGGTTGGATTCTTCTGATGGTTGAGAATTGTTACTAAAAAAAAAAAAGAAAAATCAATATATCAAATAGAATACGATATATTTACATTTGTTTAGTTGTCACATTTATAAAATACAACTTAAGGCTAACATAATTTTAAAACACACCAGTAATACAACCCCCTTTATCTTTGAAGGAATGAAGTGACCTTGTGCGAGTCAGCGAGATGTACATGTTAAATAGAAAATGCATAGAATATAGCCCAGAAGACAGAACATTTTATAGTGAAACCCACAAAAATTTGCAAAGTGATTAATTTTTTTTTGAGTTCGTGAAAGTGTATAGAATAATATCCTGAAAAGTTTACATTTCGCTCGGATGCAGAACATAAAAAAAAGTGATAAAATTTTTTTTTATCCATTTTTTCAAAATTTTGAAATTAAGTCAGGGTAGGAAGAAATAAAAAATACAGGTGGATAGACCACGTGTTTCTGAACAAAAAATATCCTAATAAAATTTATCGCTAAAGCCACGGTATTCCTGGAAAAAAATAGTGAAGTAACTTTGTTACTCTGTGCGGCCAGCGCACGGTTAAATGCATACTATGAAACCTCTAAAAATTCTTAGCTGTTCCATCGAGTAAAATAAAGCTTTTTTTCTCTATCTGAATACACATTTTAAACATTTTTCTTAGTGAATAGGAGGATAAATAGTGAGTATGCAGGGAAAATATATAATTATCAATGCATACACAGACACCACACATAGCCGCTGAATCGCTCGCATGAATTTTTACGTGCCTTCACTATATTGTATTTATTACAGGTATACATATCCACATTTCAGCTATATCCAATGGATTCCTTATACATTTGTTAATATATTGGAAAAGTTCCAGAATTTATATTCAAAACAATCAAAGATATTTTCATAGTTATAAGGATAAGATCGTGAAAATCGCAATTTCTTATCATGATCTGATTGATCATGTTTTCGAAAAAATGCATACAAGTAAACGATTTTGGGTTTGAACATTCGAAAAATATACATTTTTTCCGAAATGGTGATATTTTATTTATTCCAAAGGGTCAATTTCTCGGCAAGTTACAGCCTCCAATATATAATTGCTTAAGAGGCGAGAGTGGTCGGTCGAGTGTAACGTCGCTCCAGAGAAAATTCCGAAAATTATCATTAAAAGCTGCAATAAATAAAACAAAACTCAGCTGGAGTGTAGCAAAAAAGCATTCGCGCAACACCGACGAATTTAAAATATATATATATATATAAGTACCTAAACAATTAAAAATTGCAAATTAGTGAAAAAGTTATAGCTGTGCATTTAAAAAATACTGTGCTAGTTTCATAAAAATCGTGACAGAGAGGCCAGTGTAAACCTCAGGCTAGGACCGTAATAAAGTAACAGGTACCCACATCTGGTTTTAAGTGCTACAAAGAGTGCCTATGTGACAAAAGTGCCAATCCAAAAACATCTAAAAGAAAAGTTATTACCAGCCCAACATAAGATCAGGTAGAAGTTTAACAAATACAGCTTGTAAAAATGAAACTTGGAATAAGCAATAATACACCCCTATGCAATTAACTAAACATGAAAAGTTATTGCAAGAAACACGTGAGTAGAACTTAAATTTACTTGTCAAGAGTTTAAACAGAGTAACACCCTATCTAGCGCACGCAATTTCTGGCGAACTAGCGTAAATACTGCATTTGTAGCAAGCACTATACACACAAAATTGCTAATATCACAAGACCACCATTGTTAAGAAATGATTGATAATCAGATGTCAAATGAAAGTATATACCGACTTTTAATAAAAATAACTGAACAAAATAATGAAATAAAAACTCAAAATGCTCAAATAGTAGAACAAAACAGAGACATAAAGGAGGATTTAAAAAGATTTAAAAACGAATTTAAAACTCATATAGAAAATCTAAAAAAGGAAAACACTGAACTGAAAGAGGAAAATATTTCACTTAAAAATAGATTAATTGGCACGGAAAGGAAAGCCAAAAAATACAATTTGTTTATATATGAGTTGCAAGGGGAAGAACAACAAACCTTTCAAAGTGTCGTATCTCTGTTCAAAAACAAGTTAAGGGTCTCATGTTCTGAGAATGACATAAGAGACGCATATCGGGTAGGAAAAAAATCTAAAGAAAAAACAAGACCTGTAGTTGTAGAACTTTTAACAAATGGACTAAAGCGCGATATTCTGCAAAACTGTAATAAATTAAAGGAAAGTGGCATCTTCATAACGCTTGATTACACACCCGAAGATTTATCGAAACACAAGTTTTTAATTTCTCAACAAAACCTCGCAAGGGAAAAGGGCGTACCTTCAAAAATAAAAAATAATTTCCTTATCGTAAATGGTAATCACTATAGTTACCATTCGCTAATAGAAGGCTCAGTAGACATAGCGGAATTATCTCCGCAAGCAAGAAAAACGGATTTAGACAATAGGCAAGCAACAAACTACGTGCAACAAACCTCAGTGGACTCCGCCGGAAAACCAACCGGTACCAAACCGAAAAGAATAACGAACTATATGCCACAACCTCTAGAAACTCGATCAGGGAATAGAAACAGAATAGTGAAAAATTATAAGTAGATTATTAAAAGACCCGATTAAGTTCTATATCACTATTATTATTATTAATTGTTATTATTATTATTATTAATTAAGTACATATATAAAATACATATAAATATATTTTTTATATTTATTAGCAGTAGGTATATTCTACTTGTGCGTATTGTACACGTGCAAGGTATTATTCTTTATTTTATATTTCTATAGTTTACAACACATTACTAGTTCTGTCTCTCTTTCTCACTCTTTACTCTCTTTTTTCTCTCATTTATTTCACTAATCTGTACGGATATTTGCGTGTTTCTCTAACTATCTTTATCTGTCGATTAAAAATTTACGATTTATTGTGACGTGTTTCCACCCTTAGGAAACCACCCTCGCAAATTCCGTGGGTTCCAAAAATTATAACAAGAGATGTCCACTAACACACTTTATTAAATATTTACTGGATACTTCACAATACTATTATTAATTTAAATACACTTTTACTGACTAAAATCACAATGTTTATCACTTTGTTTATCTTTGAAGTCTTAACCTCACTTTCTATACTCTCTGAACTTTCTGAACTACTCGCCGAGAATGCGGTCGGTCTTTTATACCTAAAAATGACAGATCTCGATTGTTCTGTGATGACGCCACCATTCTCTCGATAATTCCAGATGTCACTTTGGAATCTTCTGGTAGGTTCTTTTTCGAGTAGGTGCAAATACATCATTCTAGGGGTTGTAACACATTACACTGCCCCCTCCTTAAGCCTGAACGTCCCGGTCAGGCAGTTCAGCCTCTTTCACGTACTTCGCCAGTCTATCCAAGTGTACGATCTTCATCTTGGACTTTTTGTTTCGTTGAATCCGATAGACGACATCATTAATTCGGGTAATAACAGTATAAGGTCCTTCCCAAGGAGGTTGAAGTTTCGGTGACTTCCCTTTCTTTCGCTGTGGGTTATACAGCCAAACCAGATCTCCTGCCTTGAACCCTTCTGAACTACCCTTACGGTCGTATCGAGCCTTCATTCGGTCACTGGCTATGGTGATTTGGTCTCTAACCAGCTCATGAACATTTCTTAGCCGTTCACTCATTTCATCCACATAGCTGTTCACAGGAAGCTGTTCTCCGCCTGGTGTTCCGAAAATCAAATCACACGGCAGTCTGATCTCATGTCCAAATACTACACGGGCTGGTGTTTGTTTCGTAGACTCGTGGATAGCAGCTCTGTATGCCATGAGGAAGAACGGTATGTGGAGATCCCAATCACGTTGATTCTTATGAACCACTTTAGAGAGATGTTCTTTCATGGTCTTGTTATGTCGTTCCACCATTCCATCTGATTGCGGGTGAAGGGCTGTTGTCCGTGTTTTGTGTATCCCCAATAACTTGCAGATTTGCTGAAACACCCCCGACTCAAAGTTCCTCCCTTGATCTGAGTGCAGCTCCAGGGGTACACCAAACCGACATATCAAATTATCTACCAAGACTTTGGCAACAGTGACTGCTTCTTGGTTTGGAATTGCATAGGCCTCTGGCCACTTACTAAAATAGTCCATGGCAACCAGTATATACTTGTTACCGTCCTTGGTTACTGGGAATGGGCCGGCTATATCGATCGCAATCCTTTCGAAAGGAGCTCCGACGTTATATTGTTTCATTGCACCCCTACTTCTAGTCTGCGGTCCCTTACTTGCTGCACAAATTTTGCAATTGTGACACCAAGCTTCCACATCCTGACGACTATTTACCCAATAAAATCGTTCTCGTACTTTATTCAAGGTCTTATTAACGCCGAAGTGTCCACCGGATGCTCCATTATGCACTTCCTGAAGTACTTTCGGTACTTGACACCTGGGAATCACTAGACGCATAACAACTTCCTTGCCATCCGGGCTTTCCCAAGCTCTCTTTAGCAGCCCGTTCATAACTTTGAGTGAATCCCATTGGGCCCACAAAGCCTTCAATCCAACTGCCTTGTCCGAAACATCCTTCCACGCTGGTCGAATTCCTTTCTCCTTTGCTCTCAATATAACCCCAATCTCTGTGTCATTCAGTTGTTCTTGTCTAAGGGCTTCAGTTGTCCAATCATCCGGAACCTCTATTTTAATAGTGTTGACGGCCACCGTACCCTGAAATTTCTCAACGTGGTGGCAGTGCTTGCAATCTTCCTTGCATGGTCTTCTAGATAAAGCGTCTGCGTTCTTATGAGATCTTCCAGGTCGATGTTCGATTTTGAAATCATACTGTTGCAGCCGTTCTATCCAACGAGCCAGTTGACCTTCAGGGGTTTTCAACTGCAACAGCCATTTTAATGTAGCATGGTCGGTGCGAATCTTAAAATGTCTTCCATAAAGATATTTATGAAAATGGTCCACTGATTTAACGATGGCCAGTAACTCTTTCCGGGTTACACAATAATTTCTTTCCGGTTCGGACAGCACCTTGCTGAAATATTCGATCACTCTTTCCTGCCCATTCTGGATTTGGGACAGTACACAACCGACCGAAGAATTGTTGGCATCCGTGTCTAAAATAAAAAGTCCTTCCCGTTGTGGGTACGCTAGCACAGGACCAGTGCATAGAGCTGCCTTCAATTTTCTCCATGCCGTTTCACATTCCGGTGTCCATTGGTACTGCACTTTCTCTTCTGTCAGCCGGTGTAATGGCTTCGCAATTTCTGCAAACCCTTCCACAAAGTGCCTATAATAAGTGCAGAGGCCAAGGAAGCTCCGTACTTCATGAACGTTAGATGGTCTTGGCCAATCTCGTACAGCAGAAATTTTGTCGGGGTCTGTTTGTATTCCATCCGAAGACACCACGTGACCAAGAAATTTGACTTCTTTCTGGAATAGCAGGCACTTCTTCGGGTTCAACTTCAGATGGGCTTTCCTGACTCGCCCAAATACTTCTTGAAGATTTTTCAAATGTTCTGTAAAGTCCTGTCCCATAACAAGCACGTCGTCAAGGTAAACCAGGCACGTCCTCCAGGTTAGCCCTCGCAGCACGAACTCCATCAGTCTTTCAAAGGTAGCTGGCGCATTGCAAAGTCCAAAAGGCATCACGGTAAATTGATAAAGACCACTGCCTGCTGAAAACGCTGTCTTTTCTTTATCATCAGGATGAAGCCCCACTTGCCAGTATCCACTCCTAAGGTCTAACGTAGAAAACCATCGTGAGCCTGCCAACGTGGTTAACGTGTCGTCAATTCGTGGTAATGGGTAACTGTCTTTCTTCGTGACATCGTTTAATTTTCGATAATCGACACAAAATCTTAATGTTCCATCCTTCTTGGCAACCAAAACTACTGGCGATGACCAGGGACTCGTCGACTCCTCAATGACTCCATCTTGTAGCATCTTGTCCTATCATTGCCGAGGCATCTTCTTGTTTTGCTAATGGAAGCCTCCTAGGTGGTTGTCGAATAGCGGGTGAGTCGCCAGTATTTATCCGATGCTGGACTATGTCTGTTTTTGTAAGGGCCTCTGTATTCTTGGCAAATACTGAACTTTCCTTTTCCAGGAACTTGATTGCCTCCCTTCGTTCATCCTCAGATAAATGCTCCAACTGGGTACTCAACAAGGTCAAAACTTCCTGGTCTATTTTCATAGATGAACTTCCCTCTGTTTCTTCCTCGCACCTCGCTACCCATGTGACCGGTTCATAGGAGCCAATCGGTTTGCCTTCCTTAATTGTCACCGAGTGGGAATTTAAATTAACGACTCTAATTGGGATTTTGTCTTTAGTCCGGGTTAAAGTTCTCGCCACAATAATATTGGGTAGGGACTTAATCGATTCGTCATCTTCAACTAGGCCAACACGGTACCCTCCAGGATTTCCTTCTAAGGCAACATCAATCATTTGTTCTGAATGAGCAGGAATCTTGATTGTTTGTGTTGTTAACAACCTTGCTTTATGGAATTGGTCGTCTGCGGTTGCCAGAATAAATTCCTCATTTCCAATTTTTAAGACTCGCTCCCCTACGTCAACAATAAATCCCTGCTCTCCCATGATGTCCATACCCAAAATGAAATCATCCATAATGTCAGCCACAATGACCTTGTAATTGAACCTCAACCGTCCAACCTGCAGTTCCAAGTTGATTTCTCCATGGACCGCAGCCCTGTCCCCCGTGGCTGTCCGAATGATTACTCCATTTCGCTTATTGTCAATCTGCAAGCCTGATATAAACCCTGGCCGCACTATTGATGACGTAGCACCGGTGTCAATAGTAAACACGCATTTTCTTCCATTCACATATCCTTGCAACAACAGACTGCTTGGAATTCTTTGGAGCTGGGAAATCTTTATTTCTCTGGGGGCACCGCATTCCCTAGCCAGCACAGCCCCCTTGGTGCTGGCTATCTTTAGTTTTCCTGCTTCTCTTCAACATTCACAGCATTTACTCGACTCTCCGAGTTCTGCTGTCGACAGTCTCGTTTCATATGTCCCACCTTGCCGCAGTTGAAACATTTAATACCTCCGCTCGGCTTTCCTTTATTTTGTTGTTTTTCCTGCTTTCCGAGGCCATCCAATTTATCGCATAATTTGGTGAATATTTTCTGCATCTCAGTCAGCAAGGGGTTCTGGTTCATTTCTGGTTGCGATTCTTCGAGAGTCACAGCTCGCACTCTCGACCTTGAAGTATCCCTGTAAGCGGCTTCTACTTCGAGTGCACGCACCAAAGCTTCGCTACTACTTTGGTGTCTCGTCAGCCTCAGAACTCGCCTGACCTCTTCGTCCCTTATACCATCTAAAAAGGCCCCCACGGCTAATTGTTCCTGGAATTCTTTAGGTGCACTCGAATACGCCAGTTGTGCCAGTCTCTCTATCGCAGCTGCAAATTCTTGTAAACTTTCCCCAGCTTTTTGCATCCGGGATTTCAGCTGAGCCTGGTATAATTGGGCAAGGTGTTGATCGCCGTACCTCAAGTCTAATGCAGCTTCCAAGACTTTAAAGTCCCTTTGTTTCTCCACCGGGATAGTCTGAAGTAATTCTGAGGCCTGGCCCCTTAACGCCAGTACTAATGCCATAGCCTTTTCCTCGTTATCCCAGTTATTTGCCGATGCTGCTGCCTCAAATTGTCTCTTGTAGGTTGTCCATGAGCTTTGGCCGTCAAAGGAGGGAGGCTTTAATCGAGGACCCGATGATGTTACTAACTGGTCTCCTTTTTCTCTCAGCTGACGTTTAAGGCGCTCTACCTCTCCTTCGACCTCACTCATTTTTCCTTTAATTTGACTAACTTCTGTCTCGACCACACCTACTTTGTCTTCGACCTTGTTTATCTCCTCTTTAACTTCTTCCTTAACGGAAATGATTGCGTCTTGTTGTATTTTTATTTGTTCATTTAGAATTTTCCTTAATTCTTCCTGGCGTCTTTCTTGCTCCTGTTGGCGTTTTATTTCCAAATCCTCCATCATTCTTCTCAGTTCAGCTTTTTCTTCTTCACGTCTTGTTTCATGCTCTTCTTTTTCTTCTTGACGCCGCTTTTCTTGTTCTTCTTTTTCTTCTTGGCGTCTTATTTCCAGGTTTTCCATCATTTTCTTTAATTCGTCTCTTTCTTCTTGACGTCTTGTTTCCTGTTCTTCTTTTTCTTCTTGACGTCTTCTTTCTTCATCCTCTTTTTCTTTCTGACGTCTTGTTTCTTCATCCTCTTTTTCTTTCTGACGTCTTATTTCCTGATCTTCCATAATTTTCTTTAATTCGTCCCTTTCTTCTTGACGCCATTTTTCTTCCTCCTGGCGTTTTCTTTCTTGCTCTTCTTTATCTACTTGACGTTTTTTCTCCTGTTCTTCTTTGTCTTCCTGCCGTTGCTGCGCCATCATTTTTTGGAATTGTTCGAATAAGTCCTGTATTTGTTTATCGGATGCCATACTTCTTGTTGTTACGGGCATACGATGAAATTAAAATAAAATAAATTTAACTAACTGTCACGTCAATATCGGTAATGGAACTTTCCAGAAAAATCTCGAAACAGCACGAAAAAGTCTTATCCAGAGTCTTTTGTCACTATCCAGTTCAGAGAATTTAATAATCTCCACTAATGTCCAAATAGAAAAGTTCTAGTAATTTCCACGCACTAACACAAAAAATGAGTCTTTTTCAGTGTCTCTATCACTACTCAGTTTAAAGGATTTAATTATTACACTAGTGTCCTAATAAAATGTCTCAAAAATGCACTTAACACTATTTTTCTGTCCGCAAATAACCCTTGAACAATGTCCAGTAAATTAGTCCTGTGTTAGCACTAAACCTCGAGAATACTTCTCGAACACTCCAGCACAACTTCAGAGCTCCTCTTGTCATAAAATTCCGCTTTCTGACACCAATTTGTGACGTGTTTCCACCCTTAGGAAACCACCCTCGCAAATTCCGTGGGTTCCAAAAATTATAACAAGAGATGTCCACTAACACACTTTATTAAATATTTACTGGATACTTCACAATACTATTATTAATTTAAATACACTTTTACTGACTAAAATCACAATGTTTATCACTTTGTTTATCTTTGAAGTCTTAAACCTCACTTTCTATACTCTCTGAACTTTCTGAACTACTCGCCGAGAATGCGGTCGGTCTTTTATACCTAAAAATGACAGATCTCGATTGTTCTGTGATGACGCCACCATTCTCTCGATAATTCCAGATGTCACTTTGGAATCTTCTGGTAGGTTCTTTTTCGAGTAGGTGCAAATACATCATTCTAGGGGTTGTAACACATTACATTATAAAGGTTTTACTGTTAGCTGCATTATTTATTTAAATTCGTATAATTAAGTTTTATTTTTGTTAGTTTACATATTTTTCGTACGGCTTACATGAACCTGAACATTGCACACATAAATGTGAGATCTCTTACTGCAAATTTTAATCAGCTTCAAGATTGCATTTTAAATTCAAACTATCATGTGATCGGGGTCACTGAGAGTTGGTTACATCCAGGTATTGGCAGCAATGTTGTAAGTATGAATGACTACGTTCTTGTCAGGCAAGACCGGCTTGTTCGAGGAGGTGGTGTATGTTTGTATTTAAAGAACACTTTAAAATATACCATTTTATTAAGTGAAACCCACGATTATATAGAGATTATTATAATTAAAATTTTAATAGAAAATCAGGCACTTGTCATTGCTAATGTATATAGGCCGCCAAATTCCGATTATGATTCATTTCTAAACTACTTTGAGGACACGTTTTTCAATGTTTTTGCAACTTATGATAATATAGTGTGTTTAGGTGATTTTAACATTAATATGTTAAATTTAGATACTAATTATTCTTCGCAATTTAAAAATATATATCAAACTTTCAATTTTGTGCAAGTAATAAACGAACCCACTCTAATTACAGATACTACCATGTCATTGTTAGATTTAATTCTGGTAAATTTTGAAAATGTTTGTGACGTTGGGGTAGTTGATGCACAAATATCCGATCACTTCTTAGTTCATTGCACTATAACGTTTAATATCTTGGAAGAACAGGAGAGAATATTTAATTATAGAGCTTTAAAACATATAAATTTTGAACATTTTCAAATGGATTTAGAAAACATACCTTGGAATAATATTTTCTACATGAATAATATTGACGATAAGATTGAATTTGTTACTGACAATATTTTGCAGTTATTCAATACGCACGCGCCTATCAAATCCATAAAATGTTCCAAAAGAAGTTATGCTCCGTGGATAACGGATAATATTAAATTAATGCAGAAACTACGTAATAAAGCTTTGGCAAAATTCAAACAAACAGGGCAAAATGGCCACTGGGTCTACTACAAACAACTCAGGAATTTAACTAATGCAGCTATTAAGGCTGAAAAGAAGGCTTATTTAAGATATAAATTTAATAACTGTAATATTAAAGAGAAATGGGGCGAGTTGAAAAAATTAAATATTGCTAAAAACCGAAAGATTGATATACCTGAACACTTAAGTGACGTGGATGTTATTAACAATTTTTTTATCAATTCCTCTAATAATAATGATGTACCTAAAGACGAGTTAATAAATTTTTATAATACCAATGTTAAATAAGGCTTAAATAGTTTATTTGCTTTTGAACTGATTTCTGATTTGGACGTAATTAAAATCATTCAAAACATAAAATCCAAAGCTTATGGATTTGATAAATTAAATATAACTTTAATACATTTATGCTGTCCTTATATAGTTCCATTCTTAACACACATATATAATGAGTGTATAAATACACACTACTTTCCTAAAGCTTGGAAAATAGCTTTAATATTTCCTCTACCTAAAATCAATCAACCTAGCCAATTGAGTCACCTGAGATCCATTAGTGTTTTACCTGTCTTATCCAAAATTTTTGAAAAAATCTTAGAATTGCAAATTAGAGAATTTGTGAGTCTCAATAATATTCTACCATTAAAACAGTCGGGATTTAGATCTGGTTTCTCTTATGCAACGGCCCTTGCTGACGTAACTGATGACATCATTGGAGCTACCGATATTAATAAAATCAGTGTATTAGTATTATTAGATTATACGAAAGCTTTTGATATGATAAATCACAAATTACTTTTTTCAATTCTACACTTCTGTGGCTTTGAACGAAATTCCTCCAATCTAATTTTGTCATTCTTGTCGGATAGAATTCAACAAACGGTACTTAATAATAATATTTCACAACCACTAACGGTAGTTTCAGGTGTCCCGCAAGGAAGTATACTTGGACCGTTATTGTTTACAATTTTTACATCAAATTTTCACAAATCCTTGCAATATTGCAATTACCATTTATATGCTGATGATACACAGATTTATTGTTCATTTCATATTGAAGATCTACAGGAATATAGGAATTTAATTAACAACGATATAACGAATTTGGTGTCAGTCTCTACAGACCATCTACTTAAAATTAACCCTAGTAAATCATCTGCTATAATATTTTGCAATGAAAATGCACGTGAATTTGTGTCAAGGGAAATTAATATACAGATCGGAAATGATACAATCGCCTTTAATAACAGCTCTAAAAGTCTTGGTCTTATTATTGATCATAAATTAAGATTTAAACAGCATATGCTGCACTAAAAATGATATATACTCAGAGACGTTTTTTAAGCATGGAAGTAAAAAAAATGTTATGTGATTCTCTAGTTTTGTCTCATTTCAACCATTGTGATGTGGTTTATGCAGAGACGAACCCAGCTATTTTTTTTGGGGGGGGGAAAGCTACAACTAATTTGCCAACTGCCCATTTTTTTACAACTTATATTTCCTTATGTTTTTTTTATTTCAGACTTAATCTATAAGTAGCCTAGCGATACAAATATTATGCAAAAGAATTTTAACTAAACTACATGATGTAGGCGCTAGACCTAAGTTGACCACGCGCTCTCCTTCGTCTAGAAGCTACTGGATGAGGTAACCATTATAGTTTAATGACCGTGGAGAAAAACAAGTGCCCAGTGTATAGGCCAACTAGAGTTCTTCGGTGTAACCTATTTAACTCTAATAGTTTTTTAGTTCTTGATTTCAGAGGGTATGTAATAAACTCCTTTGAATGAACTAATCCTGGTAGGTCTTGCCAGTACTGGAGGATTTTCCTCTCGGTCCAGGCCAAGATGGTTGTTTTCGCAGTGCTTGCCGATATACCAAGCACTGGTTCTGATCAGATAAATTTTGATACCGCACCTTCCCTGGCTAAGGAGTCGGCTAAAGGGGGAGGAAAGAGATGTCCCTTTCGACCATTACAAAAGAAACAAAGAAACATGAGGGAAGGTCTATACCTGCTATAGGACACATTTACTATAAAAAAAAGAATGAAATTTGAAATTTACTCCATCGTGGCCGTAAGAAAATGTATATACCCATGCTTCTTATATTCCCCCAAAATTAGGAGAATGTCGGGTATAAAATGCCATGTGATGAGGTCCTGAGATAAATTATTTTTAATATTGTCTGGATGTAACCCTAAAATTTTTTAAGCTTTCCCATTTCTGTATTTGCTCCTACAAATGTTTTATCATTGTCTGTATACATGTTTAGAGATTTCTGTCGTTAGCTCAGAGACGACTTCAAAATAAATAGCCTTTGTGGATAAACCTATGAATAGACACACCTAACCTTTAACTAATTTTGCGCCTAGGGGCTGTTCTTGTGTTTCAGTCCTTTAATAGTCCGGAGGTAGGAAAATGTTTCGGAAAGTTTTGGGATTAGCCAAAAATTAGTCTACCCCCTACAGAATTTTCTCAGGAGTCCGAAGAAAATAATGCTGACATCTGAAAATAGCGGCTTTAATTGTTATTTAACTTTTTGTAAACAAAATTAATGGTTGCAACTTACTTTTTATACTCTTCACACAAACGAAGAGTATATTGAATTTGATCGGCACATTTCTAAAACCGGAAATATCGCTCGTAGAGAAAAAATGTTCATATCATTGTGTTAGTGAACGAATTCTGAACAACTTTCAAAATGTCCGTCTATCCGTCACGTTTCTTGTAAGCACGATAACTTAAGAAAGAAAAGTCCGATCGTGCTGAAATTTGGAAAGTAAATTGCCGTTAGCTAGAGGAAGAACCCTACTGTTTTTGAAAAAAATCAATCAGTAAATAAAAAAGTTATTAATCATTTAATTAAAAAAAAAATTCTTAATTTTTGTCGCTTGTACTTAAATAGAAATCTTGCGCAATGTTATCTCTATAATATATTTTTTTCTGTTTATGCATTTTACTAATATATTTTATAATAATATATCTAATGCGTTGAAATATGATTCTCGAAAGATATATATTACAGACATTCAATTTTTTTAGTAATGTGTGATGGTCCAGTGGCTAAAGTTTTGCCCTGCAATCCAAAGATCCTGTGTTCGAATCCCAGACAGGTTGGGTGTTTTTTTTCAATTTATTTTCATATATTTTTTTTCACAAGTTGGTATCACAAAATTTAGAATGTCCAAAAACTAACATTATGTACAAGAAAACTGCGAAGAGTATCCTATAGAATGTGTAACAATTATATAAAAAGCTCAGTAAATTGGGGAAGAGTATTTTTAGCTTGTTTGTTTATATATTTATAAAAATCTGAAACAATTGAATTTTTCGATCCTCAAAATTTGAAGTAGTGTAGAAACAAATATAAAATCTGTATGTTAACGATATTATGAGAAATAGTACATATTTTTACCCTTAATAAAATGCATAACAAAATGCTGCAAAATATTAATTTTTTTTTTTGCAATTAATTTATTAAAAAAATAATTCAAACTGTTATATTAAAAGATCAAAATATTTTACAGTTTTGTTTCAGTAAATACATTGTATTTGACATACATTTACATAATCAAAAAGAGTATTGCAAAAAAAAATAATTTGCGATTTTTTTACACAAAAAATCAATTTTGCGTCAGCGCGAGCGCCAAAAATGCAATTTTCTTGAATTTCTTTCCATGGCACTTTTTGTAAGTGATGACACACACTCTGAGAAATATTCAGTTAAATTTTCAAGTAAAAATATTTTCAAATTTCGCCGTAACCGCAAAAAACGTGAATTCTTCATATTTCGGCTCCAAAGTATCGGAGCACCATTTTTTTTTTAAATTTCATGCAAAATCCACTGAGATATTTACATTTGTTTAAGTTGCAAAATTGATTTTTTGCGTAAAAAGTCGCAAATTAATTTTTTTTTGCAATATTCTTTTTGATTATGTAAATGTATCTCAAATACAATGTATTTACCGAAACAGAACTGTAAAATATTAATTTGATCTTTAAATATAACAGTTTAAATTTTTTCTTTTATAAATTAATTGCAAAAAAAAATTAATATTTTGCTACGGGACAAAGTGCATTTTATTAATAGTGCAGTTGAATTGATTTTTTTCGGCGACAACATTCCACCTGAAATTTTATTGTTGATTCTTATCTATTATGACCTGATTACGAAAAAAATATTTGTGCCCGAAACTTTTTAACGCGCTTTCACACATTTTCAGCTTATCTGCTTAATATATCTTGTACTAGTAATCAGATGGGAATTTTAAAAATACTGGCTTATTCGAAATAAAATTCTTAAAAAATATAGATCTATCCGATATGTATTTGTCAATCCGCCATCTTGGAAAAAAATGAAAAACACCAAAAATGGCTGAAAGAATCAAAATTGAATATCTTTTCTATAAGAAGGAGTAATTTCACCAAAGTTGCCAAAAATAAAATTCAATTATGGTCAAATATAATACACCAATCCGGGACACCGTATGTCAAATAGAACGGACAAAGATGGCTGACGAAATAAAATTTTTAATTCTTCGTCAATTTTCAAGGAGGCATTGTACGTCACTTTTTTTTCTTTTCGACTGTACGTCATTTTATGTACCTTTAGGGGACAGAGTTCATTTTTTTTTTCCAAAAACGTGCGTTTTTTTTATTTTCAAAAAAAAGTGCATTGTAAAAAATTTCAAAAATGTATTTTCTTTGACCCTCCTTTTTTTACCCAATTTTCATCGAAATAAAATGAAATATATTATAGAAAGTCTCGTATAACTTCAAAAGTTTCATACAAAATGAAACTTCATTAATTTGAAAAAGAAATTTATTTATTTTTATTTAGCATACGCATGATAATCAGAACCAAACAGCCAAGACTAGAGTAGTATTATTTTTTATGAGTTATGGGTATGCCGATGAACAGAATAGCACTAAGAATAACGAGCGCATTCGTCATTTTGAAAAAAATGTTTGCGTAGATATTTCAATCACATTATGAAATTCTCGGTTAGTCAAAAAAAATTTCTAGCTAATAGTAAAAAATAAGGGTAGCTTTATAAAATTATTGCGCAGAGCTAATAGATAATGACTTTAACGTTAAAATATGCAGAGAAGGCGCCAATACTACAATTGTTAAAACTGCTATTGATTTGAAAACCAAAGACAATCAAGTTACAATAGCTGGTGAAGACATTGAATTTTTGGTTATAATGACTCAACTAGCATGGAATCATCATAAAATAATTTATTTTTACAAACTTAAGATTAATAAAATAATTGAATGATGAAAATAGAATTGTCTGCAATTCCACCTACGAAGAGGTAATAGAAAAACACTGTTTAAGAGTATATTTCCAAGGCCAAAAATGATTGGGTTCTGAGAAAGATCCGTTACAATTCGGGTGGCTTAAAACTGAGAATGGCTTAATACCTGATGTAATGAGTGAAAGTAATGCTTTTCCTAAAAATTTACTATAGTATATTTCATTTTGTTTCGATGAAAATTGGGTGAAAAAAAGGAGGGTAAAAAAAATACATTTTTGAAAATTGTAAAAATGCACTTTTTCTGAAAATAAAAAAAAACGCACTTTTTGTAAATTAAAAAATAATGAACTCTATCCCCTACAAGTACATAAAATGACGTACAATCGAAAAAAAAAAGTAACGTACAATGCCTCCTTGATGATTGTCGAAGAATTAAAAATTTAATTTCGTCCGCCATCTTTGGCCGTTCTATTTGACATACGGTATCCAGGATTGGTGCAATATATTTGACCATAAATGAGATTATTTTTGCCAACTTTGGTGAAATTACTCCTTCTTATAGAAAAGATATTCAATTTTGATTCTTTCGGCCATTTTTGGTGTTTTCTATTTTTTTCCAAGATGGCTGATTAACAAATACATATCGGACAGGTCTATCTTTTTTAAGAATTTTATTCCCAATAAGCCAGTATTTTTTAAATTCCCATCCGATTACTAGTACATTAAGCAGATAAGTTGAAAAGGCGTGAAAGCGCGTCAAAAAGCGCATATAACTTTTGACGCACAAGGAATTTTTTGGCACAACTATTTTTTTCGTAATCAGATCATAATACATGAGAATCAATAATAATATCTCAGGTGGAATGTAAAAAAACATTTTGAGGTTTCTGGTTCTTGTACACACACTAAATCACAATTTTTTTTCATCCCCTTTAATAATGGGGTGGGGGTGGTAATGGGGGGTGGCTAATGCCAAAATTTTTTTTGAGACCTTAGCTTCTCTTGTATATACTAAATATCAATTTTATGCAGTCTTACCTGCTTGATTTACCTATTTTCCCCAAATTTACCCCAATTTACCCCCCAACCCTTCGACGGAACAAGATGAAAATATAATCTAGTTCTAGATCTCGTTAAAGTACATATGTGTACCAAATTTCAAGTCAATATCTCAAACAGTTCCAGAGTAAGCGTGCTGCCAAAAAAAGTTAGACAGACCGACAGAAATTTTTTTCCGCTCAAACTTAAAATCTCGACGTTTCGTGACATTCTAAGCCTATTTGAACAATAAAAATTTTTAAAAATGTTTTTGTCGTTACTATACTTCCACTGGATGTGTAAGTAAAAGTTAAATAACAATTAAAGCCGCCGTTTTCAGTGGTCAACACTATTTTTATCGGATTCCTGAGGAAATTCTGTAGGGGGGTAGACTAATTTTTGGCTAGTCCCAAAATTTTCCGAGAAATCGTTATTTTTGAAGCTAAAATCACCGGATTATAAATGGAAAGGGCCTGCAAAATCACAACCTGTGTTGTATAATGGTACACTTTAACTGATTCTAGGGTAAATTGCCATTAAATAATTTTTTGAGTCATGAGACCTTGCGCGAAAACATCGATTACATTGTCGTATGGTAGCCCTACACAACGCCCTGTGATTGGCCAAAATCTTTCTTTTGCAGAAGCTATCAACATAGTCATATTTACCTTTTAATATTAATTTTGTTAGGTAATATTTAGATGGCAAAATAGTAAGATGCTTCTTATTGTAATCGCAATCGGAAATTTGTATTCGTCCACCAACATGCATTAGCAAATTATCTTCCAGAAATGGGTTCAAATTGAGCAAGGTATTTCTTTTGTTTAATGATTTATTTTTTATTAATTGTTGATAATCGTCTGAAAATGATTCCTCTTGGGCAAGTCTAATGTATGTATGCGATGAATTAAACATCACATCTTAAAACACCTGAGTTTTGAATTGATCTTTGAATTTAAATTAGAAATGAATAAGAACATATGCAAAAACTCTCTGAAGTCTTTTTCTTGCAACACTTCTAATTGTTCGTTGGCATACCGGTGTCATCTAAATTTGATGTAAAATTGCCTTGGTCGCCGATTGATAATATACTCGATTCTAGATTTCCATTAAAAATAAATTTATTGCACAAATGTTCATCGTTTGATGGCCACTTGCATAACTCAAAGGCAGTGCTACATAAAATTTTGTTAATATCATATTGTAATAGAGAAGTTGCATGATTTTTTTTTATAATGAAAATCGATACAGCATCAAAAAAAAGTTATAAAAATGTAAAATTTACGATTTTTTGAATGTTAATACAGGGAGAAAATAAATAATTTCATCGGTGAGGAATTTGGATATTTCAAAACGGCAGTTATTTGGCGCCATTCACTGTGACGTTTCCCGTTATGATTGGTCCATCGAAATTAATAACAAACTGGAAGGTGCACTCGACTAGAGAAAGTGACACAGAGAGAGAAACTTGCGTGTACTATATTCCATCCTTTTTCTCGGTCTGTGTACAGACGGTTAAACCAATCGGACGTTTTCTTCAACCAATCAGATCTTGCCAGACAAGGACGGAATAGTGAACGGAAGTTTCTTTTTTCGTAGGAACATGCTTCTGTAGTTTCGTATATCTAAAAGCAATTTCGATGGATTTGTCAAATGTCAGTTTACTGTTTATTGTTTACAGTCAGTTTACCAAGTTCTTGTTTGTGGTGTTATTGTGTTATTATTTGGTTAATGAGCTAGTGAATAACATTATTACGACATGAATTACAAATATTGCATTGTGCCTAAATGTAAAACTAAGAGTATCACTACAAATATGGTAATTTTACATTCAAGATTCTCCAAAATTAGTTCGTAGACAGACGTCAGCGAGAGGTTAGGACACTGCGTCTACTTTGGACAAATTATCCGAATAACGGATGTCATCATTGACTTCACGCCAATAAGAAACCGTTTGCAGTCACGTGATTTTGTTTACAAATTACAGCATAATCTAGATATTAATTTTACGGAAAATAAATTTTATTTTGAATTTCTTTTGTTATAATTTTCTGCGTAATGGAAATTAAGAGCAAATCACTTTTTTAAGCATTTTAAAATTTCATGCATCTTCCCTATTGTAATAGTTCTTGCTTCGACGCTGCCTATTAATAAATCGTTAACATAGAAATTATTTTTTACGACGTCACTTGCCATTGGATACGTTTTCTCATTGTCTCATGTTACTGCAAAGATATACTGTAGCAAGATAAGGTGCTGAAGCCATTCCGTGTGTCATTGTTCTTAATTCATAACAAGTTATCTGATCGGCTTGACCGCCAGAATATTCGTTGCAATGGTCGTTGTCCCGGCTCTACCTAGATCATGTGTTACATTTTTAAGATGTCAGTCGTTATGTCATAATGATATTGCCTAAAGCGAAATTAGGTACCATAACGTACTTATCTTTTTCTCACCCCATAAGTGATGACAAAACGCAAGCTAGGGTTTCACACACCGGTACCGACATCGTGTGATGTTCATTTACTTTTGTAAACGGGTATCATATAACACAACTAGGGAAGTAGCGAACCCAACATCCTGAAGCTATATCAGGATCAACGGTGTGAAGGATAGAGCTCAGTTGCTCGGGCGCTTGGGGCGTCGGGTTAGGACCCGGTGAGTCATGCGCGCGGGAGACTTTCACCTTTGGAAACCTGCCAGGTATAAACCGTGTAGAACAAGTTGGTGGTTGCCGAGGTAGGCTTGCTCTAAACCAAGTGGATGGGAGCCACAATAAAACTCTCCCCAAGTCAAAGTGGAACAGCATAAGCCAAGAGGACTGCATGACTAAGTTGAAGCTTAGTCGCTGTTATACGGACTACAGGGTACTTGGTGCACCCTGGTTCCAATTATGCCTGCCTGGGGTACGCGGGGCACTGCCTCTGCTACTCGTGGGACTTTATGGAGACCAAGCAAGGGCAAGAGTATAGGCAAAAAGGGCCACAAAAAAGGCCCCAAGCCGCCCAAACTTGAAATTCCTCCAGATAAATCTTCACCATGCAAAAGCAGCTTCAAGCGTGCTTAGCAGAAGATTTATTAGGGAGAAATTAAGTATAGGGCTAATTCAAGTGCCCTGGGTATATAGAGGACGCATAAAAGGACTCTCCACACAATCATGTAAGTAAATATATTCTACTTTGCAAAACAATCCTAGAGCAGCCTTACTGCTTCACAAAAACACTAATTTTGTTCTCCTTTCAGAGTTCACAACCAGGGACTTAGTTGTCGTGGTTGTGGACGTAAAAAGGCAAAAGGCAGATTGTAATTACCTCCGTCTACTTTCCCAGTGAAGAACGAAGCCCACTTCCAGAGGAAGTAAAAAGCCTCATTAAATGGTGCAAAAGAAGAAACAAACATTACATTATTGGCAGTGATGCTAATGCGCACCATCTCATGTGGGGCAGCACAGATACAAACACTAGAGGTGAGTACCTTTTTGTATATTTGTCTGCAAATAATATCGACATTATCAATAAGGGTAATGAACCCGCTTTTATAAAAGCGGTTAGAAAAGAGGTTTTAGACTTAACCCTTGCGGATCCATTTATAACAGACTCTATTAAAAACTGACATGTTACAGATAAACCCTCAATGTCGTATCATAGATATATTTAGTTCAACTTGGGGACATCTGTAACAAGCTTCAAGGAGTGTAGAATACCTACACTGACTGACTGAAGTGTTTACAAGGTACACTTAAAATTGGAGGTTGACACAATAGAGGAATTAGATATAACCTCATATCAATTACAAAACCTCATAACCTTGTGTCATGAAAAAAGTTGCCCTGTCAAACAATAGCCACCTTAAGGCTGAGATCAGGAAAACTTTCAATAGAACTAAAAACTCTGGAATCTGAGAGGACTATAAAAAAGCCCTCACAGAGTACAACAAAGAATTGAGAAGGTCTAAAAGAAGATCAAATGAGGGGATAGATGAATTAGCCCCAGCAGTCCGTCTACAAATAGTCCTTGCAAAAGACCACTCAAATGGAATAGGTCTACTGAAAAAACCCGATGGTCAACATGCAGAGAGTTAGCAGGAAAACATGAGAGTACTTTTAGGTACTCACTTCCCTGGCTTCCATGTAATCGAAGCCGAAGGTGAACTTCCACAGGCCTACCTGGAAGAGGATGCACACCGTCGTACCAGGAAAGGAAAAAGGCTAGCTGGAAAAATATTCATCCCTAGCAGAATTAAATGGCCGGTATCGACTTTTAACCCTTTAAATCACCAGGCAGGGACGGTATTTTTCTTGCCCTGCTTCAACATGGAACTGAGGAACTTATCCCATGCCTGAGAAGCATATTCCTATACTCTTGGGTATATTCCCCAAGCTTGGAGGGAAGTTAAGGTGGCGTTTATCCCAAAAATAGGCAGACGTCTACCAGATGAGCCTAAATTTTATCAGCTTAATCTATTTTCTCCTAAAAACAATAGAGAAAATATTAGATCAACACATCAGAAGCAAAATCATTACAGGGAAACCGCTTCACTAAAGCAATTTGCCAATTAACCTGGCAAATTAACAATAAACGCTCTACACCGCTTGGTTAAAGGCATCGAAAAGACATTTGCAGCAAAGGAACTGGCTTTGTGTATTTTCATAGATATTAGTCTAGGTGCCCGCGTACATAAATGCAATTTATACATATCCTTGTATAACATCTTGTACGGCATAAGTGCGCCTAGTCTATCACTTTTTTCCTCTGCGAGAATTTTCGTAAACGCGGCGTTCCTCCTCGGCATGAAAAAGACGATTTCCACACGTCGGACTGGAAAATCGGCAAATATATTTTGTCCGACAATTCAAAAATTGGATTCTACATATTTTTATTAAGCAATCTTGAAAAAATCAGTTGGTTATCAATAAATGTTTTAAAGTTATGTTATGTTATGTTTAGGGTGGTAGACACCCTTAACGTTCCAAAATTTTTGTCGGACAGTTTGTAGAAATATATAGAATATATATGTACAATCCAATTCTCAAATTGTCCAACAAAATATATTTGCCGATTTTCCAGTCACGTTTACGAAAACTTTCGCAGAGGAAAAAAGTGATAGACTAGGCGCAATTATGCCGTACAAGAAGTTATACGAGGATATGTATAAATTGCATTTATGTACGCGGGCACCTAGACTATATAGAGGGTGCTTTTGACAACACCTCCTATGAATCCATACAAAGAGCCGCGGACAAAAGGGGAATACAGTCCCCAACATTCAAATGGATACAATCCATGCTAAGCAGAATAGTTACCACAAATATGGGGAACGAGTCGGCCACCTGCAGTTAGGGGCTGTCCACAAGGTGGAGTCTTATCGCCCTTGCTGTGGTCAATGGTGATCGAAGATCTCCTCCATAAGCAGATCGTCGAGTAATTATAGCTTCAATGTTCAGGGCTATGCTGATGACCTGGTCGTTACTATGAGAGGCAGGCATGAGGTTATAATCTCAAACCACATGAAAATTGCCTTAAACATAATATCTAAATGGTGCCCGTCAGAGGGCCCTAGTGTCAATCCGAGCAAAACAGTTATTTTTCCTTTCACCAAAAGGAGAAAACTACCTTTGGAAGCTCCTATGTTAAATGGAACCTTACTGAATTTTTCCAGTGAAGTCAAGTATCTAGGAGTAATCCTGGATCAAAAACCTACTCAGAACTCGCATACAAAAGCAATCATGACTATATGGACGTGCTGTAGGCTGTTTGCTAAGACTAGGTGTCTGAAGTCAAACGGATAATGTGTATAGTGGCCAAGAGAAGAGAAACTAGCACAAGGAAACCTGCAGAAACTGCAACGCCTTGCCCGTCTAGAGACTACAGGACAATGTGCTCCTGTCCCACAGCAGCTATGGAGGCAATGCTGGACTTACTTCCTCTGCATTTGCATGCGAGGAAGGAGGCAGCACTTAGTGCCTTAAGGCTGCATCAGGCAATTAAATTTCGACCAGGCGATCTGGTTGGTCAATTGAGAATTTTGGAGCTAATAGTCTAGGAGATATACATACATATATGGGACCTGGGATATAACATGTTGGCATTGCTGTTATGTTTTGGCAAATATTTTTCTGAGTATTTTATCTTATGTGAGTCAGACCTCCACCCCTGACCGTTTTGGCGCTAGCCGCCCCAGAAAATATTCAATTGTGGAACAGAGTATAACACTTTGGGGCTTGGTGTTAGTTGAAGAGGGTAACTTGGCGATCGACATTCGATATATGCCAACATTTTTTCTTCATGCAATTGGCAGCACTGGCGACATTGATTATGACCAAAATTGGAACGTAGTATAACACTTTCTGATCAGGCGGAAAATTTTCGTTACCAATGCTCATTGCTGGAAAACCATATGCCAACATTTTCTGCTTGCCCATTTTCCAGATTTTTGGCCAAAAATTGGACTTTTGGCCTAAAATGGGCTAAAACTGGTGCTTTTCAAAAAAAAAAAAATTGGCACCTTCTCAAACTTGTAGTTTTTGTATCAAAGAATCGTCTTTGCCTAATTAACGTTTGCAACATATATTTTGTTTCTGTTTTTGTTGTTTTATGTACATGTATAATATCTTTTAGTGCCTAATAAAAATATATTCATATTATTTTATTCAGTTTTTTATTGTATTGTAACCAATTTTAAATAAAAACTAATAATATACAGATATGTTATAAGTATCTTTTATCACGTTTGGCATAGTTAAAATAGCTTTTTCTGTGTGGCGGGGTCAAAAAAGTTTTCTTGGACGCCAGGACCAGTCTGACTCTGACTGTTGGCGTTGGCGTCGTATTTAAAAACCTATTTGATGGATAAAAATAAAATTTGGCAGGTAGTTCACGCCAAGAAAAAAACCTGACAACTCTTAATGAAAAATATACAGGTTGGATACTTTAAGAGAATAAAACGACAGGAAAATAATATTTGGAATGTGGTTGACAAAGATGAAATTGAACACAATAATTAATGAATAGAAGGAGCCAAATAGAGAGGGAAGATTTTTGCGAATAATTTTACAAATTTTTTATATTCCTCACTTACCGAAGACAAGTATTGTAATCGTGAAAAATTCACTATTCCAGATTATTTAGGATTTTCACATTTCAGATTTAGATTATGGAAATTTAGGTATTTCAAGTAAGTCAAACAGTCCGCCTATCGTTCGGTCTCTTGGCTCTATATCTAAAAAAAATATTTGACAAAAATAATATGCGGCAGGTACATGAGACTTATTGCCATGAAAAAATCTGGTATATTTTAATCGAAAAATATAGAGGCTGACACCCCAAAAAATAATCAAGGAAAAAATGTTACGGAAAACAATAATCTGGACTAAATATGTCAACATTTGACAGCGGATATAATAACGGGTGGTCCCTGGGAACGGGAAGTTTTGAAAACATCATAATTTTGAAAGTAACTTTACTTATTTAAAACAAGATATAACAATGGCTAGGTAATTATATGCATTTTTGATTTCTTAAAAATAATTCCTGGTAAATATCTTCCCCTTATCTCTATCCACTCTTGAATACGATTGGTGAAATTTTCTAAAATAATTTCAGAAAAATGTAGACGTCTTGGGAAATCTGGTTTTATTTCTTGAACTATTTGGATTTTATATGGATAAAGATTCAGATCCTTGTGTATAATTCTAAGCAAAGAAGATTTACCTAAGCACAACGCCTGGGCTCGTTCTAACTGAACGTTTTGGACTGTGTTCAACAGATGCTCTGACTCATTCTATGTTTTCAGAGGTTCTAACACTTCTATTGGGTCCTTTAAGTTTGGATTTATGGGCTGTACCTGTTTCTTCAAATTTAGAATCCATGATTTTATGGCATGAGCGGAAGGAATTCTCCCATGACGAGGAATCGCAAAGTGCCCAGCAAACACTAATTAGTCTAAAAAACGTTTTGTATGCTACAGAACCTTACGTCGAAAAACGGTGTAAATTTACACGTTTATTATCGCGACAAATGTCCGCCCTATTCAACGTTTATAAGTCGTATATGCTGTACGTAAAAAATTAATTAAACTATGACATTTAATAAACGTTTCACAAATTTTATAAACTGTATATGTAAATAGAAAATTAGTTAAATTATGGCATTTAATAAATGTTTTATAAATGCATTTAATAAATGTTTCACGGATACCTGTTTTTAACATTGTATAATGTATGACATTTAATAAACTACCATATAAAGCGAGTACGTATTCCCGGCTACCATAAAATTATGGGAACGAGTTATCCATCCGCGCATCAGAGGATAACCGCAGAGGCCCAAAACACCTAAGGTGCAATTGAAAAGGGCCTCGAGGCCCTTGAGCGAGAGAGAACCCGTTTTATTGATCTCACAATACCACCACCCAGATAGTGTGGTTGGAGATTTGCCCATGTTTCGGCTCAAGTTATCCATTTTTCAGATATAATGTACCTCTCGAAAGTATTTGACATGGTAACAGTGGTTGAAAGTAGATCAGCAACTTAAAACTAATTTAAATGGTGCCATCTTCCTGTATGAGACTGTACTTTTATAAATATAAACAATTTTGGTTTCCTCTTTTTAAATTTGAAATTCATTTATCATTTAAAATTTCTCCAAAAGTATTTTTTAATTTTATATTACTTGAATTATACCTTGTAGCAAAACAATAAATGGGAGCTCTCTATGTTTTCTGGGATGCTGAACAGGAATCTGAAGTCGTCCAACAAAAACTTTCCCCGCAAATATGAGAAATCATCAAAAAACCACTAAAAATGTTTTTTAGTGGTTTTCAGCTTATAACTTGCAAAGCAAGCTATTTACGCAAAAAGTGGTCCCGCAGTAAAATAAAGAGGAGAAAATTACCTACAATTTATGTCTGTAACATTTTTTTGTACGTCGTATGGTTTCCACACAAAAGAGTGTTGAAATATCAGGAAATCAGTAGTTTTTGGAAAATAGCAAATAAATAAATAAATAAATTACAATTTTCCCCTCAAGTGAATTATTTCATCTGCAGTACCCTTCCTTTCAACGTGTTTACCTGGCACGTCCTTGACCAAATTGAGGTATAAATGCTACCTTAGGTATGCATACAGAACAACAGCCCATTTGGCGTCCCTACCTCCTACCGAGGCTGCAGCACAGCAACATTCGCTGAGAGTATACTTTCAAGTACAACAATGGCTTGGAAATGAAAAAGATCCTGAGCACTGAGGTTGGAAGAAAACCAAAGGTGGTTTGCAGCCAGTACCAACGCTACAGTCACTAGCACCTGAAGCAGTTTTAAAACTTATTTCTTGCAAATGCATGAAGACCTGTGGATGCAAAAAAGCAGGCCTCAACTGTTCCAATATGTGCCTGAACTGCGAGAACAGCTGCAATAACATGCCCGTTGCAGAAATTGAAGAAGAAGCTGAGGATGACCCGGAGTTCTCTGAATTACTTGATATGCATTATGCATAAATAATTCTATCTCACCTTTATTTCTTCACTCACTATTTATTTGTGTGTTCAAAATATGTTTTTTAATATCAATAAATTGTACAAGTATTTGGAATTAGGTCACTGATTATTTGTTTTAGGCATAGAAGAACTGGAAGGCTGCCCTGAAGAAATTATAGAACCCGTGTCTAAGAGGCTCGTATTAGTACTTAAATACATATAAATTGTACAGAAATTCACCTCTTTCATTAGCATATAGAATAATGTTTACCTACATGAAATAAAAAATATATATTATTGATGTTTTTTGCTATTTTCCAAAAATTACTGATTTCCCTGATATTTCAACACTCTTTTGCATGGAAACCATAAGACGTACAAAAAAATGTTAGAGACATAAATTGTAGATAATTTTCTCCTCTTTATTTTATTATAGGACCACTTTTTGCATACATAGCTTGCTTTGCAAGTTATAAGCTGAAAAAACATTATTTTTAGTGTTTTTTGATTATTTCTCATATTTGCGGAGAAAATTTTTGTTGGACGACTCCAGATTCATGTTCAGCACACCAAAAAACATAAAATAAACCGCTAGAAACTATTACACCCGAACTTTCCACTTCAAACTACCATTTGATTGGACTAAATATGAATTTCTGCTTCTGAGAGTAGCCGGGCATTATGCAATCCGGTTTGCAGTGTATTGGAGAGTTGCCTATGTAGTTGGCTTTTAAATTATAAATGGCTACCATAAAAAGTGCATTCCACTGCTTATCTAAAAATTATTGTTTTTTTTCTACTTTTTCCTGAACTACTTTGTGCTTGAAAACGACTAGCCCACTGAATTATTACTAAACCAAAAATCTGTAAGGTACAGAGTGAACCTTTTCGGTTCAATAAAATAATTTTATATTGTTAATAACTTTATTATTTGTGCCTGCTCATTTTGTAGGTAGGTAAAATGTAAAATATTCCCTTATAATGTTAAAATTTGTGATTTTCGTTTGTTCATAAGTGTAAAGAAACGTGTTTGTACTTTACAATTTGTGGATTATTGATTTATTTTGTAGCTTGCAAACTTGAACAAAATCGTTTTTTGAAATTTGAAAGTTTAATCAGTTAATAACCATACCAGCCAGCCCTGAGAAATTTTCTACCGTATCTTCACAACCTATACCATTCCTCTGTTAAGTAAACTTAATTTTTTTAATTAAAAGTATTGTAATGATAATATATTTTTACACTGTATATGACATTTGGTAAATGTTTCATAAATACGTTTATAAGCTGTTTGATTCGTTCACTGGTTCTGATATAATAATCCAAACTGTCATTAATGCTCTCATTTATTAGTTCTTTGAAAGTCATATGACAGACCGAGATATTTTCTTCAGATTGCATCGACTTTTCTTTCAATAATTTACGGCTACTCAATGTTTGTAGTTGTGTATAACGGTCAGTGGCTAAAATTTTGCCTTGCAATCCTCATTCAAATTGTTAATTTCAATCTTTATTGTTGGTATCCAAAAATTTGGAATGTCCAAAACTAAAATTATGTACAAGAAAACTGCGAAGAAAATGTGCAACAATTATATTAAAAGTTCAAAGTTCAACAAACCAGCGAAGAGTGTAATTTTTACTCTAGTTATTATATTAAAATCATTTTTAAACCACATATATCATGTATTTTATACGTTCGGTTGTTTATTGGACTATTATGGTTAATGAACGATGTATTTTATACCAAAGATTAAAACTTGTAGTAAAATTTAGGTTAATGATATACCAGAATAAAAGTAAAAGAAATACGTTTATTAGTGGTTTATGACCAACATATTTTATACAAATAATTAATACATACCATAAATATGAAGTCTTTGCTAAATGTTGATTTAACGTATATGACGTACCTATATTGACAGTTTATTTAAAATGTCTTTTAAATCAAGATTTACTACCTTTAGTGGAAATTTAGTAGATCATATATATAATTAAAACGCAAAATCATAATTTGGTATATCATAAATGTATAATTATTATACCAAAACCATTTTTAAACCATTGAAACATATATTTTACGTATATTGGACGTACCACTGTTTGCTAGGATAGCAGCGAAAACAAAAATTTTTTTGTTTACATTTTTGAATACATATATTCGTAGGTAATGATAATATCAACATTTTTACCTACCTACAAATTATGACCCAAGAGCTAATAAGAAATTCTCAAAATAATTTTGATGACCAACCCGTATTTTTCAGGTAAAACTAGTAACCTAGTCCTATTCGGACCGATTTTAACCGAAAGGAGGGCTCTTAGCTTTAATTTAAAAAAAAAATTAAGTCCCTATGTACTAGGGACTTGTTGGGACCAGTCGTCGGCGCCGTTTCCACCGCTAGCGCATTTTTTATGTTAAACTAAATTAAACTAAAATAGATATATTAACCTGGACCTTTTCGGATCCATTTTAATTGAAAGGTGGGCTCTTTACCTTTAATTTAAAAAAAAAAATTGAGTCCCTAGTACATCTAACATAGAAGTCAACCACGAAACAGACGACAGCGTTTTCGCTGCTAGAGAGTAATTTCTCAAGTAATATGTTAATAAAAAAAAAAAAAAAATGAATAGCCTGGTCCATTTCAGACCACTTTTAATCAAAGGGGGGGGTCTTTAGCTTTAATTTAAAAAAGAAATTAAGTCCCCTGCACATCTAACATAGAAGTTAATCGGGAAATAGTCGTTGACGGCGTTTCCGCTGATAGCGCATTTTTTTATGGGCCAGGTTAATAG
Organism: Rutpela maculata; assembly: GCA_936432065.2. NCBI lineage: Eukaryota > Metazoa > Arthropoda > Insecta > Coleoptera > Cerambycidae > Rutpela > Rutpela maculata. The sequence continues at coordinate 168,879,317 of OW386285.2, forward strand.
ATCTTATTTTATTTTAGTTTAACATAAAAATGCACTAGCAGCGGAAACGTCAATGACTATTTTGTGATTAACTTCTGTTAGATGTGCTGGGGATCGAAAATATCATGATATTTATATAAATATCAGACAAACTGATATATACCACAAAAAACGTGATATATATCACTTTTTGATATTTATGATATTTATTTTTATTTTTTTAATTCATGTAACGTTTAATAAAACCACGATTGAATTTAAAACAGTGCATATCATATTTTAAATCGTTTTTATTCAATGTTTTTTAAGCTTATTATGTCTTGGCTCTGAAAATGTAACAAACAAAACATAAATTCTAACAATTTAAAATAAAGTCAAATTCTGTTCAGCTGCCTCGGGTGCAGGCACCCGCCCGAAAGTTCTTCTCACGGCCCAATGATGTATCACTTTACCCGGGTTACCTCCTCTATCCTCCCAGCTGCATTTGGGTATCATCAGGTTCGTACAAGTGGGAAGAGAATCATGAGTTTTGTTACATCAAAATTAAAATGACGATCTTGCCCCGTCCAACTGTAAAGCTAAGCAGCTGAAAAGAATCTGGCTTAAAAAACATAACAAAATTGCTCTCATAGATGTTCAATATTAGTATTATAAGGACAATAAAGAAGTACCTATAAGTATTAAAATGAAACTAATTTTAAAAAAAATATATATATTTTTCACCAATGGTGTAGGTGTTTAATCGCGCACCATAGGCGTAGGCGTTTTATTTTTATATTTATTATTACTTCTCATTTTATTTTAGTGTATCTTAAAAAATGTGCTAGCAGCGAAAACGGTGTGAACGTCTATTTTGCGGCTAACTTCTATGTTAGGATGTACTAGGGACTCAATTTTTTTTTTAAATTAAAGGTAAAGAGCCCACCTTTCGATTACCTTCTATGTTAGATGTAGGTACTGGGAACTTAATTTTTTTTTAAATTAAACCTAAAGAACCCACCCTACGATTAAAAGTGGTCTGAAATGGGCCAGGCTATTCAATTTTTTTTGATTATTTGAGAAATTACGCTCTAGCAGCGAAAACGCTGTTGTCATTCGCGGCTAACTTCTATGTTAGATGTACTAGGGGCTTAATATTTTTTAATTAAAGCTAAAGAGACCTCCTTTCGATTAAAATCGGTCTGCATAGGGCCAGGTTACTATTTTTTTTTAATACGAGTTTTACCGGAAAAATACGCGTTGGTCTTCAAAATTATTTTGAGAATTTAAGGCTAATAACCTTCTTATTAGCTCTTGGGTCATAATTTGTAGGTAAAAATGTTGATATTATCATTACCTACAAATATATGTATTCAAAAATGTAAACAAAAAAATTTTTGTTTTCGCTGCTAGTTTCGTTGCTAAAATCAGTCTCGTCTAAATTGTACTAATGGTGCGGCAGTATGTACCTGATTTATTGGAATCCATTAAAAACTGTCAAAAAGGGTAGGGAAGTTAAAATCGCAAATTAATAAATCCGTGAATGCAGATGCTGGAATTAATAGGAAAATATAAATAATGAAATTTCTAACATATTATACAAGTGGAATAAAATATATTTAAATTACATGGATCTAAAAACCTAAAAAAAAAATAGATGTCAGAAAGCAAATTATAAATAATTAATGATATATAAGGAAGAACTGAATATAGTAAAAAGCTGCTCGCCATTGAAAGTAATTCTTAACTGAAATTACGGGATTCACAGTATAAAGTCGAACAGAGTGCATTATTAAAACCATTCATAAAATCATGGCATAAAACGAGAGACTGGGGTATTAACAGTTGTAGTTCAAATAGTTGTGATCTAAAAGAAAATGTATCCCCAAGTGATAATAGTTATGTAAGGCTGGATCTGGATTACTGAGTAAAGTGACAATGGGGGTTCTTATTATCATGATCAGTGTCTTCGGGAGGCAGGCATATTCTACGATCTGGGTCTTAGTATCAAGTTAGTGGAAGTGAAAGTTAAGAGTCTTGGCTTCCAAAATAACTGTTCGAGCTGTTGAACAGCTCAATCCGCTATTGTGGGAGCTAAGATTCTTAGCTCCGCTTGCCACTACTTCAATACTAAGACCTAAATCCTAAAACTGACCCCCAAACACACTCCTGTGGCACCGATAATGATGACCTCCCTAAGTACTCCCCTTGTCACTCAGTGATTCAGAATCGGTTTTACTTAATTACTCCAGCATATGTACAATCTTTGAGAAAAGAAAATATCTTGTATTAATGTATATACAAACTTACAAACCTTAAGTTTAAACTGGTACAAAACCATTAACAAAAACTCCTTATTCAATTTTAATAAGTTTACATTGCAAATGTTGTATTTAATTTATTTAAGTACATAATCTATATAACAAAAAGCATAACAATCCCACGGGGGCATGATACGCTCCTTGTTGGCCTGATGGTGAACCAGAGGGGAAATCAAACAACCGTTTACGTTTGTGTTAGGTATATGGCATTTTTTCCTTTCGTTGAAATGCATTTAATATAATGTGCAGTATACTGCTTGAGATAATAGGATAGCATAAATTAAAAGATTAAAAGAGGTGTGGATGTTTCACTATCACGCTGGAAAATATAATAGAAAAACCTGCTCTAATAAATAATTGTCAACTGATGTACAAAATCAATGACGAGAATAATGTTTTAGGTTTTTTTTTGTTCAGCTTGTATTTTGAAAGTGATACAGGTCCATGCTTTGGCAGATTTTGGTGCAAGCATATATTAAAAATATATTTGTTGGAAATGCAGTTATGATTTAAAATGCATACAATGTTATGTAAAAAAAGTTCTTTAGTTGTGCTATTCTTAGGCATGTTTATACAAGTGACTTACCCACAAACTGATGGCGACTTGGTAGATTCTTGACCCTTCGAAGCAATATTATCGGTGTATTCCGCATTAAAGAATGTATTCCTATCTTTATCAGTCTCTAATGGAGTAGCAAGTTCAGTAACTGCATTAAACTCGTAGGGTTGAACATTGTCCAATTTTCCTGCTGCTACAGCCAAAGTTTCTGCTGCTTTAGTAGAAAAGATGTCAACTGCGCTTTGATAGGGTACTAGAGCATGTGAAAACATATTGCATCTTGCCGCAGCCAGTAAATCAACTTTTTGTAAACACGCTAGAGTTAAAGTATCAAATTTTGTTTTAGTTGCTTTCACATATGACTGAGCTTTTCTAAATCGTTCTAACCCATGTCCTGTATCCGGATCCAATTGTGAGGAAGCAGATTTCATCCAACTAAGTGCGGCTCGGTATTCAGTTCTAGCCTTCTCCATCTCAGATACAGTTGCTCTTGTATCAGTTACAGCTCTACCTCTAAATGTTTCAACTTCATGATGTAATCTAACTAGAGGTGGCCTTACTGTTAATCTTTGGTGTCCAGTATAAGCCAAAGCTTTACCAGCTGTTGTCATTATTTGTCCCGCACAAGAGTTCTTTTCGTTTTTCCCACATTCTTTCAAATATCTGCCTAAAGCATTTTCTTCCTGTGCCAAATAGCATAATCTCTCTTGATATAAATCTATAACTCTCTGTAGCTGAGTACAGCTATCATTTATAGATTTAAATAGTTCAAGCTTAGCATCTAACTCTGCATCGGAAGAAACTATGCATTCATCTTCTTTACCGCCCAATTTTCTAAGAACACTTTTCTTTGTAACCCAATACTGGTGCTGCATTGTAAATTGAAAATTTTAAGAAAACATACGTGTCACAAAACTATTCCAGAGTTCTAAAATTATAGAATTACCACCATCGGTTCGTTGACATTTACTAGCTGTCAATTGTCATTGCTGTCAAAAATTCGAATTTCGAATGGAAACTGTGATATTCGAATGTCGAATGCCAGTTCGAGACAGCGACATAATAGCACAGATCAAACAAACCAGATGTTTCACTTAATAGTATTCCCTATGTAACCAGTTTCATTTTTTGTCGTGTGACGTTTACCTTCCAGGATTCTGCGCAGAAGTCATAAACAGAGCAACCTAGCGGTTGACATGGAAGTTAAGACCAGCGAGTACAATATCACAGGAGAGAGTGTTTAGTACTTAAATCTCAGAGATGGAAGTCGTCATCAGCTACAACAGTGATATTAATTATTTTGGAATGCAGTGTATTCTATTGAAGCTTAGAGTTCTTATTATACATTTAAGTGGTTTTTTTGAGTATTTATTAGGTGACTTTTAATTATTGTTACGTGTCATCACCTCCTGTGTCTATACTCGCCAGTTAAGACTGCTTGGTATATGCGCAGATCACTACACAAATTCGTACCTTCCAGGAGTTGATTTATTATCTAAACCATGAAACGTCATAAGTGAAACATCTGGTTTGTTTGATCTGTGATAATAGGTCTATTCCTTTGCAAAGTGTAGCCACAGAAGACTAAACAATCAGAATGGAATCTTTCAGGGAGGGGGAAGGTTCGCGCATTTCTAAGCGCGCATCGAATCCCCATATGTTCCTGGAATAGAATACAGCGATGCCACATTTGGTAGATTGAGAACAACAAATAATCTGGTACTCAATACAGAGTTGCCAGATGTTCAAAAAAATCTGATTTTACAATAATTTAGTAGTTACATACTTTGTAATTTTGAAAATAGATTAAAAAAAATCAACAAAATGACAAGTTCAGCATTATGTCAAACCAAGACAACTTTTAGACAATTCAGAAAGAGTGATTTTGCAAATTTGATTAAAGTTGAAGATTTGTGCAAAATTAAATTATAAACTCCTAATTGCGACCCTGACTACAACATTACAAAATACGCCCCTGATATCTATTCCAACAAGATACGCGATTCTGGAGTTAAATTGTACAAAGGATATGCCGCCAGTTTCCATTCTGATTGTTTAGTCTTCTGTGGTGTAGCACTGAGCTGGACTGGTGTAAGATTGTCTCTCTTTAACTCATGATATCTGCATTGATGCCATCTCTGTCACTCAATATTAGTGTCACACTCTTCTGCAAAGGAAAGGACCTAATAATACTTTAGACCTCGTTGGTTCCAGACATCAAAGATTTTTTTCACACATCAAGAAAAGAGACGGTCACTTCAGCATAATGCCATCACGGTCATTAAACCATATTACTGACCGTGTAAAGTAGTATTACTATGAGAAGATGCCAGCAAAAAATATGCGCAGAAACGAGTTTGTGCGCTCCATCATTCTAAACCAATGAGAAAGAATTACGTGACATTCAATGTCAACACCAGTGGCGGCGGTGCCCTGCAGTAGAGCGGCGGTGCCCTGCAGTAGAGCGGCGGCGACGGTAATGATAATAATAAAACAACTTTATTAGGCGAAGTTTAGTAGAACTTACTATTCTTACACTTCTCCTGAACAAAGGTTACTCGTAACAGTTGACAAGTTTTAATCTACTCCATTTTCACAGTTCCTTGACCGCGAAACTTTTATTGGAATTACACATTCCTATACCACAGATAAAGCTATGCCACTGGTAAAAATATTCGCGCATTTTGGCTCCGCTCTGGGCGCTTATTCTCAGCCAAGGGATATTTCGCTCCTATGAGAAAATATTGTAATATGTTACAACCCCTAGAATGATGTATTTGCACCTACTCGAAAAAGAACCTACCAGAAGATTCCAAAGTGACATCTGGAATTATCTAGAGAATGGTGGCGTCATCACAGAACAATCGAGATCTGTCATTTTTAGGTATAAAAGACCGACCGCATTCTCGGCGAGTAGTTCAGAAAGTTCAGAAAGTACAGAAAGTGAGGTTAAGACTTCAAAGATAAACAAAGTGATAAACATTGTGATTTTAGTCAGTAAAGTGTATTTAAATTAATAGTAGTATTGTGAACTGTGAAGTATCCAGTAAATATTTAATAAAGTGTGTTAGTGGACATCTCTTGTTATAATTTTTGAAACCCACGGAATTTGCGAGGGTGGCTTCCTAAGGGTGGAAACACGTCACAAATTGGTGTCATAAAGCGGAATTTTATGACAAGAGGAGCTCTGAAGTTGTGCTGGAGTGTTCGAGAAGTATTCTCGAGGTTTAGTGCTAACACGGAGGACTCATTTACTGGACATTTGTTCGAGGGTTATTTTCGAACAGGAAAATAGTGTTAAGTGCATTTTTGAGACATTCTAGAACTTTTCTATTTGGACATTAGTGGAGATTATTAAATTCTCTGAACAGGATAGTGACAAAAGACTCTGGATAAGACTTTTTCGTGCTATTTCGAGATTTGTCTGGGAAGTTCCATTACCGATATTGACGTGACAGTTAAATTTATTTTATTTTAATTTTATCGTATGCCCGTAACAACAAGAAGTATGGCATCCGATAAACAAATACAGGACATATTCGAACAATTCCAAAAAATGATGGCACAGCAGCGCCAGGAGGAGGAAAAACGGCGTCAAGAAGACAAAGAAGAACAGGAGAGAAAACGTCAAGAAGAAAAGGAAGAGCAAGAAAAGCGACGTCGGAAAGAAAAAGAGGATGAAGAAAGAAAACGTCAGGAAGAAAAAGAACAGCAAGAAAGAAGACGTCAAGAGGAGGAAAAACGGCGTCAAGAAGAAAGGGACGAATTAAAAAAAATTATGGAAGATCAGGAAATAAGACGTCAGAAAGAAAAAGAGGATGAAGAAAGAAGACGTCAGGAAGATAAAGAAGAACAAGAGAAAAGACGTCAAGAGGAAGAAAGACGACGTCAAGAGGAGAAGGAAGAACAAGAAAAGCGACGTCGAGAAGAAAAAGAAGAGCAAGAAAGAAGACGTCAAGAAGAGAGAGACGAATTAAAGAAAATGATGGAAAATCTGGAAATAAGACGCCAAGAAGAAAAAGAAGAACAAGAAAAACGCCAGGAAGAATTAAGGAAAATTCTGAGCGATCAAATAAAAACACAACAGGACGCAATCATTTCTGCCAATGAAGAACTAAAGAGTGAAATCAAGGAGGAAGTAAGCGAAGTCAAAGGGGAGGTAAATGAAGTTAAAGAACAAGTAAACAAGTTCGAAGAAGAAGTCAAAGTAGAAATAGACCGGCTTAAACGACAGTTGAGAGATAGAGGAAGCCAGCAGGTGGTATCATCAGGTCAGCGACTAAAACCTCCTTCTTTTGATGGCCAAAGTTCCTGGACGACGTACAAGAGGCAGTTTGAGGCAGCAACATGTGCGAACAACTGGGATAACGAGGAAAAGGCCATGGCATTAGTTCTGGCGTTAAGGGGCCAGGCCTCAGAGTTGCTTCAGACTATCCCAGTGGATAAACAAAGGGACTTCAAAGTCTTGGAAGCTGCATTGGACTTGTGATATGGCGACCAACATCTTGCCCAATTATACCAGGCTCAGCTGAAATCCCGGATGCAAAAAGCTGGGGAAAGTTTACAAGAATTTGAAGCTGCGATAGAGAGACTGGCACACCTGGCGTATCCGAGTGCACCTAAAGAATTCCAGGAACAATTAGCCGTGGGGGCCTTTTTAGATGGTATAAGGGACGAAGAGGTCAGGCGAGTTCTGAGACTGACGAGACACCAAAGTAGTAGCGAAGCTTTGGTGCGTGCACTCGAAGTAGAAGCCGCTTACAGGGATACTCCAAAGTCGAGAGTGCGAGCTGTGACTCTCGAAGAATCGCAACCAGAAATGAACCAGAACCCCTTGCTGACTGAGATGCAGAAAATATTCACCAAATTATGCGATAAATTGGATGGCCTCGGAAAGCAGGAAAAACAACAAAATAAAGGAAAGCCGAGCGGAGGTATTAAATGTTTCAACTGCGGCAAGGTGGGACATATGAAACGAGACTGTCGACAGCAGAACTCGGAGAGTCGAGTAAATGCTGTGAATGTTGAAGAGAAGCAGGAAAACTAGAGATAGCCAGCACCAAGGGGGCTGTGCTGGCTAGGGAATGCGGTGCCCCCAGAGAAGTAAAGATTTCCCAGCTCCAAAGAATTCCAAGTAGTCTGCTGTTGCAAGGATATGTGAATGGAAGAAAATGGTTTCATCGGTATGTCGCGGACCGATAGATAAGGGTATTTAAATGTTACAGGTATACATACGGATTACGGCTTGGACATCTATAGGTACAAGGTACACTGTGGCTTGTTGTTTTGTTTATTATTTGTTCAATATAATCGGATATCGCACTTGAAAATAAAACTACTCGCATTATATTTTGAAATATATATATTTGTTTATCTTTTAACAGTTTTATTTGACAGGCTCTTTAATAAAAAAAATATATGTTACTATGCCTATTTATTTGTTTGTATTTTAGCAGAACGTACTTACGTGTTCTTAAAAAAGGACGAAATTTGTACTAATGAAAAAAACGTTTTAAAGACAAATGTTATATTGATAAAAATCCTTAAACATAAAAAATGAAACAATATTAAAAACAACTATCTAAATACCTAGACCTCTAGTACCTACCTAGAAGTAATAAAAAAATTCAAATAAACAAATAAAAAGAAACATATCCCTACAAACACAGAAGGTCGGCACTTCAGGCCATCACAGGGCCAGAAGTTTCATTTCTGGCCCAGTGATGGCCCGCTGATGGGCCGATCTTTTGTGTTTGTTGGGATATCATTTTAAAAAACTATTTAGTGTCAAAATAAAAAATATGAATGTGACAAAAAACACAATAAACATGTATATCTAAAGAAATAAACATAATAAATATTCAACTGCTTCGATCGCGAGCTCGAGACCCACCAAGTATCGAGTAACCGTAACGTCCGTAACCGAAAGCTGGCTGGGCTGGCGCCTGGCACTGCTGGAGGCAGCGAAGTGCGAACGCGACGGCCGCGACGCGCCCGCGAAAGCGACTACGAAGTAAGAAGTAACCTGTAACTAGTTATTTTATCATTTGGGAACGCGACGGAAAAATACCGTTCCAAAGTAACGTTACAGAAATTAGTGATGAGCGATATCGCGATTTTTCAATCACTCCGTGATCAGTGACTGCTATTTTTGAATCACGGTGATTTTAAACAGTGACTGCGATCGCGGTTTGGCGCAAAAATCTGTAAACTGTTATAAGTTTGCCGTGACCTGCTTACATTACATATCTGCACTGCGTTTTAAACAGTGACGATTACGTAAGCGGTTTAGACTGAAAGTGAACGCAATCTGCGAGCTTGATATAAGTTCGCCGTGATTTGGCATATATCGCTGCTCTACATAAATAATGGGAAACGGAAATATACGTGAATACATTCTACTATTTATAGCAACAACTTGTATAATACAAAATAAATATATAAATACTAAACAAATAAAAAAATAAAAATTTTAAGCTTATGAGTCAAAAGTATTAGAACTTAGAACAGGATTCATAATTTATATTTAAAAATAACATCTTTGTTTTTTTTTGTCGTTTAATCGGCTTCTTCTGTATTAAGTATTTGTCCAGCTTAGAAGATAATCACAGAAATGGCACGGAAGTTGCTACCGCACACAGTTTTTCTTTTGCTACCATTGACAATTTTGGGTAATTATGATGGCCGCCATCAAGGTTGGTAGATTTTAAGGTGGTCTAATAACTCACAATCCCCACCAAAAAATGGCATTAGCCAATGAACAGCTGGTGTGAGATCACACCAGATGCAGAGCCTTATTCAAAATATTGTAAGAATTTGTGTAATGTTAATTAAGCAAAGAACTCGTAACTGGAACGGGCTCGCAATAACCTGCTTTTGAGGTCGGTGGTAATTATCCTCGCATTTTGAGTCACTGTTCTGCATGCTGGTAATGAGGATGAGTTGTAGAATGTAACACTACAGATCATAGTAACGTCAGACCATATTTCGGGCCAGTACGGACGGTTCTTCTAGAGTGAGATAACTGCGCCGCTACTGCGCGTTCGAAGAACAAAGATAGTCTGACCTTTCACCCCCGCACTGACTTCTTCACCGTAAGCTGTATATTAAGGAACCTCATAGTCTACCAATCTTGGGCCGCCATGATAGGTTTTCAGAACCGCCTTTCAGAATTTTTGTCCAAAGTCAGTTCCATGAATTATAAAGACAGTATTCATGGAAGCGACGATAGAAATAAGTTCAAGAATACCGTTTTGCGAATTTCAATAGAGACACGCCCACTTTCTCTCGATTGTTCTATTCTACTGCCGTCAAGAATAGAGACTAGAGATGAGTTGCTATTTAACAACCTGTTATTTTATAACTGTTATTTGTAAATAGCATTAACAGGCTGTTATTTCCGTTCGAAAATAACAGTTGAGAAAATAACAGATAAGCAGCAGCGGCAGCAGCATGATGTATAAAATAACGTCTCTGAAATAACACTTGCAAACTGCACGCTGCGGTATGCGCATGCCAGTACTTCTCAGCAATCTGTTGTTTTTAAACTGTTATTTTAAACTGTTATTTCAAAATAGCAGTAGCAGTTTAAACAGTTATTAAAAAATAACTGCTTTTACCCATCACTAATAGAGTAGAGACCCAGCTTATCGCTAGTCAAAGTTTACAAACCTTGGTCGCTGGTCACGTTGACGTACAGCGTTAAAATTTTTATTATCATGTGCAGGCGCAGTCAAACACCGTTCATTCCGAGTAACCGGTTATTTTAGCTTTTAGTAGCGCGATGGACACGTACGTTATCTAAAAATACCGCGACAAAGTAGCGTTACAGAGATAACATAACTACCCATCTCTAGTATTTAGATAATCATTTGAAATTTGAGATTGTGATTTTCTTCTTCCTCTTCTGTCCTCACCTCACCTCTCTGTTGACTGTTGACTCCACTTGACACTCCCCAAAGTTTAATCAGTTTTCAACAGTTTATTAAATTGTAAATTCTACGTAAAATATGTAACTGAGTCATTTAAAAGAAACTATTTCTATACTCAAATTTAATTCGAGATTTGTCAATAATTTTATATTTTTAATTTTAAATATTTTTTAGGGATTTTACAAACATTAGCTAGCTGTCAATTATTAAAGGGCACGATTTATGTTTATGTTATCCAGTCATAGATATGATATCTGTGGAATTAACGTAAATAAAGTGGCAAAAACATCTAAAATAATTATGTTATTATATTGTTAAATATATTAGTATTAGATAGAACTCAAATTTAAAATGGGGTCTGAAAGTGACGATGTACAAATAGAAGATTCAGATGAATCCTTATTAGATATAAAAGAGGTTGACCAGGAAAAATATTACAAATTATATTTTTAATGTATGCCTTTTCTTTTAGATAAATGATTTAGAATTTGATATACCTCATGTAGCTCCTCCATCTCTTGAAAGTGTGTTATGGGATATGGAATCGGAAGAAGGAAGCGATAGTGCTTCTTTACATTCATTTCAGAGCATGTCTGCTAAGTTTCGTTCAATGCTATATCACTGTATATTGCAAGGTGTTTCTACTCAACTAAGTTCTGCTGGGGTAGATGAATAAATATTTATTTTTTAAAACAATATACTTACCATCTTAATTTGTAGGAAAGGGTAAATGCTGGTTTACCAACTGTAATCACAAATAGTTTAAAATATGTAGCTGTAGGTACATCGCATGGTTTTATATTGGCATTTGATTCTGAACAGAATTTGTGCTGGTGCTGTCATGACACTTGCACTCTGGAACAAGGTGCTGTTTCTGCTCTCGCTTTTAATTTAGAATCCACTAGGCTTCTTATAGGGTGGGTATTATTAAGTATATAGTAAAGCAAAATTCTGAACATTTTTATTTTAGTTATGAAAGAGGTTTTATCTCAATGGTAGATGCCAATAATGGAGATATAATAAGAAAATTACCTGATGCACATGCACCCCAAACGGCAGTGCTTCATTTAAGATTCACTTTTTTAAATAATCTTGCCCTTTGTGGAGATTCTTCAGGATGTGTGTTTTCACTATCTTTTAACAGAAGATTAGGTGTACGAACGTGGGATTCAAAGTGTTTATTTTCTGGTGCTAGAGGTGAAGTTTGTGTATTTGAGCCTCTAGTTCGAGGTCATGATATAAATTTTCTTAGTAATCACGTCTTAGTGGCAATGGCCACATTGTCTAAGGTAAACTAATGTCTACTTAATTTAAATTATAACATTAAACTATAGTCCAATCAATGAATGCCCAAAAGGGGATTGTAGAGAACATTTAGGAGGGGAGAATTTTCCTCTTCAGGGATGTGTTGGGGGTAGTTAGGAGGTTAAAATACTAAAAGTCCCCGCCCCTAGCCCCGCCGCTTCAGGGAGGGAGGGGGTGGAAAGGTTCCTTTTTTTGATTCTTCGCTTATAACTCTGAAATGATGCGTCGTATGGAAAAAGGTACTCTATGCAAAATTAAACGTAATTAAATTTTCCACAAGAATGTTTATATTCATTTTCTTTCTTGTTATAGTTTACGAGATACTTGCCAGCGAAAATCGATGATTAATAAAAAAAATCAATTATGTACCTTGAATATTTCTATCAAAGCGGTTTACCTTGGTCTGCCAATAAATCATAGTCACAAAACAATCTTTATTTTACAACACTGGACGTATTTACTAAAGTACAGTGGCGGCTCATGATATTGTCTGCAGAGGAGGCTTGATATTTTGAAAGACAATTAAAGAAATTTCTACAAGTAAAAGATATTAATTTGGAAGATTGGAAGATATGCTGCTTCTTCCAAAGGGAGGCTCAGCCTCCCCTGCCTCCCCTGACGAGCCGCCACTGCTAAAGTAATATTTTGTCGAAATCTATACATTTCCTTAAATAAACGTTAAACAAAATGTAATATGTGAAAACCTAAAGGCGGATGATTTTAATAATCACTTCATTAGTGTTCCAAATTGCGTAATAGAAAAATTAAAATCCACCAAAGATGATAAAACGAATCCTAACATATATCTGAATAACATAAATTGTAACTTTAGGGAGGTAACTTTTGGAGAAGTGAGAGATGCTATTAATCAGCTGAAAAATAAAAATTCCACTGATATATTTGGCCTAAATTATAAAATGTTAAAAGCCGTCAAAAATTTATTGATTATACCATTGACAAAACTTTTTAACGGTATCTTAAAGGCATCTACATACCCAGAAATCTTCAAAATATCAAAAATTATACCGATATTTAAAACAGGAGATTTAACAGAACTAACAAACTATAGACCAATTGCACTTCTAAGTGTAGTCTCTAAAATATTAGAAATACTTCTAAAAAACCAAATTACTGATTATTTTGAAAGGAACAAATTATTAAGCAATACGCAATGTGGATTTCGTAAACATAAGTCTACAGAAAAGGCTGTGATAGCTCTAGTTGAAAAAATTACAAAAGGTTTTGAAAACAAGGAGTATGTTGGGACTATGTTTCGCGATTTGAGCAAAGCTTTCGACTGTATTTCGCATGAGCTACTCTTAAATAAACTTACCCAATACGGTTTTGTAAAGGAGAGCATTGATTTGATGGATGCTTACTTGAAAGACAGACAACAAAGTTGCTACTATAATCAGACATATTCTGAGAGGCAAACTGTAAAACATGGTGTCCCGCAAGGTTCAGTTCTGGGACCTATACTGTTTCTTATATATATATAAATCTTCCCACTGCAATTCCCAGTACTGAATTTGTGCTTTTTGTTGATGATGCAGCCACCACAAATGTAAATAATAATTTAACTTCTCTGCTTACCAATATGGCTGAAAATAAGCATGTTGCAATTCAGTGGTTCTCCACAAACCAACTGTTATTAAATGATGCAAAGACCTACACAATGGTATTTACTAATAGAAATCTAAATAGGTATCAGAATTTAGAGTATGTAAAATTACTAGGAGTCTGTTTAGACTTTGGCTTAAAGTAGGAAGAACATGTAAATTTCGTAAGTAAAAAATTAAACAAACACCTGTATTTATTAAGGAAACTATACTTTTTACTGCCTCTGAATGCAATGAAAACATGCTATTTTTCTGTCTTCCACTCAGTGCTAAAATATTGTGTATTATCCTGGGGACACTCGCCTCACGGTAATAGAATCTTTAGAATTCAAAGGCAAGCAATTAGGGCACTGTCTGGACTAAATTATAGAGAGGAAGTGAGATTAAAATATATTGATCACGGTATACTTACTCTACCTTGCATATACATACTGGAGTGCTTAGTCCATATAAAAAGTAATATAAATACATATACCATTCAAGCTGAAATTCACAACTACCCTACTAGACAAGGTAGCAATATACGAATTGATTTCACAAAATTAATGCACAGTCGAAATGCTTACAATTATTATGGCCCACTGTTCTACAACCAGCTTCCCCAACATATAAAAATTTTAGATATGAAAAAATTCAAATCCATTATAAGAAATTTTCTAACCAGGAAAGCATTTCATAGTTTTAGTGAATATCTTGACACTGACTTTGAAGAAATTGACAACTGATACAAAATATATTATGTCTCACTATGTGTGCATTCTAATCTAGTAAATTCTACATTTTAGTTTGTTATTATTTAATGTCTTTTATTTATGTACGAGGGGTAGACCGCTGCCCAGATTTTGTACACCAGATTTCCATTTTGTCTCGATTTCCAATGATTTCCACCAGATTTCCATTGATTTCCAATGATTTCCGATGATTTCCAATGATTTCCAATGATTTCCAATAATTTCCATTGATTTCCAATGGAAACATACGCATGCGCAGGTATTTGAAATCTGGGTATAAGACTCAGATTTCGGAGTACAGATCTGTATGAAATTATATGAGAAGTCATACTTAAAATACAAAGCACAATATATACCGTTTTTTTCGGATAAAAAGTTATTAACAATGACAGCAACAAATGCGGGGTTTTATGCTTTTTCGTCAATATCTCAAAATATGAATGAGATAGGTTAAAAATGTGCCTTTCACTTTCCATAGGGAAAATTATAATTTTCTGTATAACTAAAAACACAGTCTTTTCACTTTTAATAATTGCGTAATGCAGTACTGATTCATATTTGCATCAATACTGGTTGTTTCCTGTTGAATGTGTAGTGTAGATCAATTCTATATACTTGAAATATCCAGAATATTAACGATGGTGCTTTGCTTTATTTAACGAATATTCTTTTTCTCAGAACTTGACGATAGCAGCTGCAAGCCGATTGCAACAGCAAAAGACATATTGTCCGATGGTACTGCGCTTTTAAACATTAACTTAAACGAATTTTTAAAAAAATCGTACTATCCGAATCGCAAAAATCAAAAAAATTTTCTTTCAAGGTCACTGCGGCGGCAAAAATAACCATCCGATCGAGTTGCTATTTTAAACAAACTTAAACGAATTAATAAAAAATTTTATATACGTACTACCAGGATTGCAAAAAACAAAAAACAAACTATTTTTTTTCAAGATCACTGCGGTGGCAAAAATAATCGTCCGATCGGGTTGCGATTTAGGAAATAGGTACACACAACTTTTTTTCACTACCCATTCTCTTTAAAAAATATTTACATGCATATTTAAAGCGACCACGCCTCGACATAAAATTGCAAAATCGGTCCTAGCGTAAATGTGGGGCGGGGGTAAGCCCCTAAAAACCAGAAAAAATATGAAAAATTTTTTTCTCTTAAACGGCTCTAACGATTCTATTTAAATTTAACACATAAATACTTTCTTGGTACCATTGGTTAGTACCAATGGTAGAAAGTATTTATTTTTCATATTGATGAAATGGCATGACCAGTTACTCCAAAGAAATGCAGAGAGAGAGGTTGTGAGGGGGTAGTTAAGAAATTAATAATTTTTTTCTCTAAATCGGCTCTAACGATTTTGATCAAACTTGACACGTGGATACTTCCTCAGTAACAAGATGAGATAGTATAATCAGCTGCTCCAAGAGAATACAGGGAGGGCGATGCTGTGGGGGCAAAGTGTAAAGAATTTAAAAAAAAATCTCTAAAACGGCTCACACAATTTTCATTAAATTTAACGCATAGATACACACTTAGTACCAATGTGAAATGACCTAACAGTTCCTCCTAGAAAATGTAGGGAGGGAGGTTGCGGAGGCAAGGTTTAAAGAATGAAACATTCTTTTCTCTAAAACTACTTCAACAATTTTGATTAAATTTGGCACTTGAATACTCCCTCAGTACCAGTGTACGATAGTATAAACTAGTTGCTCTTAAAAAGTGCAAGCAGGAAGGCTGTGGAGGGTAAGGTTCAAAGTTTTTTTTTTTAAATCTCTAAAACTGCCCTTACTCCTAAATGGGAAAGTTTGTCCAAGTTGTGTTGGACCGATTTTTGGTAGAGAATTAAATTCTCTAACAAAATGGTCATAAAAGACGGTACAGTTTTGATAATTGAGCTTGTACCGACCAAAGTCTCAAAAATGGGGTTCCTAGGTACTTGCTTTTCATAATTTTTTAAAAATCTGGAAAAGGACACATGAAATTGTCTCAGATGATACCTAAGACCTGAAATCCTCAAAAACTATGACAATACAAAGAAGTTTATTTATGTAGTAACAACAACTGCTTAAACAGAAAATAAGACTGAAAAAACTGCTGTGCTATGAAAAGTGTTCTTTTAGAATTCATAGATGATCTGTGATTTTATTCAGACTTTCAATCACATTTTAAACGAACGAGAAAAGTCGTAAGGTTTCTATCAAAAAATAACAAAAAGTAAGCGCTTCGGTACATCATTTTCAAGATTTTGACGGCCGGTTCAAACTTATCTAAATATAGATACATAAACATTATTTTATAGAATTTTATGTTCACCAAAAAGTTCTAAAAGCTAATTTTCAAGATATTGACGAAAAAGCATAAAAATACTTTTTTTGTAGCTATTATCGTTAATAATTTTTTTATCCGGCCAAAAACCATACCTCACAATAAGTTTGGTACAGAGTCATAAAGCAATTCCATTTTTTATTATGGCCCTTGTAAAGACTAATATGTTGTGTTTTATATATGCTTGCCCTTTAATAAATTCTGATAAAATGTGGGATTCCCTGAATACTGAATAAAATCTATGACCCGGCTTTAGCATTACGTAAGAAAGGCTAATTTGTAAGAAATTTAAGTGATTATAAAGTGAAATTATTTCGATATTTCAGAGTTTTCACTAAACATTAAACTGGGCATTATAAGAGCCACACATTTATTATATTATACACGTAATTTGGTTGACAAAGAATAATTTATCGCCCTTTACCGCGGTACAATTCGCATTTGCTTCCACAAAAGAAAACCTGTCGCTGAGAATTCGTTATGAGCGCATGCGCAGTGCAATTGTTTTCAAATATATTTCCATTGATTTCCAGTGATTTCCAATTGAATTCCAATGATTTCCTTTGATTTTCGTTGATTTCCATTGATTTCCAATGATTTTCAGTGATTTCCATTGATTTCCAGTGATTTCTATTGATTTCCGCTGATTTCCACTTGCGTGTACACCAGATTTCCACCTCGTTTATGTATATATGTATGTATATATGACCAGGTACATGTTACTACTTTATGCTTTTTTTGACAGATATGTGTTATCTTGTTTTATTACTACCACAGAAGACCTATACCAGAAGCGTCACTGTCGGAGGCACGTTCGATGTTTGGGTGCGTTTGCACGCATTCAGTAATTTTATCGAGTAGAGAGACGGTCCAGTAATTTAGTAATTGCTTTCCACTAAATTACTTGACTAAAACACGCTGTCCGCATTGGTCGAGTACTAAATTACTAAGCGACTCGACTAAATTACTGAGTGCGTGCAAACACAACCTTTCATTGGTAAATTGGGGTGACCTTCGGCCATCTTGTCGGTGGTATTGTCAATCTATAAATCCGCACCTTTCTAAATTCACCACTGGACGCATTGGTAGATAAAATTCGAAGCTGATTTTGGCTTTGGTTTTCAAAATAGCCAATCATATAATGTTACTGTTGTTGACTCATATCTACAACTGTGAGTTAATCGTTCCCGTGTTTTTTATATACTTATTTAAAATGTTTTTATATTGCATTGTATATAAGTACACCTATATTTTCATTAGTTTGTTCTTAATATGTCTTGTTTCTTATTATATGTTTTTTGTAGCCTTGTTTGTTTTACTTTTTTATGACATATTCATACTGTTTACTTACTATGTCTTTATCTTATTATATATATATTTTGCATTTTTACATTGTACTACATTTTTGACAAAACCAATACTGTTCCTTTATGTAACAAATTTATGGTGAATAAAATGTATTCTATTCTATTCTATTCTATTGCTTACCGGTACGCTCCACCGGTGAATTTAGAAACCTGCGGATTTATAGGTTGACAATAATACCACCGACATATGACATATGCACATAAAATTCAATATTGGCGTGAAGGCCAGAGAGTTGTTTCTGGTATAGGTCTTCTGTGTTACTACATTCTTTGACATGGTTACAACAATTTTATTGTTTACAACCGAATAAAGATCTATTCTATTCTATTCTATAAATATACAGTGTGACTCACTTAAAATGAAGATACCCTTATAACTTTTTTATTTTGTTTCCGATTTGAATCAAATTTTACTCAAGTAACAAATTAGAATCTACTTATGACCAGAAAAACATTCGGCTGCTACAAAGGCAAAGCCACCTACGGTATCAAAATATGCTGAAAAAAATAAAACATTTTGAATGTTAGAAATTCTAAAAAATGCATCCGATCGGCGCCACAAACTTATATACACGAAAATTTGATTTGGTTATTGATGGGGGATTTCTCATACATAAGCTCATCTGGCAAAGGGGATCCTCAGTTTCCGCAATTTGTGGTGACTACATAATTGATTTTTTTTATTAATTATCGATTTTCGCTGGCGAATATCTCGTAAACTATAACACATAAGAAGAAAATGAATATAAATGTTCTTGTGGAAAATTTAATTACGTTTAATTTTAGATCACGTTTTTCCGTTTGACGCATCGTTTCCGAGTTATAAGCGAAGAATTGAAAAAAGGAACTTTTCTACCCCTCTCTCCCTCTGAAGCAGCGGGGCTAGGGGCAGGGACTTTTAATACATTTCTGTAGAGAAAAATTCTCCCCTCCTCAATGTTCTCTACAACTCTTTCATTGACTGGATTACTAGGATGCTAGCAAATTACATATTTTTAAAAAATTGTAAATATCAGTAATGACAACAGATTTGTTATTATAAATCAAGAAAATTACATAAAACACAAATAGAATAAATATAAATATTTAATAAACAGAAACTACCAGAACTTCACTGCAGATAGTAGACATGAATAGACTTGATACAGTAGCATAGTTAAAGTGACCATTCCTCCCAGATTAAGCGGGACAGTCTCGTTTTTCAAGGTACTGTCCCGCATTGGTTTTAAATTTCGTGTCCCCCCGCTCTTCAGTATTGAAACAACTTGAAATTTTTTTCCGTTATGTCCTGCATTAGCAAGACTCAAATATGGTACCCAAGTAGTAGATAATAATTTAATAGATTTATTTATTTCCAAAAAATTTGAGCATTTGAATTTATGAAATAATGAAATAAATGAATTGAGACATTTCCACTGAAACTACCGAAATGATTTGTAAGAAGAGTAGTAGGGATCTTTTACTTGCCTAACATTTAATAGGCAAGTGACCGCCTGCTTTACATCCCCTCCGAAGGATGGTATATCCACTATGTAATCCTCATCTTTAAATTACATAGCTTCCGCGTATATGCTGATATATATATACAAGCCGCTAGAAAGTGGGACGAGATCACTGTGTTTCACCCATCCAAGTACTAACCGTGCTCCACGTTGCTTCACTGGAGTATCGAAATACAATCACAGTCAAGATGCCTCCACGCTCGTCCCAAAACAAGGCACTTAATTATCTATGCTTTAAATGTAGGATATTTTGTGAAAAATATACTGTTCAGAAGCATATGAGTAAGATTCCTAGGATTATCGATGTGGTATAGTGGTGGCAAGAGATATTGTAAAAGAGCCATGTTTCAATATGGCACCTCCAGAGTCAGATGTCATTATTGAAGATCCTAACAAAAAGTGTTATAAATGTTGCAAAAATAAGCAAAATACTAGTGCAGTGTGTGTAACATGTGGCAATGTGTACCATAGGTCCTGTCTACAAAGAATTATATCATCTGTGCTTCTGTGCAAGTTATCAGTGAAACAAGAATTATATGCTGTGAACCAATTAACCTATCACCAGTAAATGAACAAGACACCAAACCTAAAACTCAAGCAAATTTCGAATTAGAAAATCTAAAACTGGAAAATGCAATGTTAAAACTAATTATACAAGAAACCCAAGAAAATAAATTATTACATGAAAACAATAAAATTTTAAATGAAAATAAGAAACTCATTGAGGAAAAAATGGAAGACCTACAAAAACAATTAAAATACCTGAATGATAAAAAGAACATGAGCACAAAAAAATATGTAAATACAAATGGAAGTGTTTACAAACACTGTCGCCCTAGCACAGCTGATAGTAATCAAAAGGAACTTAATGAAATACAAGATATTGATGTATCAAACCAAAATAACATAAACAATAATCCTGTATCGACTAAACAGGTGGAAGCTCATTCTGACAACTCTACTTCAAATATGCTTAACAATATTAACAAAAAACAGCTACACGGTGAGCTTGTTTCTATTACAAATGATAGAAATGATTCTGACTTTCAGGAAGTAATGTCAAAAAAAAGAATAAAACTCTTAAGAAAAATATAGGGAATGCAACTGTCTCAGATGATGGAAAGGATTCTGAATTTGTAGGGGTAAATAAAAAAATATGGCTTTATGTCAACAGAGTAAAAAGGCACATTACATGCGATGCAATCTTAAAGTATTTAAAGAAAAAAATCTAATACTAATTTTAAGGAGGATTTCTCGGTAAGAGAACTAGAAACCAAAGAGCACCAAAATAAAGTATTTATGGTAGGAGCCCCACTAGATGCTAAGGATGATCTATATAGTGATAACTTTTGGCCTAAAAGCGTAGGCTTTAGACGTTTCGATTTTAATAAATATCGCAACTACTTGAAAAAAAAATCAAAATAATGATTTTTTATAAACTCGGGACATGTAAATCACGATCATGGTAGTTTTTCCCTAAACTCAGTGTGTTTTATGCCTGAGGAGCAAGTCACAGTCTCGACTCAAACTATGAATTCTGATGTCGAGAGCATCACTATATGTCATCTAAATGTCAGAAGCGTGCGAAATAAAATATCTGAATTTGAGGTTCTTTTACACTCACTAGGATATCCCGAAGTCCTCTGTGTCACAGACACTCATTATTTGGAGGAGGAAATTAAGCATATAAACTTATACCCGTATTTTCTAGCAAACTTTTTCTGTCGTAACTCCAGTGGAGGCGGGGGTGTAGCTATATTTGTCAAGGACAGTCTTGATGCAATCGCAAGAGAGTGCAGTGTAAAAAAAGAAGAATCTTACTTCGAATATGCTCTAATCGAGATCAGCTTAAACATCAAAAATAAGATAAAAGTCGGGTGCATCTATAGAGCTCCCGATTACTCCAATTATAACAAATTCTTAAACTGTATGTGCGATCTCTTACATGTAGCTTTTAATACTAACACTATAAACATCATATGTGGTGACTTCAATATAAATCTAGATGATAAGTGTATTGATAGGCATGGTAGGGAATTTTCTAACTTAATTAGGTCATTCGAGCTCAATGTATGCATAACTGAGCATACTCGTGTAACAAACAATTCAAAAACTATTATTGACAATATATTTTGTAATATTGATTCACTATTGTTGAATCCTACTGTCGTATGCTGTGATATCTCTGACCATTTTTTGCAGCATATTACTTATAACTTGAGAAAAAAGAGGTTCATCCTGAGATTAGGTTCAGAAGATCCTTTAATAATTTGAATAATATAGCCATATTTAATCACTTATTTCTTGAAAAGTGGGATTTTTTGAACACTGATGTAAACAGTAACATTAAATTCGAACATTTCTATTATATATTTCTCAGGCTTATGGATTGTGCTTTCCCGCTTGAACCTGTCACTATCCATAAGAAGTCTGGCCCTAGTAAACCTTGGATTACCCAACAACTGATTGATGAGGGTAAATTTGTCACAGATGTATTCAAATTATATAAAGAAACTATGGACGAAAATGTCCTTATTCGTTCTTATTTCCTATTACAGCTCATGAAGTTCATTCAATATTAATGAAAATATCCAACAAGCATTCTGCGGGTTATGATGAGATACCCTGTTCGCGTCTAATCAAAGTCGCTGATCACATCACTAATTGTATTACCTCGCTTATTAATTTTTCATTCCAGGACGGTATGTTTCCAACACTTTAAAAAAAACGCTTATTGTCCCAATCTACAAAAAAGGTGATATATCACAGATCTCGAACTATAGAGGAATTGCCCTACTCTCAGCTCTCTCTAAATTATATGAAAATGCCTTTCATATTAGGCTTTCAAAATTCCTGGAAACAGAGAAAATCTTGTCAATTAATCAATTCGGTTTTAGGAGCAAATTATCAACTCAGGACGCGATTTTGGCAGTGTACAATTATATTCTGGCAGAATTTTGAATGTAAAAACAAAATAGCGTGTATTCTATTTGATCTTTGCATTTGACACGGTCAACACTGATTTACTATTGAACAAACTTTATAATTATGGCATACGTGGACCCGCCCTACTTTGGCTCTCCTCTTATTTACAAGGTCGGAGCCAAGAAGTTATTTTGAGAACTAATAATGTCACTTACAAGTCACTGCCCAAAGCGATCCCAGGGGAGCGTATTGGGCCCCCTCTTATTTCCTACTTTCATTAATGATATCTTCTCTTATTTCCCAGGTGGTTTTGTATCTCTCTTTGCAGATGATGCGTTAATAGCTGTGAGTTCGGACAATTTTAATGATCCGAGTAACACTGCAAACGATGTTATTCATATTATGATAAATTACTAATTTTTAAATTGTGACAATTTTGTCTTATGATTGATTGTACGTTTGTATTTTTGTATTGAATTGTATTTTTGCTGTTTTATACTATATTTTATTATTCTTTCCTTTTTAACTACTGTTAAACCTGAAATTTTCTATTTTTGGCTTGTATTTTTATTAACAATTTTGTGACAATATTCTACACTTGTATCTACAAGTCTTATGAAAATAAATTATTATTATGATTATTATTATTATTATTATAAGGTGGATCATCGAAAAGCTTGCCGATAAAAGCGATCGATAAAGGCTACCGCTACACTCCTCGCTCTTTTCTGCAATATGCAGTTTCTCAACTATATAAAAATGTATTTAATATATTATTCTGTAAAAGTAAACTTAGAAAATACCTTATACATCTACATAACTTGATGCAATTAAGAATTTACTATCTAAAGTCAACTTGAAACATAGTTGTAGGTTGTAGAATGTTTTATTAAGTTGAGATAATTTGTACAGATGCAGACATACTCCAGGGAAATAAGGTTTTTGCCAAGAGACTAAACCATCCAGGCATCTGACAAGTTTTTCAGGTAATATAAGCCTATAGGAACAAAACCTATACTTTTCCTGCAGTGTATATTTTTGCACACTTTTGCCTACCAGTAAAAAATAAAGTATTTGATAAACAATTCGGAGAAACTATCTTATAGGGAATTAAAAAAACCTTTAAAATGGCTTTTTGAAAATGTCGATATGATTATTTTTTGCTTAGAAAATTACAAGGAACGGTCTATATTCGCATAATATTCAATTAAGAATAAATATTGCAAAAATTAACCAACGACTTTGTTATTACGTAAAAAATTGGTTCTTGTAGTACTTAATATATGATAAAAATTTCAAATCGATTCATCGAATAGTTTTTGCAAAATTGTAAATGTTTATCCCAGAGATGTTTCTTTTGCAATAACATTATACACAC
The DNA here is from genome assembly GCA_936432065.2 of Rutpela maculata. Taxonomy (NCBI): domain Eukaryota; kingdom Metazoa; phylum Arthropoda; class Insecta; order Coleoptera; family Cerambycidae; genus Rutpela; species Rutpela maculata. The sequence continues at coordinate 168,903,254 of OW386285.2, forward strand.
AATAATGAAAATACAATGGTTCTACGGGTTCTCATGAAAGGGGAAGAGTTGTTTTATCGAAGTAAATTGTTAGATCTAAAAAAAAAGTTTTCATTATTGCAAAATCTCATTCCAAAAACCCTATAATTTTTAACTTATAAACAAATAGAATAACTTCGTTGCTATTGCTCATAGAAAAATGCCTTTTTCATATTCGAAAAACTGGCATTTTTATGGTGAATTAAAAAAAAAATGTCCCAGGTCAATATGGGCCATAGTTAGCCGTTTTTTTTTTAATTCACAGCTATTTTGTTTATAACAATTATGAAACGTAACTAGCACCATTTTAAAGATAAAGAGCTGAAGTTTTTGTGTGAAAAAATTGAAAACGATTGCACTTCAACAGGGCATTGGTGAAGCTTCAAATATGTAGCTCGAGACCCGAGAGGGGGAACCTTCAAATCCGCGCGCTCAATAGTGGAAATAACTGATATCACAAGCTATATCTCTGGAACGTGTTGACGGATTTTGATGTTTCATTTTTTAATTCGTGGTGCCTTTTCGCGTACATTATGAATATGCAATTTGTTTACCAAGTAATTTGTTTCAACATTTTTTTATTTTTTGTAATTGTTATTGGGAAACATAGAAATTACTTAATACACTTCAACAAAAAAAATGTTATTATAAACAATTAATTTTATCATCAATTTTATATAAAAAATACGCTATTGTTTATAAATTACATTTATTTTACCCTATTAGTTTTATTTAAATATTCTTACAATTATTTACAAATGTATTTTTTACTATTCGACAATATTGAAATCATTACTGATAAATGTATACAATGAAAAATCTCATACAAACAATCTCTCACAAAAAATTGACAATCTGTATTATACTTATAGTGAAGTCAAATTAGGATTTTAATGTAAATTGTCTGGTCAAGGCGGTTGTTTTAACGTGTTCAGTGGGTCAACTATAGTTCACAGTTCAATTTTGCAGTTTCTGCGAGGTCGGCGTATTGTTTATTTAAACAAGTAAATTTTTTAGACAGTGTTTTTCATCAGTTTTCTTTGAATATCTCGAAATCTATAAGTCCTATGGGAATCAACAAAAAGAAGAAAAATGTTCGTTATGAGTTGTGAAACAAAAGTACATAAACAATAATTCTTTCCAATTGTTACTATTATTTAAAAAAAAAATTGAATATTGCACACTTATGCGTCTTTAAACGAATTGCTGTTTCTTTCAAAAATAAAGGATAATTTTCAATGAAATTTTGGACAAATATAGCTTTTACAAAGTACAATCATCGCTTAAAATTTCAAATCTAAATGATTATTAAAATGGCTCAAACATACAATTATTGCTAAAACTTGCGAAATCCTGCCATCAAGACCAAGAAATCTGTACGATGGCTCAAATTGTAGCATTCTATAAGTACTTTAAAATTACAAAGAAAAACATTTTTTTTTTCAAAATGTAAACGAAATTTTAGGTATAAACAAATTCAAGTAACTCTCTGGTTTTTTTATGAAATCATAAACGGTAAACGAGTAATGAAAGTAGATTAAAAAACATAACTTTTGAAAAAAAAAAAATAATGTTTTACTTGCATTTAGATCTGAGATACGTTAGTTTTTACGTTTATGTCAATTATAAATAAACAAATCGATAAACTTTTTAAATTTTTGTCACAAAAATGGTAAACCAACTTAACTTGAACAACTACCCTTAACTTTTAATATTACCGGTACAATAAAAAAAATATAGTTCGCGAGCAGGATTAGAACTCGAGACGTCCACACCCTGAATAAAACAACAATAAAAAGTGCTGTCTCCTTACCCACTCGGACATCTAGCCACTAGAGTTTGGTTTCTAAGAACATATTATAACTTGTAGGTTCCCCCTCTCTCGCCTCGAGCGGTCTTCGTTCGAGCTACATATTTGAAGCTTCACCAATGACCCTGTTGAAGTGCAATCGTTTTCAATTTTTTCATACAAAAACTTCAGCTCTTTATCTTTAAAATGGCGCTAGTTACGTTTCTTAATTGTTATAAACAAAGTAGCTGTGAATAAAAAAAAAACAGCTAACTATGACCCATATTGACCTGGGACATTTTTTTTTTAAATTCACCATAAAAATGCCAGTTTTTCGAATATTTTTCTACGAGCAATAGCAACGAAGTTATTCTATTTCTTTATAAGTTAAAAATTATAGGGTTTTTGGAATGAGATTTTGCAATAATGAAAACATTTTTTTTTTAGATCTAATAATTAATTTCGATAAAACAACTCTTCCCCTTTCATGAGATACCATAGAACCATTGTATTTTCATTATTGCAAAAGAAACGTCTCTGGGATAAAGAATTACAATTTTGCAAAAACTATTCAGTGAATCGATTTAAAATGTTTACCATATATTAAGTACTACAAGACCTAATATTTTACATAATAACAAAGTCGTAGGTTGTTTTTGCAATATTTATTGTTAATTGAATATTATGCGAATATAGACCGTTCTTTGCAATTTTCTAAGCAACAAATAATCATATCGACATTTTCAAAAAGCCATTTTAAAGGTTTTTTTAATTCCCCACAAGATAGTTTCTCCGAATTGTTGATCAAATCCACGCCAAATCCACTGCAGGAAAAGTATAGGTTTTGTTCCTATATTACCTGAAAAACTTGTCAGCTGTCTGGATGGTTGAGTGTTCCTAACAGAACAGGGTATTTTTTGCTTATTTCCCTGGAGTAACAGCAAATCTCTCAATACACATAGTCCAATTAAATAAGACGGCAAATCAAAATTTTGAGGTAAATACTTGAATTTTTGATATAAGTTACATTGATGTATTAGAACACGATTAATGAAAGAAATTTTTTTCTGAACCCCCGGGAAGGGGCGAAAAAAAATAAAATAAAGAGTTTTTTCAAAATTACTCAAAATGTGTAAAAGCTAGTAAAAAAAGTTTCAAACAAAAATTGTAAAGCATGAAGTTTTATATAAAAATGATATCTAGACTTTTTCTGGTATTACTAATATTAACGGAGTTAGGCTGGTTAGAAATTAAGGGATGATATGTACAACTTTAAAAAATCATAGCATGCTGAAAAGTTAATAAATTTAAAACATTTTTTTTTCTATTTACTCAGAAAAATATAAACATTCGTTTCAGAGAAATGGATTTTTTTTTAAATTGTTAATAAAAAAGTTATAAAAGTTTTAATTTTTTTATTTTCAATTAAAACCACTTTGAACGGTGAAACGAATTATTTTTTATACCATTCTGTTAATTATTTAATATATTGAACATTTGCTTTTGAAATTTTTTTTTACCCTTCAGTATCAAGAAGCTATGAATTTATTTACTTGCTTAGTTTTTTTCCAAACGTAAGACACTGCTCTTGTGACGTCATGACAACTGAAAAGAAATAAAGAATGCATACGACAAAGATAAAATTGTTTCGTAGCTGCTGCGTTGCCTTCAAGACGCGCATGCGTCACATGTATAGGGCATCTGCACGTGACGTCACAGCTAACCTAAAAAATTTGTGTTTCTTAAGATTTAAGAGTATTACGCAGCTATTATTAAAATTTCTACCTGGTTCCCGTATTTTCAACTAAAACTCTAGTTCAGTGTAATGTTTATGAAGTTCTAAACACTTTGTCCTAATAAAATAGGCCTCTTTTTGTAGGTTGGAAATCTAACCTGTAATTAGCAGTCTATTTCTATTAATTATCAATATTGAAAAATTATTTACGTGAAATTTTAAATATTTGCTTGGAGCCAGTACCGGCTCCAAGCTAAAAATGCGTACACAAACATTAAAAATGAGAATAAACTTGAAAAACTTAAAATTAGGGGTTATGTTAGGTACATGATGCAGATGCAGACTAGTTTACAAGTTCAAGGCCGTGTTAATGCTTGATAAAGCTCGTAAAAATATTAGTGAGGGCTCATTGAATTCGGAATGACGTCTAGAAAAATGTGTAAAAGTTTCACACCCGCACATAAACAGTTGCAAAAGTTATAAACAAATGAAGATTGAAAATATAACGAGTTTCGTCTTTTGCAAATAACTCGAAAACTATTAATATTTAAGAAAATTGAAAGAACGATTCTTAAAGAGGAATGAATTTCCAATAAAAAGCCGAATTCCCGAAACTCTATCTCTCAGCGCTCTGCGCGGCGAACACTAAGCCGTTACGATGCTCTGAAATCGGCCGTAATAAGTAAAAATTATGTTATTAAATATCAATTTAAAAATTTTAAAAAATTATGGTATTATTTAGACACTTAACGGAACAATATCTCGTTGAAAAAAAAATTGTTTCACCGATTTTTCATAAAATGAGCCTATTGTTAATTAACAAATTTTTTTAGAGTTTACGTTTATATTTCAAGTCAGATAATTGTTAAACAAAAGCCACTAAAATTATTTCGCTTCATGGAGACCTTATAAAAATTTTTTCGCCATTTTATTATAAAATATTGTGATTAAAAAGAAAAAAAATTTTTAATTTTTTTTTCATTGTTTATAATAATGTTTTTCTTTTTTTCATTATTTGAACAAATTATTAAGAAAAAAATGTATTCTTAAAATTTATTATTTGCAATTCTCTACAAGACGAAAAACAGAAAAAATTTTGTTGTTAATTTATTTGTTTATTTAATAAACAATTTGTTATTAACAATCGCCGAATGTTTTTAGATAGAAAAAAAAAATAACAAAAACAACCGTATACATAAACATGTTAAATTTATTTTTCTTTTTACATATACGGTTGTTTTTGTTATTTTTTTTTCTATCTAAAAAGAATATAAACAAGCTAAAAATTACATTTTGATATGCTTTATCCCTGTTGGGCTGATTCAGTACCTTTTTTTTTTTTCTTTTTGCATTGACTAAAGTAAAGGCTAACTACATTTTGAAATACAGAAAGGGCATCGGTTATATTGTGGTCATGCATCTTTGTAAATAACTCGTTTATTTTTAATTTTTCGAAAAACTCTATTTCAGATTTTTGTCCAAAAAGGTCCATCGGTTATAGAGATTGATCGACGGAATACTTAATTTTCGATTTTTATTAGGGTATTTGTAGAATCTATCAAAAAAAATTAACTTTTCCAGGATTTGTAGATTCGCTGTTGTTTTGTCAAATTTCTCACAAACGTCACCTAATAGACTTTATCGAGCCCTAACATCGCCACTTTTGAAAATCAAAATCGGACCTTCGGTTCGGGAGTTATCAATATCTATGGAACATCATACTCTGTCTTGGAAAAAATACTTGCGGTCAACGGATTCGGGCTGCCAGCAATAGGCTTCATTTGTAGCCGTGTGCTTTCGATCCCACCAAGTCTTATCGAAATCGATCAATATCCTGGACAGTCATCGTGCTTCCTAGCCCGATTTCGAGAAAACCGGTTTTTTGCAAAAAAATTTAATTTCCATTTGTTTTTCGACATTGTCTCCGGTATACTTATCTGTATATCGTTGCCAGCGGCACCATCTCTTTTTTGAAATATCTCGATCCGACTGCCCGTTACCGAGTTATTCAATTTTTCCCGAAAAACTTGAAACGTCTATATCGGGTACTTCCGATTTCCGAACGGAGCCGAGCTTCCAGCATTAAGGTTTTCTAAAGGCCTCCTATTAACCACCCAAGTTTCATCGAATTCCGAAAACGGATTAGAGGGGTTGAGCGTGACAGACAGACAGACCGACTGACCGAAGGACAGAATTTTCTAAATTTGCTCTCGAGTCGATAGATATGACTTTCATTTCGATCCGACGTCTTTTTCGGATTTCGATGGTCCACTGGAAAAATGCAAAACCTATACTACATTTTTTTCAAAATGTAGGTAAACAATAGTTTGCATAGTTTTCGAGCAAAACTCAAAACAACAATAGGCTCATTTTATGAAAAATCGGTGAAACAATTTTTTTCCATTGTATTGTTCCTTTAAGTGTCTAAATAATACCATAATTTTTTTAAATTTTTAAATTAATATTTAATAACATAAAAAATAGTTTTACTTATTACGGCCGGTTTCAGAGCATCGTAACGGCTTCGAGTGTTCGCGGTGTTCGCCGCGCAGAGCTCCATTAAATTGAAATTATTAATAATAGACATAGAGTTTCGGAAGTTCGGACTTTTTATTTGAAATTCATTCCTCTTTAAAAAGCTTCCTTTAAATTTTCTTAAATATCAATAGTTCTCGAGTTATCTGCAAAAAACGAAACTCGTTATTTTTTCAATCTTCATTTGTTTATAACTTTTGCAATTGTTTATATGCGGGTTTGAAACTTTTGCACATTTTTCTAGGTGTCATTCCGAATCCAATGAGCCCTCACTCATATTTTCACGAGCTTTATCACCATTAACACGGCTTTGAACTTGTGAACTCAATGTAGCGGTGGTGTATGTTTTGGTGAACAAATGCTCCTAAAAATTGTTAACAAATTTGTTTTTAATAATTCTTATTTTAACTTTTCATAAGATTAATTTAATATAGAATGGATCATACATTTTGTTTTAAGAATGAATTATTTTCTTCTAATTGTTATTATCCATCCATCCAAAAAATGGTTCAATTATTTATTATTTAATTTATCCAATTTTATTTTTTAAACTGTTTATTTTTATTTAGATTAGGAATAGAATAATATCAATGATCTATTTTAATGGAAATATATCGATCATATTTTTTTAAATGTCATTTTTTTTCATTCAAAATTGAAATTAATGATCCAAAAAAAAATTTGTTGATTAATATATTTCTGTGTACACAATTTTTGAAATATGTATACAATTATAATAATTTTTATAATAATTTCTTATGGTCTTTAAAAATAATAAATTAAAATAATTGAAATTTTGTAATTTAAAAAAAAATGAATGTAAATTATTTCAATTGTTAATGTGGAAAAAAAAATAATTTTCACTATTGCAAATATTCATTTTTGCAAATCATTTTTACTTCTACATTACGGATTAGTTTAATAATTAATGCATAAAAAAAACATTTTTTGCAACCTTGGTTAAAATACGCGAATTTCGACTAATTCAAAACGATGTTTCAAACAATTATTTCCAATACCCCAATAATTCGTCTGCAAAATTTTCACAACCGCTGCATTGAGATATCAGGCATCTGCATCATGTAACCAACATAACCTTAAATTTTAAGTTTTTCAAGTTTATTCTCATTTTTAATGTTTGTATATGCATTTTTAGCTTGGAGTCGGTACTGGCTCTGAGCAAATATTTAAAAATTCGCGTAAATAATTTTTCAATATTGTTGATTAATAGAAATAGACTGCTAATTACAGGTTAGATTTCTAACCTACAAAAAGAGGCCTATTTTATTAGGACAAAGTGTTTAGAACTTCATAAACATTACACTGAACTAGATTTTAATTAAAAATACGGGAACCAGGCAGAAATTTTAATAACAGCTGCGTAATACTCTTAAATCTTAAGAAACACATATTTTTGAGGTTAGTTGTGACGTCACTCGCGGATGTCCTTACTGCCGTCATAAGGTGAAAAGCCGAATCTAGATATTTGTCATAAATGAGATTCTAATAATATATGAGCACCCAAGAGTTCTGCAGTGAAAAATATTATTAAAAAATTATCAAGTACAAAAACATAAGTGCATAAAAAGCAGATACATGATTTTCTTAATTAATATTTACTAGTTTGGAAAAAAACAAACGCCTTTGTTACTTTCCTCGCCAACCGACAATTTACAGATGGGCTATTCTCCTTATGACTTATGACGACAGCAGCAGCTACGAAACCATTTTATCTTTGACGTATGCATTCTTTATTTCTTTTCAGTTATCGTAACATCACAAGAGCAGTGTCTTACGTTTGGAAGAAAATTAAACATGTAAATAAATTCATACCTGCTCGAAAATGATGAGTAAAAAAAAATTTCAAAAGCAAATGTTCAATATATTAAATGATGAACAGAATGGTGTAAAAAAAAATTCGTTTCACCGTTCAAAGTGGTTTTAATTGAAAATAAAAAAATTAAAATTTTTATAACTTTTTTATTAACAATTTAAAAAAAAAATCCATTTCTCTGAAACGAATATTTATTATTTCTGAGTAAATAGAAAAAATTTTTTTTTAAATTTATTAACTTTTCAGCACGCTATGATTTTTTAAAGTTGTACATATCATCCCTTAATTTCTAACCAGCCTAACTCCGTTAATATTAGTAATACCAGAAAAAGTCTAGAGATCATTTTTATATAAAATTTCATGCTTTACAATTTTTGTTTGAAACTTTTTTTACTAGCTTTTACACATTTTGAGTAATTTTGAAAAAACACATTATTTTATTTTTTTTCACCCCTTCCCGGGGGTTCAGAAAAAAATTTCTTTCACTAATCGTGTTCTAATACATCAAAGTAACTTATATCAAAAATTCAAGTATTTACCTCAAAATTTTGATTTGCCGTCTTATTTAATTGGACTACACAGTGATAATCAGATCATACATTTTTATTACTATACTTGTTTAGCAACCCGAACATAGTTTCTAATGACTTGGAATGAAATATAGGTATAAAAATTAACTTGCACATCACATACATTTTCGTTCATTGTATGATTATTATGTCACAATATTCCTGTGGAGTAAAGGTATCCATGTAACTCAACAGTTATCAACAGAATGCGCATATCAGCCGTATCACTATGTTTGCCGTTTAACATTAAACTGAGTAATTCTCATGCCAAGGATTGCATTCACAAACAGCTTACTGTGGGATCATTTAGCATATTTTTTTTTTATCACATTTTCCAAAAGATCTCTTAATTTTAAAGCGAAATGCAAAAAAAACCAGAATATTTTAGGATCTCTATAGGCTTTAAAATTAATCAAGAACATCGACACTGCGTGACGTCATTCAATCGTAGTTGCATTTTCATTCCCTCTCGTCGGCACTTATATGCTGCATACTTTTGTGTTAAAATATTCCAGTCATCTCCAAATCACCATAATCAAGTTCATCTTTGGCAGAAATCTGCTGTTAAGGGCCGGTTTTATAGGTTCAGATTAAACTAGTGATTAACTAGAAGTTTCACCTAGAGGTTGTTGTGTTTTGTAAAATACCGTTTTATAAGCGTTTGCCAAGATTGTCAGTGTTATCGTTATAGAACCTCCCAGAATTGATCTAAGTCGAAGCATAAATAAAAACTTTGACTTAGGAAAAGATTTATCAAAAGACAATAAAGGACCCCGCACACATTATAGGGGAAAAACGGCTTCCGTCAAATTGGCCGAATTTTTGATATGACGTTGAGTCATCATCCCTATAAAATTTTTTAGTAACATTGGCTCCCAAAAAGCTCTCGTTTTTAAACTGAACCACACAGAGTTGACAAAATCTTGATTTTTTGATTTCGCGTATGTCACGGGAGATCGGCGTATTTTGTCGCTACTATTCATATCGGCGCAGGCAATGTGGTGTTTTTTGTATATACATATTTAAAATAATAATGAATGGAGATTATTATTATTACTATTAGTAATAATAATTGTCACATTATATTTAAAAAGGATCTCATGAGGTTTGCAACACATGATAAACGTCACTACACATCCATACCCTAGCCAGGATTCAAACCCAGAACCCCATGGTCGCAAGCCTAACACCATAATCAATGCGCGACTGAGTTATTTCTTAAACTACTTATCGGGTCGACCTCAAATTTTCAGTGTTATAATTATTCGACGATTACTGCGCATAAACATACAAAAAAGTGAAATATGAAAGACTGAATGACCCTATTAGGCCTATTTGTGTTTGGGATAATTATTTCATAGGCGCCACATTCGGAGTTAGGACACAAAAATACAAAAGTAATCAGTTTAAATTGCATTGATATTATTCAGTTGGTAAAAGACCAACATGGTGAACTAGTTTACTATTACTATTTGATCTAATTAGACTCAACCTGTATATACGATAATAATATGTACAATTTAGTAAGTTAGTCTATTCTTACAAACATTTTATATTTTAGGTCATTGTAATTTCGGTACGTCCACGATTAAAAGTGCATTTTAGTCAACAACTGCCGAGAATTTCAAGTTCTCTACCCTTAATTTCATGGCAATTAGTCTCGGTTGGTAAATCTTTTCAGCCAGTTTTGGCTTGGGGAAGAGGAAATGAACTAAATTATACTAGAGTAATAACACATGGTTTTAGTAATAATCGTATAAGACTGCTACCTCTTAGAAGTGTTCAGTTACCATACACAATGACTGCATTACATTGGTTGGGTACACGGCATTTGGCACTTTTAGATACTAGTGAAAATTTGAGATTGGTAGATGTTCGAACACAACGTGAATTAGAAGTATTAGAAATTGCAAATGCTGGTTTAGTATACAGTTCAGCACATTTTAAAGCTCTTGCTGTTGGAGGAGGAGTAAGTGAAGCATTTGCGCTTGCAGGGGAACGAGCCTGTTATAATAGTTTATCTAGCCGAGGAGATCAACTGTTAATATTAGGAACAAGAGCTGTGCACATGGTTAAATTAAGAACATGGCCGGAAAGATTATTATATCTTAGTGAGCAGGGAAGGTGGGCAGAGGCATTGAATTTGGCAGCTGAAGAAGGTGTAAATAAGGGAAACTTTACAATAATATTGTTGGATAAGTATTTGTCAAGCTTAAATCAAAATACTGTGGATAAGGAGAGCCTTACTGCGGCAATAAACTGCTGTGTGAAATTAGGTAAAATGTAAGTATTTAACAAAAAATACCAATATCAATTGACATGATTATTCCTAAAAAAATTGTGTTAGCTTATGTTTTTAATTAATTATTAACTATTCTTCAACTGCTTTTTATTTAAAAAAAAAAAAAAATATATGTTTCAAGTGCTAGGTTTATAAATCTCATGGATACATTTCAGAAGAAGTTTGGCACACTAAACTGCTTGAATCACTAGGGAGAAAGTAGTAATAGAAAGAGTAGGAAAATTGAAATCAAAATATTATGTAAATAACATTAAAATTTTAAAAGCTATAAAACCCAGGATTATTCCCTTGATAATAATAGTTATAATCTTCATTAGCATAGCATAAAGTGGTACAATATAAAGCCTCACAAAAAGAAGGGAAATTACATGTGGAATACAGAACTAGGTGTACAAATAATTCATTCAACATACCCAGAAATAAAATGCAATTTATAAATTGACCATTGTTCTTTCAGATAGATGAAACGATTTTTTTTTTTTTGAAGATACTTATATTCTACGTATGCCTTATTTATTGTGATAAATTATTATATCTGCCATGGACAGACATGGAACTACGGTGTGGGCAAAATTACGTTGGCCCACCCTTGTGCCCACCCTGACTCCCGACAAATTAAAAATTTTGTTGTTTTGCACAAACTTGAGTAAATTTTGTAAAGTACTTAAATAGGTAAGATTATGTAAAGTTGTTTGCCCAGCCTCGGTGCACTCAATATTATACAGCTAGTTCCCTGCCTGTACCCATATTAAACGTAGAATACCTTTTACATTAGATAAGTGGTGCATTTTATTACTGGTGCCGGAGTTAAAAATCTTGTTTTTTAAGAAAAATAATAAATATTTTTCTTTGTAATTTTCATAATAGTTTACACCTACGTTACCTATACTTTCACCAAGTTTCATTAACCTTTCCACTGCTGTTGACGCATATATTTGCCGATTGGTTAACTGCTCTAGACGAGTATACTCGCATTCTAATAAATATAGGATCAGGCTGCTCTACCCGAACAAACTCTCTCACATGATATTTTGAAATATTACACAATGATAAACACCATAAAAAAATTTAAAAAAAAAACATGCAAAATGATGGGTACTTTTCCATTTCCTTTTCCCTTAGATAGAATGGTTCACTCGCTCGCATGCTATTTTGAGATATTACACAATAATAAAAAAACCCAAAAACACGCTAAACATGCAAAACGATGAGTACTTTTCCGTTACATAGAATGGATCGCGCTGCTCTTGACGAATATGCATGCAAGCGGTAAAAAATGCTTAATATGATGGGCAGCTTTGAAAGGTGCGCAGTGAAAGGGTTAAAAAAGATTAATTAATTTTAAGTTATTTTAATTTATTCAAAATTACTTAGATATTTTCTGTTTTTATTTTTTTGCAAAAAAAAAACAAAATGACAGATCGAATTTGGATTCATGCAGTTTTATTCATAATTTATTTACACATAGCCCGAGATATTAAAAAAAAAAACAAGACAAAAACACGTTCTTCAAAATCAAAACTTAATTTTTCAGAAACGCTTGCTTCCAAGATTTGACAAAACTTTACTGTAACTTCCTGAAAACATACAGATTGTATTTCCACAAAAAAATTGTCCATCGTATTTTTAACCGACTTCATAAAATTTAAAAAAGGAGCAAGTTCTCAATTCAACCCACAAGCCTTTTTAGTTTAGTTTAGTTTTATTCGAGTATAATTGTTTTTGTGTTTTGACGATATTTCATCTTATTGTTATAGTAACTTTTACTTTGAAATAAATATTATTATTACTATTGTTTCCAAATGTATAAAACTCCTCTACATAAAATTATTTTAAAGAACAAGAGGTTGTTGCTTTACTTGTGATGTTTAAATGAATCTTAATTATTTGGAGGATTTTACTTATTAGCGATTTACTTGTTTAAAAGAGTAATTTGCTCAGTAATATGTTTTTTAAAATAGTGCAAAATGTCACTCATTTTTTTATTAACACAATTATATTTTTTCTCCTTAGATTTAAAGGAAATAAGATATAGATTTGTTTTAGAGACATATTATGCAATGAATTATTAGAAGCTGTTTCAACTGACCAAAACAATCAAGACTGGTATTATAGTTTATTAACAGAACATATTTGTAGCGGAGGAATATCAAGTTTATCTCCTTCTGTTGCCCAACTTTTAGTGGCATATTTGGAACATGAAGATCATCAGCTTCTGGAAAATGTTTTATTGTCGCTAGATATAACCTGCATGGATTTACATCAAGTTTTAAAAATATGTAAAAATCTCAAATTGTATAATGCCTGGATCCACATCACTACAAAAACATTGGGAGATTATACAAACCCATTAACAGAATTTCTTTTTGAGCTAACCCCCGATAATCATAAATTAGGCAATACAATGTTAGTTTATGTATCTTGTTGTCTAGCTGGTTTAGGTTATCCTACTGGAAATATACCCGAAAAAGATGTTTCCAGAGTAAAACATGATGTTCTGAGATGCTTAGAGACAGTTCATTCCATTAACAGTACCAGTGATGAACCTAGTTATCCTTATTTATGTGCCCTCTTAAGATATAATACTAGAGAGTGCTTAAATGTGGTGGAGTTGGCATTCACGGAAGTTGAATTTTTGGGGGAAATGGGGCTTTTACAGAGGCAAAGACTTGTTCAAATATTAATGCAAATTGTAACTCCTACCGAGTTTTCAGTAAGTATAAAATAATATATTTTCGTTCTCCAATAATGTAATATTTTCATTAAAATTTCAGTGGATAAGTTTCTTAACTAGATACTGAGTTAACTTTAAACCATATATATAAACCAAAACTTAATTTTCAAATGTCAAGTCAAAGTTGAAAGCACTGCTTGTTCAACGTCGGAAAGATCTAAAACACATACTTCCATCAAATTCTGAATTCTTTTTTTTTCCCATAATTCCTTTGTCTATTACACCTAACTTTAATTCATTTGAGGTGGGCGGTGGTGAACGTAATTCGAGAATTTCTCCTGCATCCCTGAACTGATTCAAAAAATTTTTTGATGGGCTTTTAGAGATAACTTTATAAAATGGTACTAGGCTATTGAAAACTAAAAAAAAAAATTTTTCTCGTGCGAAGATCAAAAAAAATTTTTTTTATTGATTTCAATAGTCTGGTACCATTCTATCAAATTTTCTGTAAAAGCCTATCAAAGAATTTTTTTCAATCGGTTCAGGAATATAGGAGAAATTCTCAAACTACGAAAACATTTTCTTAAACACGGCACCGCCACCCTTAAGCACATGCAAAAAGTAAGTACCTGCATAGTGTTTTATTTTATTTTTTTCTAATATTATCAACGATTAAGGATTAGTAAGAGGAGTAGCATGGTCTGTGGAGAAGGCAGCATTTTTTGAGATGCTGGTTTTATAAGGGCTGTTGTCAATACAATAATAATAGTAATAATAATAAAAGATCTAATACCTGCCAATAGGGAATGCAAGTGGAGCCGAAAGAAGCGATCGAATTAATATAGACCTATCCGATTTTTTAAGAATTTTATTTCAAATAAACTAGTATTTTTAAAATTCCCATTCGATTATCATTATAAAATATATTAAGCAAATAAATAGAAAATCCATGCAAAAAGTGCATATAACTTTTGACGCACCAGAAATTTTTGGGAGCAAATAATTTTTTCATCATAATACAGGTCATAATACATAAAATAAAATTTCCAGTGGAATGTTGTCACTGAAAAAAATTTAATTAAACCAATTCGACTGGCCAAGAGTATTTATTAGTATTATCGTCATTCGCATTTTTCAGTTATTTAAATAGGTTTGTAGGACAGATAAACTTTTTAATACATATTTTTCGTATAAGACTTTATAATTATTATAGGATTACTTTTTACATCCTCCATCTTAGAAAAAAATTGAAAACACCAAAAATGGCAGAAAAAATCAAAATTTTCGATAAGAAGGAGTATTTTCATCAAAATTGGCAAAAATAAAACTCATCTATGGTCAAAATAATGCACCAAACCCGGACGCTGCAAGTCAAATAGAACGGTCATAGATGGCGGACGAAATAAAATTCTTCGTCGAGTATCAAGGACGCATTGTGCCTCACTTTTTTTTGTAGGTTCTTTTAGGTACTTTTGGGGGGGATGAAGTTCAAATTTTGTTTATTTTCAAAAAAGTGCATTTTTTACAATTCTCAAAAATGCAAATCTATTGTTCACATAAATAAAACAAAATAATAATAAAACTGGCAATTTATTTGATAGAAATTTTGTGTACACGTTTTTTATGGCGGTTAAGTAATTTGATGCAATTGAATTTCTTTGAACAAAGAGTACACATTGCATATGATGTTGATGGTTCTTCTCTTTTCGTCCTATTTAAATATAATTGTTTTAACAAACAATTAATTAAATAGTCCCGCCGACTCCAATAATAACAGATTTTCAACCAGATCTCATAAAAATGATTCTTTTGCACACAGACACTCCACAAAATGCAAAAATTGTCAAACAATAACGACATTTCAGCACTAAAGAGTCAAGTTGTCAAATGTCATACAAAACGTTAACTAATCACCATAGAACACCAAAGAGCCAATCACAACAGACGTATCCGTGATTTTTACTGTAGGCTATTACTATACGCAGACGTCAAAACTGTCATTGCACATGTGCAATGTTTTATTTCAATTAAGTTTCTTGTGATTTCCCCAAGATTTCCTGTAACGTATACACCAGATTTCCCCTGAGGTTTGCCTCTCGTTTAACCCTGAAATTTTCTGCTATTTTCCTTATTATCTAGTCCTAGTAATCATATCGCAAAAATAAAAATAGAAAATTGTTCGCAATATAATTTATATACCAGGTCTATGATAAAACTTTCTGAAAATTTGTTAATTGTAAAAAAATAAAAGCTACCAAAAATTGACTTTTTTGAATGTAATGTAATAATGCATCAATTTTAACGAAAGTTGTTGGAACTATGCCCCTTATTGAACTAAACTTTTGTGCCAAATTTTAGCCCAAAATATTTATTCAAACGGCTAAAAATCAATAATAATTTCGAAATTTCCATCGCTTATTGTTTAAGTGCATCGACTCGTAGGACAATTTTTTTTTTAAGTATGTATTTTTTTACATGTATTTTATAACGGTATTAAGAGAAAGAAAAAAATCCTTATTTAAACCGTTTTTTTTTAATTTGTTTATAATTTTCAAAATGATAAACAAATTCAAATAACTGTGGATTTTTATCAATCTAAAAACGGCAAATGAAATAATGATCTACTTGCATTTGGGGCCGAGATACGTTGGTTTTTGCGTTTAGGTCACTTATAAATAAACAAATCAATATTCCTTTTTGAAATTTGGCCTGGTTGTTCTCCATTTGCCGTTTTTGGATTGATAAAAAATCCACAGAGTTATTTGAATTTGTTTAGACCTATAATTTTGAAAATTATAAACAAAGGATCCTGCCAAATCTTTAAGGAAATTGGGTTTCGAATTTAGCTGAAAATTTTTTGCGCAAATAGAAATCCTATTAAATTCGCTTATTTCTAATCACGTGTGTGGAAACAACCAATCAGAACAGCATTACACTAGGGCAATTTTCACTTATGTCATCCAGTTTGACACTTCAATAATTTATTTTTTGACAATGTTACAATTACGATTTGGTACTGCGAATAACGACTTGATGAATATAATAATTGAGGAAAACACGCCATATAAAACAATTAAAAGTGAAAAGTACATCTGGAATACATTTATGGATTTTTGCGGCACAGAAATTATGAATTGGATAAAAATAAATAAAATAAATTGCAAAAAATCTTCTATGTGCATACCTCTCGAATGTTGATAAATAGCTCATAATTTTATCAAAACTTCCTCAAGCACGTTGCTTTTAGATAATATCCCTCCACCTATGGCGTCGGTATATTACCAAGCAACGTGCTTTCGGAAACTGTAATAAAATTATTTCGTATTATCAACGTCCTTGGAACATTATAGCTGAAAATTTGTGAAAAGGTAGTTTAGAAGGTAATGATCAAATGTTCTCATGGGCCCAACTCTAAAATCTAGTTTGCGACCTCCGCGGGACAGGGAAGATCAACAGATACGTCCATTACACGGCCTCACCAAAAAAAAACTATATTTTGCCAGAAGCCAGACCATATTTTGCCGCTCTGAATCCTAATCTGAGTAATTTCTCCCGTGTCATTTTTCTGTAAATCGCAAAAAAGTGTTTTTTTCGCATTTTATCTGAAGTTTACTGTAATATCAAAAGTTTAAACTTTTGGCAGTCTCTAAAAATAACTTAATATAACTGTAGGTTTTCTAAGGTTGATATAGGCATAATTAATCGAAAAAAAAAAAAATATGTACTGCATACAGGGTGTCTCAGCCTTGCATTGTACAAATATTCTGGATTTCTTATAGAAGATAACAAAAATTTTCAATAACAGGATGGTTGAGGGCACAACGGTGTACAGTTTTAAGATATTTTGTTTAGCTTAAAAGTTATTTTTAGAGACTGCAAAAGCTTTAAGCTTTTGATATTATAGTAAATTCCAGAGAAAATATGAAAAAAACACTTTTTACGAATTACAAAAAAGTGACACCACAGAAGTTAATTAGGACGTCAGATTCGGATTCAGCGTGCCATAATACCAGCAATATTTTTTGTTTGTTTATAGGGCTGCGTAATGGAAGTACTTGTCCTTCCCTGTCCCGATCGCAGACTAAATTTAAGAGAGTTTGGCCCATGAGAACTTTTGATCAGTACCTCCTAAACTAAATTTTCACAAAGTTTCAGCCAAATTCGCCAAAACACACTTTCCATAAGGATTTCCTTTCAAACAAACGGTTTAATTGAAAATACATTTTTTGTAAAAACCCACATTTTGAAAAAAAAATATCCACCTACGATGCATTTAAACAATAAGCGATGTATATAAACACAAAAGAATATAACATGTTTCATAAAACCGTTAACAAAAAATAAAGTGTAAGGTAAAAACTTCACTATTATTATCACTATCAGTTATAAATTACTAATGAAGAAAAGAAATAAATAAAGAAACAGTCTTAAAATAATTTAATTTTAAATTATTACAATACATCGAAAAAAGCCAAGTAAGAATACTCTAAAATAAAAACTAGATTCTCAACAGACAGGTTGATAAAAAGAAGTAAAGATTTAATACCTATAAACTACACATAAAGGAAACCACGTCGATAAAGAAACAACGATTTCACAAATCCGCTTCAGATGAGATAAACTGCTTTTTATTTTCTTCAACAGACCATATTTTTCTTTCAAACGACCAAGCATTTTTCTTTCCATATTTTTTTTTCACAGCTGATAAGAGATTGTAACGTGCTGTTGTCAGATCTTCATAAATAGCCACGACAGAGTCTTTTAACGCTTTTTTAGCAAGATAAACTTGAAATCTTTTAATATTATTTGCAAATTGTACTATAATAGGCCTGGGTACAGTGTTTTTTCCAGATACAATCTATGTCCCTAGTTTCACAAAAAATGTTAAGTATGTTGTCAAAAAAGGTTATGACGTCAAAATATTCTCACCTTCACTTTCAGGAAAACCAACAATTCTTAGGGCATTTCGCTTCATGTAGTGTTCAACGAATTCACATTTCTGTTCTACAGCTTTAATGGATTTAGTATTCAAGGAAGCAATTTCATTCAAATTTTTAATTAAGTTATTTAGTAATTCTGGAAAATAAGAATATCAAATAATGTATCTCAATACATTTACGTACAAGGAAATAGATCGGTTAAAACTAGATAACTGTGTAGAGCCCATCGGATGGCGTGACATGACATACTTTCCCAGTGGTATCGGCCATTTCAAATATGTTACAAATTCGAAATATATGGTTAATATTAAAGAACTAATTTTTTTAAAACATATTTGGGTAGAACCCAATTTATAAAATTTAATTTTCAACCTAAGGGCCTGGACTAACAAATTTCTTAAGCCCATCTACTTATTTTCATGTAAGGAATCGACCATTATGGAAAAAAACTGCACTAACTAAACATTCTAACATACACACAATCAACACCAGAGGGAAAAATGACATATACCAAAAAGAAACATTTTTGAGGCTAAATATGAAAAATCACCGTTAAACTCAGTCTGTATAACCTGTTACCCATAGACCTGAAATGCTTACCATTCCTTAAATTTGAAAGCAAATTAAAAGAATATCTTTCCTCAAACTGTTTTTACACCATTGATGAGTTCATCCAGGCCATTAATGGAACCTCTACACTCTTTTACTAATTAATGAACCTCCATCAACTATTTTAATCATTTTATTTATGTTATTTTATTATTCAATGTATTTTACTATCTACTATTAGATTTTACTATTGTACCTGACTTATCTACACTTTTGATGTAGCTTAAAAGATGAATAAAATTGTATGGTATTGTATTAAAATCGCATGATTTTCTGGACACCCTGTATATGCAGTGTGTCCCACTTTTAATGGCTCCCCTCAATATCTCTATTAGTGTAGTCATTTTGACTAATACGAAAATTATTTTTGACAGTGGTATATTTTTTTATTAAGGGCAAAAAGGGGCGATTTTTCAAGAAGTCATTAGATGTTATCATAATTATAAGTATCATTTGTTTAAATTGTATAATTTATGTTGTAGGAGAGTCAAATTATAAATCTTGCGTGTTTTGTATCAAGATTAGTGGTTTCAAACAATCTTGAATTGGAAGAAGGAATGCTAGATAGAGTAGTAAGATCATTGACTGATATAGTAGGAAAACCATTAAGTTTAAGAGACCACATGGAAAGAGAACAGGCTTGGCTAGACTTGTTGAATGCTAACAAACTAAAGCATATGAAAACTAGTGAACTTCTTAAAATGGCCGTAGAAGCAAAATGTTTCCGAGTTGCAGAATATTTATATGAACTGCAACATGATTATTCCAATATTGTCTCCTGTTACCTTAATGATGCAGTTCGTAGATCTGAAGTTTTTAATTATATAATAAACTACCTTAATATAAGTGAAAGATGTATACAGGAACAGTTTTTAGTCAATTTCAAAAAATTAGTAGCAGTTAGTAGTAAAAAAACTGGTGAAATAGTGACCGAATATTTCCCTGACTTAATTGAACAATTTAGCGATATGTTGGATGATAACTTTGAATTACAATATAATTTTTTACATGAGATTGTTATTAGTGATATTAAACTACCTCCTCGAATAGCAGAGATACATTTAGAACAGTTATGCATTAAAAATAAACCTGCTGTTTGTAATTATGTACAGCTAAATTTTTGTCGAAACGAAGATGCCTTAAATATAACAAGGAAATACGAAGTTCATGCAGCTACTGCTCTTCTTTTGGAATATGGAGGTGAATGGACAGAGGCTCTTGAGATATTACTAAAGCACGATTTGATCGAAGAAGGAGTTAATTTGTGTATTCGTGGAGCGGAACATCTAGATTCTGAGGAAGCGCAAAAGCTATGGTTAACCTTGCTTCAGTACAAAAGAACTACCAAAAATATATCATTAAGACAACTTTTACATGCAGCAGCTCCTCATGTTCCCCCTGCACAGTTACTTGAGTTGGTGTCTAATGCAAATTTTGGAGACATTAAAGGTTTATTGCAAGGCATATTAAGTGACTATACACATGATGTTCAAATGCTTTCAACAACTCTCAAATTATTGGGCAAAGATTTACATTATGGTAAGTATAAATTCGTTAATGTTGTGGTTTAAACTATATTTTATGCTATTAATTTTATGTTCAAAATTATTGAACCCTTTCATTGTGCAATAGGCTTTCAATAAACTTACCCGCCAGGCGTAATAAATCAGCCATTTGTAAGTAAGTATATTTGCTTATCTCTGGTACGTTATTACATTATCCTTGTATGCATTTATCCTGTTTTATTGCAAAGAAAATACTAAACAAAAAATAACAAAAACAAAACGAATGCTTGACAATATATTGAAACAATTTTTTTTGTCAAAACCAGTGACATATCTCGAAGCAAGGAATTACACAAAGTGCTATGTTACATGTGGAAAAAATGTACCTTGATTCAACAATAGACTTATATTCAGTTATTTTGTATCACTGATAGGCATTCAAGACTGTTAGGTCCAACAACTAAAAATATACCTTGTACCACTTTAGCGACTTGTGTACAATGTGATGATGTATCATGTCCATTGGTCAACAGCTCTTATGTTATTATTATAATCTAATGTGCAAGTTGGCCTCATGAGTTGTCACTCCGCTTACAATTTTCTTCTCAGTTGTTTTCATTTCTTTTTTACGTTTATCGTGCCTTTTCAAAGAAGGGTAAATTCACCTCTTTGTAATTTTTAACTTAACTTGGGTATATTCTTCTTCCTCTGGTTCCCTGTGGAGTCAGTAGTATTACCATGCAAATATTTTTACCAGTGGCAGAGCGTCATCTCTGGGGTATAAGGATGTGTAATTGCAATAAAATTTTCGTGGTCGAGGAGCTGCATAATGCAGTAGATTAAAATTTACCAGCTCTGGTGTTTACATAGGTTAGACAGCTCCCTCAAAGTGAACACATCATGACTTAATACATCACTTAATTTATTCACTATTGGCGAATACAATTCTACTACAAGCTACACTGGTCTCGACCCCGAAAATGACATAATTCGCTCCCATTAGCTTAGAATAATGGAAGCATACAACTTGTTTCTGCACATTTTTAGTGCAAGCATCTCATAGTAATGCTATTCTACTACAAGCAGTAGTTTTCTTTTTATATAAATGAGAAAAATGCTTTGGGCTTGTGTACCAATTGTCAACGTACGATGTGCCTATCATTTAGGTTAGGTTGTCAACATTCTCTTGCCGTATCGGTGCCGTTTCAATGGTATATATTATCTGAAAAAACATCTTTTAAATAATAGTTAACTGTTGTCAATACATAACTCTTGAAATGTTGTTTTTTAAATTAAAAATTACTCTCATCTTCAGCGGTGGATGCTTTTTTCCAGGCAATATTGTTACAAAAATGTAATAATTTCAGTATAAGTAGATATGTCAAATGTTCAAAACCAGTAGAAGTTGCATACCTATTTGATTAATATTTTGTTTAAATATGAATGAAAATGAAAAATAACAAGCCCATGTATTACTGGAAAAACATCCGAAAAAAAAAAAAAATTACATTCCTTGCATCACAAGAAAATATGCAAATTCACAAATCATTTCGGTACTTTAATAAATACCTATAGGAAGCGATCAGAGTTGAAAAACAATGTTATTAAGACCAGACTCGCCAAGGAAGTTAATAGGTCAAGAGAGAGCTGGGCCATTATTAATGACCCAAGAGGTAGAACACTCACACTCCACCACGATTTAAATTAGATCTTAATTTGACTAATGCCTTGTACTGTACTATCGGAAAGAATTAACAAACAATATTGTGGCACCAAACCACTCTTTAATTTATCTTGGTGATTTTAATGTTCCCAGAGTGTTTACTTAGCACCTCAGATACAGTAGAATTAAAAGAAATTATAGAATTAAAAAATTTTCTGAAGGCGATTTATCTATTAAAGTTTTTGAAAACATGTCTGATGTCACATTAAATATTTTAGTTCATTTCATAAATCGGTCCTTTAAAAACAGTGCATTCCCTTCCTGCCTAAAAACAATCTACAAAGGTGGGAATACTGATGAACTCTTAAATTTTGGATCAATGTCTTTAATATACTTTCTAAATTAATCCAAAAATTAGTTAAAAAAGGACTTTAGCTTTCTTAACTTTAGTTAAAATACTTAATAGCAACCAGTTTGGGTTTCAAACTAATGAACGTATCAGCAATGCTATTTTTGCTTTTTTAGAAGATGTTTATCATAAAAGAAATAAGGGCTGAGGTTGCTGCAACTGTATTTTGTGATATATCAAAAGCACTCGATTGCGTAAATCATGATATGTTGCTGTGGAAACTTTATTGTTATGTATTCAGAGATTCAGATTATTATTTGCTTAGATTCAATCCTACTTTAAGGGTCGCACTCAAATGAAAAAATTGCAGAAAAATACTCTAATAAAGTTAAGATAAGTTGCGGAGTTCCATAAGGGTCTGTTCTTGTTCCAATTTCTATATATAAATGACTTGGCAACTATCAATATATCGGAAAATTTTACACTTGCCGATGACACTAGCATTTTCTGGCATAATAAAGATTTGAGAATATTACATGAGAAAATTTGTTCCGATATCTCTGTAGTAAAAAATGATGTGATTCATATCTTCTCAAATTTAATATGGTTAAAACTAACGTAAATAGCCTTCGGTTGCAACTTAGTAGAAGTTTCTTGGATTGTATATTGACACCAAATTAAATTTTCAAGAACATAAGGAACCTATATAATAAATTAGCCTCGGGATGTTATGCTATTCCCACAATTTCTATCGAATTGAGATACTCTACGGCAAAGGCAGCTTACTTTTCTCTCACATCTTGGGGATTGGACGGTCAACAATTATTGAATGGGGTACTCATTTTGCAAAAGCGAGCAGTAAGATATTATGTGTAAAGCACATTTGAGAGAGTCTTTCCATTTCTGTTTGTTGCTCAACGGATATTAACAGTAGTATCCATTTTTATCCACGAAACAATGTGCTTATTTCATAAAAAAACGAAATACGTTTGAATATGCAGAGAATCGCCGCCAAGCAAATATTAATTTACCCATAGCGTCTAGTAGTTCTACAAGAAATTCTCTAATTTATAATAGTAAAAAAAATTACAACCATCTCCCAATAACATTTAAAAGTATCTCTTCCAATAAAGAAATTAGGAAGACCGTAAGAAAATTCTTAATTGATAAACTCTATTATAATTTACAGGAGTACTATGATGATACATTTTGACGTGTTTAGATTATTGTTATAGTTCCTAAAATATACAACTGACTAATCAAATATTTAAACTTTATCAATGAGAAGTATTTCTTTGGACAATAAAGTCTCTCTTCCCCTCTCTCTCAAAAACAGGTATACTCGTTGCCCAACTGCAACTCTCAATCGTTTTGTAATAGTCTTATTAATATTACCTTGGAATTACACAACAAAATTAATATATCACCTGATTAATCTACATAAAATTCGTTCAGTGTCTCACACTGTGTACTGCAGTTGCAATGTCTTGTATATCTTCATATTTTTGTGTGCTTAATCAAACACCTTAGTAACATTCTACCATGCTTTTTTACATATGTTTCAAATATGAAATATGAATTTCTAAGTCTAACAGAAGTTATTGTGTTTAATAGGGCTTGTAAAAAAACGGAACAAATGCATATACAAATTCGTCTTTGCTGTCACTTGCTAAATTTTCTTCTGTTTCATTTTCTGTTAACCGCGACAGTCATAATATAATATTTATAAAGAGAAATGTAACACATGTTGCAATGCTAAATGTAGACTAATTCAGAATGGAGCCAGGCATATAGTGTAATATAATTTTAGAGACCCCAAATAGATCAGATTTATCAATTAGATAAGATGATGTAAAATCGCTTTGAGCAGTGAAAGGGTTAACAAAATAATACTTGATATATTTATATATAGAGAGTTATCGCAATTTCAAAATAACGGATACGTATACGTTATCAGCTTTCTTTATTCAATACCGTATCTAATGTAGCATTGTTTCAAATCAGAGTTATTGTGTATGGTGATTATTGACATGAACTCTACTGACAACTCAACTGAAACTAACCGAATCTGTCAATTTGAACAGTTTGGTAAATGTTTTTAAAATACCAATTAAACTGCTTTTTTGTTCTTTTGAATATAATTTTTTACAGGTAAATATAACAAATTCTATTTTATAACTAACTACCTACATCATGATTTTATTTGTTGAGTAAGAGTGTTCTCATTGAATAACAGAACCTCTTTCTGTGATGAGATATTGAAAGCTGTTGTCATGGGAGAGCCCATAGTTATGATATAGAAGATGCAATTCTTCATCACATTGTTAACTTTGTAGAGAATGCGGTAGGAAACAAAGTAGAACTCCGTAATTCATTAATCTTATGACGACATGTTTAGCGTCCATTTATTTATTATGAGGTTTATTTTAATTTTTAAGTGACAAAAGGCTTTTTTATGTGTTGTTTACATAAATAATATATTTCATATTTTTCATAAAATAGACTTTGTAAATATAAGTGAAATGGCTATCTTCTACTGTGAATTTTACAGCTGCAGAAAAATCAAAATTTAACTATTAGGTAAAAATTAATGTAAAAATTAGAAAAAGAAGATTTCATAAAATTTCTATTTTAGGAAATTCATTCTTTGTATACTCTAATAATACTAAAATTCTAAATATAAATGACGCACTACATTTTTTAGTTATTTTGTAATAGGATTAAAAAATATATTTGCAACAGAACAAAGTAATAAAGGACTTAACATATTAAAATACAAATTAATCAATGCTTCGATTAAATTTGGTTGTCTTTCCATAATTTGCTGACTCATTTAACTCCATTTTTAGTTTCTCTTTTAGTTCTAATCTTTTTTCATTTCATATAAATAAAGTTCAGTGGTTTAAGGATGGCAAATTGAGCAATAAAATATTAGTAAAACAGGAAATATCTCCTTATTCTTTTCAATTCATAAGCATCAGCCGTTGAATACAACCCTATTGCACATAGTGCAACATTATTATGGTACAAGCGGATTAACCTTCTCTCTTGTTAGTGGCAGCAGGTAAAAAGATATATCGTGTTTACTCTACTATTGCCCACTTTGCTATCCAAAAATGACTGGACTTTACCTCTAAAGCCAATGGAGTTATTTTATGTGTGTAAAAACTTAAAAATAGCTACTAATTTGAACAGTGAAATATACGAGGATAACGTAACGGCAATTAAAATCAGTCTGATATTTGTTAATTATTCATAAATGGTTAGAGGTAATTTTATTGTTAGATTGCTGCCCTGTCAATACCAAATCAAGGGAAGAAGATGCAGTCAAAACTAAGCAAAATGCCTTCAAAACTAAGCAAAATGCCGCCAATGTCTCTAGAAAGCTAACCTCTCTTAACTACAAAATGTCAGTCACACCTGACAATATAATGGTGAAGTTTGTATCTCATGGCTGTCATGCAAATTTACTGCCTGAACTATACTGCGCATGCGTAACCATTGAGATTTATTGCGGTACTTGGCTTCTAGCCGGAACTACCATTTTCTAATTACAAATGGAATTTTAAATTATTTAATGTCAAACATAAAAAAATTGCCATTACATATACTTCGTTATTACTAGTCCTAGAATACCAATTTAAAATAAATACGAATTATGAAATAACCACATTTCTCGTGTAATGGCCACAAGTCATCTTATAGAAAAATACTGCCAATTTGGCATGAAAACCTTCCAAGAGAAGTACGAGAACTATCAAACATTTTACATAAGAGGGTAAATCTGGCCCGTTATTCGTTCTCAAATAACGGAATACGTTAAACTAAATAGCATTTAACGTAATCTGAGCATATGTAAATGTCAAAATAATGTCACAAAGTAATATGGTATATACTTGCGATAACTCTCTACTGTTAATTCGCACACCCGTTAAAATTGGTTGCATTCATCACGCGGTAGCGCTAACGAAGCCATCATTTATCATTTACGGCATTGATCAGTTGTGTGCTGAATGGTGTATTATGTCACAATGAAACATGATAGACAGAGAGCAGCTGTAATCTGAATTAGCATGCAAAGTATTAGTTGGGATTATTAGTACCAACAACTTTATATTATATTTTTCAAAGTAAACTAAATATAGAAATGTTATTTTATAGTGAACATTAGACAGAGGCTTAGTACTTACTTAAAAATTCAAATACAGCTGTTTAGTGATATTGGTAGATAAAATTTATTTAAAAACATCAGTTGGAAGATATTGTATCCAATTTTAATAAAGAATAGTTTAACATAGCCCCATTGTCGAAAGCTTGATTTATTTGGCCACTAAAATCAAAAGACAATAATATTTATTAATCTTCATATTCGTAAACAAATTCCAATTTTTTTGGTCCATTTTTGTGACCTTCCGATTAACTGGCACAAACAAAATGTTTGCTTAGGTTTATGTGTTAAGTTGTGTATATGTCTAATTTTTTCAAATTCAAATAACTGATCAGTGCAAAATGATCAGTGAGCGCTATCTGATCGCTCACCGAGATGAACGTGACGATAATCTTGCAATAAAATATGATTAAAATAGTTATTCAAATTTTATAGCAAACATTAAAATCGTCATTGTTTATTTTTAGGTCTTGCTAAATCTTTATCTTCAAATGGCAAGGGAATATTAGTATCGAATCTAACTTGCAGCCTTTGCCAAAAATCATTGTCTTTTAGAAAAGAATTAGAAAGTGAACAAACAATTGTAGTATGGAGTTGTAGTCATTGTTTCCATTCAGCATGTATGAAAGCAGCAGAAGTTAACAACACATGTCCACAGTGCCGAATAAAAGCAGTTTTCCAACCTGTTATAAAAAAATCATCTATAAGCAATCAAGATCCAGTATATTCTAATATATACCTTCGACCTGACTTAGAGGGTCATTTTTAATCATAACTAGTCCCATTAATAGTGTCATTAATTAATTTATATTTTTCATATTTGATTATAAATCATATATATATATTTTATTGCATTCTCTATGTATAAATTTGTGATATTTATATTTTTATTATTTGTACAAAAAATATAGACATGTTAGACAAAACAATTAATTCGTTTTTTGAAATTTTCGAAATGATGTTATGAAGGCGTTGCTTTTTGTTTTATAATTTACACTTCAAACTGGGAATTATATATTTTACAGTATATAATTTACAATTTAAATTGTAAATTATACATAATTCCCAGTTTAAACTGTAAATTCTAATTTCCAGTTAAAAGTGTAAATAATACATAAGTCCTATAAGCGTGGGAGCTAGGAGGCTTTTTTGGTACATCATTGTTTTATGCACAATGACATATTTTTATCATTTTATGGATGATAACGATTCACAAAATCGATTTCTGATGGGGTACCGCCCACCATGTAAAAATCATGGAATTATGTCATCATTACAAGGCTCATTTTTTGTATATATACAGCTTTTACATCTAAAGCAAACAAATTAAGAAATGGGCAACTTTAAGAAGCGCAGTCAGAAGGGTGAGAGTTATAAAAGTCTAGCCTTATCTAGCTCTTACAGCCCTTGTGGGCCCAATTTTTGAGTTGTACTAATTATTTTTTTATGACGCAGGTGGTAAATATTTTCTCAAGAAATTTATCAACTTTTGTTTCTTTCTAATAATGTTATCTACTTACCAAATATAAGCTTCGAACATGCATAAGAAGTGAGTTTTGTAATGATGACATAATTTCTGTTTTTTTATGTCTTAAACTATGCCCAAACTCACAGGATATATGCCAGAAGTCTATTTTGTCATGATTTAAGTTCGGTATAATTAAGCAACACAGAAAATACTTATAACGTGAGCTTCCAAAAAAGCTACCAAGCTCCTGTACTACCAGTTCAAACTGTGAATTATGTATAATTCCCAGTTTAAACTGTAAATTGTACAATAGAAAGCATCTTCGTATTGGTTTTCGGATTTCAATTTCATATACAGTGTGTCCTACTTTTCATGGTAACACCTTCGCAGCTCAGTTGTTAGTCATCAAAGAACTTCACTATCTTTTTTGAGTAAAACAAAACTTATTTCAGTCTTTAGCGTGCATTTTCATTATGAAAAAAAAAAAAAGATGATTCTTCGAGAAGTCATATTAGGTATTTTTTTAATGAAAAATGAATGCAATATTATTATCAGCATGCTTTAGAACTCCTATATCCCACATTTAACAATATTTTGATTTATGGTTTTCGAATTACGGCCCTTTTAAAATTACATTTTTCAAATATTAAATAATTTATAGCTTGGAAATGAATTGGTTTTCGAAAAAAAGTCATTCCTCATTTTCTATTTAAAATCACAATTTCTACCACCGCCATCGATACTTTCCAATTCAGCAATCCTTAATGGACGAATAATTTCAATGGAATGGTTCAAAATTTTTGTCAATTTTTCTATGAAAATTCTTAGCCTACGAAATTTGAAAGAATCTATATGATACTGGGTGGAAAAAAAGTGAATTTAAATAGAAAATGAAGAATAACGTTATTAATTTTTAATATTTAAAAAATGTAATTTTAAGGGGTAATTCGAAAACCATGAATCAAAATATCTTAAAATATTGGATATAGGGATTCTAAAGCATGCTGATCAATGATTTTGCATTAGGTTTTCAGTAAAAAATGCTTAATATGACTTCTCAAAAAATAGACCCTTTTTTCTTAATTAGAGAACCAACCCGAATAAGCAGCAATTCGGTAACTTGCATTGATAATATTTGTGCAAATTTCGAAGGGGTGGCTGGGGCGGCTGTGATTAGAGAGGATATTTCAGACCACTATGGACAATCCGTTCGAGTTATGAGCGAAATACAATGCCAAATTAGTCAGATATTTATTAGACCATTATCCCAACTAGGTCAATCTGAATTTAGATTTCTATTAAACAAAAAAGACTGGCTAAATAAGTTCTTGAACACTTCTGACCGCGAGTATATGGCCGAAATTCTCTGTGAAACTTTACGCCATGCGGCGGACACTGCTTTTCCCCAAAAAAAGCTTGAAAAGAAAAAACAAAAATCTTGGTTTAATGATGAATTGAGAAGTATGCGAAAAAATCTCAATGAAATGAGACGTAACTTGGACATGTCGGACGAAATAGCCGCTAGAACGGAATATACTCAGAGTAAATATTTGTATAGAAAAAAAATCAAAGAATATAAAGCAAAAGTACATGACGACATAATTAAAACGGCAAGTAATGTTAACAAAGCTGCTTGGAAAATTATAAACGGATATTCAAATAAAAACATAAATAAATTGACTACACCTAAATCTCCTGAGGAATTTAACGATTTTTGTACTACAATGGTAGACAAGTTAGTCCAACAGATTCCACAAAGCAATATTAACCCTATCGGCATTGTAAAAAATACAGTTGCGGACTCGCTGTTCATGTATCTGTGTACGGCAGGGGAAATATCTCATATTATTAGCAAACTAAAGAACTCTTCTAGTTCAGACGCCTATAATGTTAGCGCCAATATAATCAAAATAGCCGTAGATATTCTAGCAGAGCCTATTGCTTATCTGGCAAATGCCTGCTTAGACAAGGGAATATTTCCCCACGCCCTAAAAATCGGGAGAGTAATCCCAATATTAAAAAAAGGAGATCCAACGCTCTGTGACAATTATAGATTTATAACAATCACTCCCATTGTTTCTAAAATTATCGAAATTATTTTTAAATCGAGAATGACACAGTTCTTAGAGACAAATAATATATTACATGTGAGACAGTATGGCTTTCGGGCATCAAGGTCGACGAGTCAGGTTATCACAGACATAACACACTCCATACTCAAAGACCTGGATAATGGTATTGGCATAATGGCTGTCATGTGCGACTTGTCAAAAGCCTTCGACAGTGTGTCCCACGACATCTTGATTGGTAAATTAGACAGGTACGGAATCAGGGGCAAACCACTTAAATGCATAAAATCTTTCTTGCTAGATAGACTACAATTTGTCGACACAGACAAAGGAACTTCAACCACGAAAGTGGTTCGGCATGGGGTGCCCCAGGGTTCTGTACTTGGGCCACTTCTTTTTATCATCTACATGAACGATCTGCCAGACTACCTTCAGAAGAGCGAGGCCTTCCTCTATGCAGATGATACTACTGTACTGTGTAGGGGCGGGAGAGGCGTAGATCTGGAAGGGATGTCTGGGGATGCACTGTCGGAGGCGGAGAACTGGTTCAATGCTAACCGGCTTGCTTTGAATCATAGCAAAACTAATAAAATGGCGTGGGTCGGTAGAAGGGAAGTCACCTCTACGGAAAATGTTAATGTGAAACTTCTTGGCTTTCATTTAGACTCCAAACTAAATTGGCACAATCATGTTTTTACAATTATTACTAAATTATCTAGAGCCCGGTTTGTATTAGGGCGTTTAAGGGAGGTTGTATCCATGGAGATATTAAAGAAAGCCTACTTCGGGATTGCCCACTGTCACCTCGCTTACGGTGTCTTAGTTTGGGGAGCTAGCGTGGCCGCTACCGATGTTTTAATTGCTCAAAAGAAATTAATTAGGACAATGTGTGGAACAGCGATTGACCAACATGCTCGTCCTTTATTTAAAAGTTTGAAAATCTTAACAGTACCTTGTACATATATTTTAGAATCTATTTTGTGGGTTCATAAAAATAAAGATCTTTTTGTAAGGGGCTCTGATATGCATGAACATAATACTAGGGGTAAAAATCAGTTGAGGTTGCCCGGGGTGAATCTGTGCCGAACAGCCACCGGGGGGGAATCACTACCAGTAAAACTATACAATAAAATTCCCATGGAATGGAAGAGACTCAGCAAAGGGGCCTTAAAAGGAAAAACCAGAGACTTCCTCATCACCCATAGCTTTTATGCGATCAAGGAATTTCTTGATTGGACGGGCGAATGGAAATAAATGCATTATCTTCATGTTCTGTGCATTTATTTTAATTGTCCATGTTATAAATATACTAAAATTGTACTTGTACACATTTACATTGTAATGTTTTTTTTATTATTATTTCTTTAATTCTATGTCCTTTTTTTGACTTGCCAAAACAGTTGTATGGCTCTAGCTGTGCCAATTGTAGTAATCTTCTGGTGAATAAAATTATTATTATTATTATTAATAAAAATGCACGCCAATGACTGAAATAGAAAAAAGGTATAGTAATAGTTTGGTCAGACACGGCTGCTTTTGCTGTGGTGCAGTGTAAAAAACTGTGCAGTTCAAGTGAATCTTCATGTGCAACCTTAAAAGTAGCTCATGCAGTTCAGTTGTGTGCAATATTTATTTGTTGCGAGTAGCCTCAAAAGTAGAATAGGATTTTAAAGAGTAGCAGTGACTGCAAAAAATATTTATTTGATTGGTTGAAAATTTTGCAGCGGTAGCAAGTGCAGTATAAAAGTTGGTGTCCATTTGTGTACAGAACATTTCGAGGTAGGTAGGTAGGTTTCGTAGGTAATTGCTTAATTTTAAATAATACATTTGTGAATATGTTGTGACTTGACAGAAATATTAATGTTTTTAAATGAATCATATTTAGTTTGTTTATAGTTATAGATAAAAACAATTAAGCACAGAATAAAGCTGCAGCATGTAGGAAGTTTTTTAAAAATGTATTATTTTTTAATGAGATCTTGGAGAGATCTTTAAGTTTAGATATTTCTAGATAAGATACCATTGTTTTCAGAAGGAATATTACAAAATGTTAGCGAAGTGGAAATCTCAAAAAGATGTTTCACAAATTAACAAAGTACTGGATCTGATAATTCCCTTTCTGTGTGCTGTTGCTTCTTCTACAGACACGGAAAGAATGTTTTCTTCATATGGACTTGTTCATTCAGATATTAGGAATAGACTATGATACCAGGCAGGAAAAGAATTTATATGTGGTTCCTCTAAGTGCGCAAAAGTCCATAACAAATGGTGCAATGACTGATTTTAATAAATTACCCAAATATATAACTGATTGTGATACTTTAAATAAATTTAAAATGGCTTTGTATAAAGGGCATAGCAGGATAAGCATGTGTTAGGTGCCCCCGCACCAATCGGGTCGAAATTTTTAGCACAAGTTGATACTAGTGTTAGATGAAATTTCCCAAAATATTATTTTTGGAAAACGATTTTTATGGGAGTTATGGGGGTAAAAAGAAAAATGGAAAAAAAAAATTTCTCGAGAACGGATAAACCGATTTTCATGAAAAAAATATATATTATGGCTTTTGATGGTGCAAATGTGGGAAAAAATTATTGAGTCCAGTTGTCGAAAAGAAGTGGTGAAAAAATTTTTTCAAAATAAAAAAAAAATTGTTTTTAGGGGATGTTCTAGAGGCACACCCACAATTTTCTTCCACATAAATGCTTATACGCCCCTTTAAAACATATCCAATTTTCAAAGCGATCGGAAGGGTACAACATACTCAAAATTGATAATCATTGGCAGACTGCGGGCGGCGCGTAGTCTATGTAATGAAGCATTATAAGACGACTTTTTTGTAAATATTTCGTGCAAAGACGAGATTGCCTTCCCCCCAGTTGACGTCAGAGAATTTTTGCACCACACTTCTTGAAGTTTGATACTGATTTAAATGGTGGGGTTGTAATGGCCACCAGTGACCGTGGTAGTAAGATGTAGTAAAGAACCGCTAGTCTATGTAATAAAGGCAGAAATAGTGTGAATATTTCTTGCGAAGAAATTACCTCCCTCCGTCCGTTTTCGAGGGTGTTGAACACAATGCAAGTGGTAGGAGAAGTTTTTGACCGCCGCAACCTCCTATGGATCCCTTTATGTTTTCTATACGGGTCTGGGAAGTGATTTATCAACGGGTTATACTTGAAATAACATGGAAGATGGTTATAGAGTAAGTATCAGCTTATTTGAGGGGGTTGGAGCTAAAAATGAATATTTTTCCCGTGATCAGCGACCCCGAAAATGGGGCATACGCATTTGAACCGAATCATTTGAAAAAAAATAAAAAAATTACACCCCTCGGGAGGGTTTAATCAACCCCCTAGGCCTGCTGTCTGGACTTCACTGACTCTATAACCCCCTTCCATATTATTTTAAGTATAACCCGTCGATAAATCACTGCCCAATATGAAAACATAAAGGGATCCATAAGAGGGATGGCCGTTTTATGGGGTTGTGGCAGTCAAAAACTTCTCCCACCACTTGCATCGTGTTCAGCACCCTCGAAAACGAGGGGGGAAGGCAATCTCGTCTTTGCACGAAATATTTACAAAAAAGTCGTCTTATAATGCTTCATTACATAGACTACGCGCCGCCCGCAGTCTGCCAATGATTATCAATTTTGAGTATGTTGTACCCTTCCGATCGCTTTGAAAATTGGATATGTTTTAAAGGGGCGTATAAGCATTTATGTGGATGAAAATTGTGGGTGTGCCTCTAGAACATCCCCTAAAAAGAATTTATTTTTTATTTTGAAAAAATTTTTTCACCACTTCTTTTCGACAACTGGACTCAATAATTTTTTCCCACATTTGCACCATCAAAAGCCATAATATATATTTTTTTCATGAAAATCGGTTTATCCGTTTTCGAGAAAAAAAATGATTTCTATTTTTCTTTTTACCCCTATAACTTCCGTAAAAATGGTTTTCCAAAAATAATATTTTGGGAAATTTTATCTAACACTACTATCAACTTGTGCTAAATATTTCGACCCGATTGGTGCGGGGGCACCTAACACATGCTTATCCTGCTATGCCCTTTATTAGTTACTCTGATATTAATTAAAAAAATGTTACAAAACTTGTCTATTAACCATTGTAATTTGGTTGTAATAGTATTATTATACTAAATAAAGGTCTTATTATTATTTTTTTTTTTTTTAAAGCCAGTCACCCTTTAAACTCTGTGGCTCCGACACTCACAGAGGGGAGCTGGTAGTACCGGTAGCCACTCCCCACGCCCGTGGGGTGAGTGACTACTGGGTCCGCGAATCGTGTGCCCTGAGCAGACGTAATGAACCGAGGATGACGGCCTTCTGCATTCTGCCGGCTAAGACCTCTGCCGACTTTCGGCATGCCGGTATGATCTTAAGTTCTGAAAGCAGTGTGTGTCTCGTTCCACCGAGGGCTCCTATAATCAGTACCACTATCTTAACAGTATGGTCTGGATACAGTCTGCGGAGTTCGAAGAGCAAATCTCGATATTTTGTCCGTTTTTCCTCCTCCTTCAAGACAATGTTGTTCTCCGCGGGAGCCGAGAACTCCACGACAAACATTGTCTTGAGTTGGTGGTCGAGGAGGACTATGTCAGGCTTGTTGGCTTGTATTTGCCTGACTGTGGGAAAAGAGTAGTTCCAATAAATTAGACACTTCTCATTTCCCACAACGGACTCAATATCCCCCGGAGCATAAGGCAGCACTGGTGTCTCGTCTATCCCATACGAGTGCCATTAGGTATTGTTTTTGACAGCAATTTAGGGTGGTCACCACATCTTGACGCATTATGTTCAAAACTGCGTAAAAGTTGCTACGCTCTGAACTACTTGGCGAAACATTGTAGCCAACAAGTTCTTTTAACATTATATTATGCGAATTTTCATTCTCATTTAAAATATGGGATTGTTTTTGGCCAATCAACAGGACCATGGTCATGATACCAGATCAAGAGGCTTACTAATGCCAAACAACTTTAGGACTACATTTTACCAGAAA
The DNA here is from genome assembly GCA_936432065.2 of Rutpela maculata. Lineage (NCBI taxonomy): Eukaryota > Metazoa > Arthropoda > Insecta > Coleoptera > Cerambycidae > Rutpela > Rutpela maculata. The sequence goes on from OW386285.2 coordinate 168,938,509, forward strand.
AGTTTCCATTACACTGGATGTAAATTTTATAATGCATTGAACCCAGAAATAAAAAACTCCTCTAATGCTCATATATTTAAATCTAAATTAAAACAACATTTACTGCAAAAAAATTGTTATACCCTACAAGAATTTTTTTAATTCAAATCCATAACTTCTGAGACTACTCATTGAAGTATTGTATTTAATTATCTTTTTAATTGTACTAGTACATTTCATGTTCGCTCTATCTATTGCTATGTGTGTGTCTTTCATATATATATATATATATATATATATATATATATATATATATATATATATATAGGTATAGACGGTATATTGTGTAGCCCGATATATCGACAGGTCGTTCATAAGCCCGGCATTTCCCGAGTGTATAAATGAACAAATTTATTAAATATGGCGATTGTTATGAATCTTTTCTAATAGGAAGCCACTAGGGGTAGCTAATTATTATTTTTCTTTCAATTATATAAACATGGCATATTTCAGAGCCCGGATATATTTACTGATCCTTTCAAAGCCCGCTGTATATAAGAATATAGCTAGCGTTCGTTCTCCGTCCCAGCGATGTTGCCAATGTAATCGGGCCTCAGTAGGTTATATTTTTATAATATATATTCCTTTGATGCATGCATCGTCACAAAGCACAATATAATAGGAGTACTTGCTATACTGCGCCACTACCATTACCGTTTACAGTAGAGACGCTAATGGAGGGCCAGTTATTAAAGGAAATATATTCATTCTTTGAACGCCAAAATAATACAACATTTACGTTTTTTATTATTCATTGTTGCGAATTTGAAGATATATTAGAAGAACCTAATAAAATATTAGGTTATTTTTTTATGCAAATAGACATTAATTATTAATAACTGATAATGTAATTACTCCTTGGTAGGCCTATAAGTATTTAAATATTTTGAATTTGTCCTCATTTTTTGTTTTCCACTTTTAAAGTATTGCTTTATTAACGGTAAAATAAAAATATGCAAAGGGGTAGAAATTAAATTACGTTTATTTACCTAACATAGATATATAAAACGAATTGTTTTAATAGTACAGTAACATCAGGTATAATAGTAAAAGGATCCCTTGATGCAATTTTTCTTTTGAAAATGTACTTATTTTGAGACAGCAAGTGACCTTTGTGTTTCCGAGTATATGGATCAAATATGAGCAAAAAATAATTGCCATCAAATAACAACAAAGCATGAAGTTCTCTTTGAAGTATTTATAAGTTTTTATTTAATTTTATTTCACTGTCACTATAATACTTATATGCTTAATTATGAAAAAGTTATTACAATGACCTTTACTACGTACCAGCTGTCCCAAGTTAACATCAATTGAAAGTTGCATTATATGAAATAAGATTTCAGATTCAGTTTGTCCCACTGTGCAAAGAAATATCTTTAAAAATTAAAAAATATATATTTTTTAAATTTTAAAGTGTACAGATAAACGTATAGGGACAAAAAAGTGTCTTCTTTACAAGAGCTTTCAAACAAAAAAAAAAAAAGAAAATAGAAATCGAACCATTAGGAGCTGAGATAAAAAAACATTCATTGTGGCTAATGGCAGCCATCTTTAATGGTTGCCATTTTGGTGTTGCACGGATTTTAAAGTGGCTCCCTATCTGGAAAGTTACTTTTTGGCATCAACTATGACCACAGAAAGTGGCACATCCCAATCAAAAAGTGCAGATTTTTGGCTTATATAGCCATGTACCCGACGTACTATAAAGCATAAAGTTCCCTTTTAAGTATGGCAAGCAAAAATTTAATATTCTCTTTTATTGATTATATGTTATATGCTTGCACTAATAAAAATAATAATTATTATTATAGTACAGTGGCTAGAGATAAAAATATGCAAAACTTCGAAATAATGTCATATTGAATGGATTTCGTTCATTTTGGAAGTATAAGCTTCACAGAAAAGTTTCTATATTGTGCGGGGGCTTGCTAATTTATAGGGGGTAGATGCCACCCCCTCTCAGGGGGTGGCACTTAAAAAATATATATATTTATTGTAGCTGAAGTAGAATCAAATTTTAAGAAGAAAAGGTTCTATGCAATTTTTCACACAAATTTATAGTTTTTAAGTTATAACAACTTCAAAATTGCGATTTTAGCTTAAAAAAAAAGGTTTCCAAACGGCTTTCGTCAGGTATCTCGAAAGTATTACTTTATCGAAAAAATGTTACAGACCAATTACATAAAGTACAAACTGGGAATTAATTATATTTTTTGTTTATTGATGTAGGATTAATAAATTCGGAGATATTTAAGTTTACATTTGGCGCCCAAATGTTCATAAGATAATTATTTAGAGTGAGAGTTAAATATCTCATAAACTGTGACACATACGTCAAGGATGCTAGTAAGTAGAATAATTGGTTATTAATTAAGCTTTCAACTGTTTTTATATTTGTTTCTATAGCATAAAAAACAAAGAAGTTATGACCGAAGCAATGTGCGTCTACACATTTTTTTTTAAACAACGTCGCCATTTTGTTACTGTAATTAGCCAGTAATTAAAGAAAGGAATTTCAAGCACTGTTTCTCATTAATATATAGCATGACGTAGATGTCAAATTTTTTAGTTTGTATACAGCACTTGCTTTAGAAAAAAATACAGTTTAAACTATAAAGGTATTTTCGATAAAAAGATATTTTGTTTTCCTTTTCCAAATAGGTATCTCAATAAATATTAGTTTTATTGAAAAATGGGTAGAGACCAAAAATAAAGCTGATAAACTGATAATGAATTTAGCTTGTTTATTTATTTACATAGATTTAATAGTTTCGGAGATATGAAAGTTTACAAATGGCGTCCGAACGTTTATAAGTCGTAAAATGCAGTTTAAATGTTAAATATCTCAGAAATTGAGACACCTACGTCACGCATACTAAGAAATGAAATTAAAGACATTAATTGCGCTTTCAAATTATTTTTTACTCGTTCCTGTAGCATAAGAAGTAAAGAAGTTATGATGTAAAAATGAGCGTATTTATATTCTTTTATATAAAAAGGTCACCGTTTTGTTACTCTAATTAGCCAGTAATTTAAAGAAATTATCTCAAATACAGTTTTTCGTTAGGATGTAGCATTACCTAGATGTTCAAATTTTTTTGCTCATTTAAAGCACTTGCTTTAGAAAAAAATGCATTTTAAACTTTAAAGGTAATTTCGAAACACTTGGATACCAAATATAAACTTAAATATCTCCGAAATTATTAATCCTACATCGATAAACAAAAAATATAATTATTTCCCAGTTTGTACTTTCTGCAAATGGTCTGTAGCATTTTTTCAATAAAGTAATACTTTTCGAGATACTTGACGAAAGCCGTTTGGAAATATCTTTTTTTAAGCTAAAATCGCAATTTTGAAGTCGTTATAACTTAAAAACTATCAATTTATGTGAAAATTTGCATAGAACCTTTTCTTCTTAAAGTTTGATTCTATTTCATCTCCAATAAATATATACAGTGTGTCTCACTTTTCATCACTACACCCCAATATCTCGGCCATTTGTTGGTCGATTTAGATCAAATTTGGTATACTTCTTTTGCTTCAGATTGTAATTAAAAGTTATTTAAATTTTTTTTTTTTCGAAATTAAATACGCCTACTATGATCAAAAAAATTTGGCAAAAATTAGGAATTTATATCAAAAAAATCATATCTAAGATTTCAATAATAATCACCCTACTATTCGAGTTATTTATTGTCGGATATTTACATAACTTGGTAGTGGTGTAATAATGACGCTAATTAAGCATTAGGACACATTTTTTATCCAAAACACTATTATGAAATGAATATTTGAAAAATGGTGGCTATTTTTTAAAATACTTAGAACTCGGCATATCAATATCTTTGTAAACATGGAGTGCTTTGGAATGGATTTGATAATTCTTATTATTTCAATTTTATCAGCAATAGTTAATTGTTGTGCAGCCATGTTTAAGTTTAATTTGACATTCGATGCAATTGTCAAATCTATTCCAAAGTACTCCATGTTAACAAAGATATTGGTATGCTGAATTCTAAGTATTTTAAAAACCGTTGCCCAAGGAATCACTACTTCCACATCCGGATTTTCTATCCAAGTCACACAACGAAAAAATTTTGTATCTGGAAATAATTGTTTATGGAACTTTAATAATATAATATTTGAAATCCTCTACCCCAAAAACCCATAAGGCGATACCCCACATCGGTAGTGGGGTGAGGGTGGTGACAGGGGGTGGGAGTGGGGAGGTGGATAAAGTAAAAAAATATTTTGAGGTTTCTGGTTCTTGTACATACACTAAATCACATTTTTTTTCATTCCCTTTAATAATGGGGTGGGGGTGGTAATGGGGGTGGCTAATGCCAAAATTTTTTTTGAGACCTTAGCTTCTCTTGTCTATACTAAATATCAATTTCATGAACTCTTACCTACTTGATTTACCTATTTACTCCAAATTTACCCCAATTTACCCCCCAACCCTTCGACGGAACAAGATGAAAATATAATCTAGTTCTAGATCTCGTTAAAGTACATATGTGTACCAAATTTCAAGTCAATATCTCAAACGGTTCCAGAGTAAACGTGCACACAAAAAAATTTACAGACCGAGAGACCGACAGACAGACAGAAATTTTTTTTTCGCTCAAACTTGAAATCTCGACGTTTCATGACATTCTAAGCCTATTTGAACAATAAAAATTTTTAAAAATTTTTTTGTCGTTACCTACTATACTTCCACTGGATGTGGAAGTAAAATAGCTACAATTTTTCAAATATTCATTTCATAATAGTGTTTTGGATAAAAAATAGGACACATTTTTTATAATGCTTAATTAGCGTCTTTATTACACGACTGCCAAGTTATGTAAATATCCGACAATAAATAACTCGAATAGTAGGGTGATTATTATTGAAACCTTAGATATGATTTTTACTTCCACATCCAGTGGAAGTACAGTAACGACAAAAAAATTTAAAAAAATTTTTATTGTTGAAATAGGCTTAGAATGTCACGAAACGTCGAGATTTTAAGTTTGAGCGAAAAAAAAAAATTCTGTCTGTCGGTCTGTCTGTAACTTTTTTTGTGCGCACGTTTACTCTGGAACCGTTTGAGATATTGACTTGAAATTTGGTACACATATGTACTTTAACGAAATCTAGAACTAGATTATATTTTCATCTTGTTCCGTCGAAGGGTTGGGGGGTAAATTGGGGTAAATTTGGGGAAAATAAGAGTCCATAAAATTGGTATTTAGTATATACAAGAGAAGCTAAGGTCCAAAAAAAAATTTTGGCATTAGCCACCCCCATTACCACCCTCCACCCCGCTACCGATGTGGGGTATTGTTTTTTGGGTTTTTGGGGTAGAGAATTTCAAATATATTATTAAAGTTCCATAAACAATTATTTTCACATACAAAATTTTTTCGTTGTGAGTGACTTGGATAAAAAATCTGGATGTGGAAGTAGTGATTCCTTGGGCAGCGGTTTTTTTTTAAAGGAATGAATATTTTTTAACGAAATTTGGTATACAAGGGTTTTATTATAGTAGGCGTAATTAATTTCGAAAAAAAAATTTTAAATAACTTTTTAATCACAATCTGAAGCAAAAGAAGTACACCAAATTTCATCTAAATCGATCAACAAATGCCCGAGATATTGGGGTGTAGTGGTGAAAAGTGAGACACACTGTATATATATATATTTTTTAAGTGCCACCCCCTGAGAGGGGGTGGCATTCACCCTCTATAAATTAGCAAGCCCCCGCACAATATAGAAACTTTTCTGTCAAGCATTTACTATTATACCTCCAAAAATGAACTAAATCCGTTCAATATGACATTATTCCGAAGTTAAAACCTCTAGTTACTGTACTATTAGTGCAAGCATATAAAATACTTGTGCCCGACATTAATTAGTCTTCGCAGGTCATGCTCTTAAAAAGGAATTTGTGTGATATTCTTTTCTTTTCTTTCTTTTCGGGTTCAAAAGTTACTAACAATAATTGCAACAAAATATGCTTTTTCCTTTGAAAATTAAGCAAGATAAGGCAAAACAATATACGTAACTTTTCGGTAGAGCATAAAATTCTCTCGTATAATGGTTATAATAAAAAACGGTACATCTGATAGTTAAATTATCGTTATTAAAGGTAATATAATATTTATATTTTATTTTATATAATTGTATATAATTGTTTAAAAATTTTGTTTAATAGTTTTCTCATTCTAATGTAATACTGCGTACAGTCATAATATGTTTTCTTAATGTATATGGGGAAGCTAGTTTAGGGTGACCTCTTCCTTTTGTGTGTAAACTCTTTTGTGCACCTTTTTTTCTTACATTCTTCTACCTACATTCAACTTAAATTTGGTGACAGTTGCTTTCTTGCACAGAGCAATAAAACAATTAAAGCGTCTCAAAGAACTGTTGCCAATGGTATACAAAAGCTACACAACGCCTGTTTAAAACAAGATAGAGTTATATTACAGTATTTAGCCATAAATCGAACTAAAAAATTATTAGTCCTAAATTACTATGACGAAAATAAAATGTATAAATGAAGTATAAAGAATTATTTTAGAATTTGTTAAAATTAAATAATCAAAACATTAGAATACATTACAACAAATTAACTGAGAAGTTGGAAATTTAAAATAAAATGAAAGTCATTGTTTATAAGAAATGCTTTAGTACAGAAAAAATAATTTTCAATTCCGTAAAAATACATGGCGAAAACTGCAGTCCTAGAGGTAATGACGTATACTTCACGAAAACAATTATTTGTAAATGGTACAAATTTTGTTCTTTATTTTTTGAATAGACACGTGATATTTTTAACATAAATATTTTATAAACAACTCGAAAAATAAAGCAATAAAAGATATAGTTTCACTCACTTTCGTTACAGATTTATGCATTATTACACTATATTTCTTAAATTATACAGACAGTAATTTTTAATGGTTTTTATTTTCTTGCTAGTTAACAAATTATCAGAAAGTTTTTTGACTATTTTTATTCAATGCTTAGATTTAGTTCAGGACTTCTTATTGCACTTGTTACCACACCAAAATCAAAAACAAACTAAAATAATAAAATCGCGGCAGAAAGAATTCCTTAATCACCTTTTTTGATGCTGTCATAAACTTGTTTAGGGCAAACGCTCTGCTGTTTTCCCACTAACATTTTCGTTAGTGTTTTCTAACTGTGATTAAAATATACCTTTTTTATCTAAATATGTAGGTATATTATTTGCCTACATGTAATAAAACAAGAATAGCAGTAGGCTATGTTTTGATTCTAACATGTGTTAAATAAAATGGACATTTCGGACAGAACGCTTTGGTTATGCAGACAAAATTAATGTTTTGAATCTAGTTTTTGTCAATTTCCACGGTATACTTGATACGAGTATTTTCTCGATTTTTAAATTATTATTCACAAAAGAATTTTCATGTTTATGTATACGGTTGTTTTTGTTATTTTTTTCTATCTAAAAAAATATAAACACATTCGGCGATTGTTAATAACAAATTGTTTATTAAATAAACAAATAAATTCACAACAAAAAAAAATTATTTTTTCCATCTTTTGAATAATTGCAAATAATAAATTTAGGAATAAAATTTTTTCTTAATAACATGTTTAAATAATGAAAAAAGACAAAAGTGATTATAAACAATTAAAAACAATTTTTAAGAATTTTTTTAAATCTAATATTCTATAACAAATAAAATGGCAGAAAAATATTTTTCAAAAATACGTAATTTATCTATTTGTTTGTAAAATTTGTTTAAACAAATAGCAATAAAAATTTTAAGTTTATGTAATCTTATAGTATTTTTGAATATTAAAAAAGTAAGAGTAATTAAAATTAATAAAAAAAATTTTTTTCCTTTAAGTTTTTAAATAATAACATAACTTTTATGAATTTTAAAATTAATATCTAATAACAAAAAATATTTTTGCTTGTTCCGGACGGTTTCAGAGCATCGTAACGCCTTAGTGTTCGCTGCGTGGAGCTTTATTTTCAACATTAAATTAATGTTATTAATAATCTCGTTAATAATAGATGTAGAGTTTCGGGAGTCGGGACTTTTTTTATTGGAAATTTCTTCCTCTTTAAGAATCTTTCTTTCTTTAAAATTTATAATAGTTTCGAGTTATTTGCAAAAAACGGAACTCGTTATTTTTTCAATTTTCATTAGTTTATAACTTTTGCAATTGTTTATGTGCGGGTTTGAAACTTTTGCACATTTTTCTAGACGTCATTCCGAATCCAATGCAATCAAGGTAGGTGCATGACGTCAGATGCACCATGCAGGGAGACCGACTACAAATATAAATTCAAATAACCATCATAAAAATATATGTGTTTATTAATAAAAAAAACCGCTGCCTAAAAAATCACTACTTCCACATCTAGATTTTCCTGCCCAAACCTTTTACAGCAAAAAAATGTCGATACTATATTTGCAATCCACTGTGTAAAAATAATTGTTCATAGAACTTTGATAATATAATATTTGAAATGATAGTGGAGGTAGTAGAGGGGGAAGCTGTTGGCAAAAAATTTAGAGGCTCTTGTACACATAAATCACAATTTTATTTTTTTATTCCCGTTAATAATGTGGTAGAGGTGGTGGCGAGTGCCAAAAAAGTATTCAGGCCTTTTGTTCCTTTATACACACTAAATCACAATTTTATCTTTTTATTCCCTTCCATAATCACCTTCAATAAGTTGAGCAAAAATATTTTTTTTACGATTACTATACTTCAACTCCACTACGTGGAATAGAATAGAATAAAACGATTCAAGTTAGCCCATCAAAATTGTGTTTTTTTAGAGACCATGTAGGCTTAACAGGGAACCAAGACAGATCACGTCATGCAGTTAGGTGCACCATACAGTAAAGGGAACCTGACTTAAAAAACCGCTGCCTAAAGAATCACTATTTCAACATCCAAGTCTCCTACAAAGAAAAAAAGGTTGATACTGTATTTGCAGTCCATTATGTGGAAATAACTGATCATAGAACTTTAATAATATAATATTTGCAATCGTTTACCACAAAAGCCCATAAAACAATATGCCATATCGACAGGGGGATGGTAGTGGGAGGTATAGCTGATGCAAAAAATTTAGGCCTTTGGTACTTATACACACACAAAATCACAATTTTATTTTTTTTCGTCCTTTAATAATGGGGTAGGGATGGTAATGGGGGTGATAGTGGAAGTGGCTGATGTCAAAAAAATTTTGAGTAGGTACTTGGCTTCTCGTACATACACTAAATCCCAATTTTATAAACTCTCACTTGCTTGCTTTGCCTATTTATCCCCCCATCCCAACCAAACTTCAACGGAATAAGATCAAAACATAATCTATTTCCAGATCTCTCTATAATACACAGGTGTCCCTTTTGAGTTAACATCATAAACGGTTCCAGAGTAATCGTGCGCACAAAAAAAAAATTCACACAGATTTTTTCTTGCTCAAACTTAAAATATTCGCATATTGGCATTCTAAGCCTGTTTAAAAAAACATTTTTTTACGTTTATTATACGTTCACTCCACTATGTGGATGTGGAAGTAGTACCAGCTTATAGTGATTATGGACAATGCCTATCTATCCTTATAATATGTAAAACATCATTCTGCATAATAATAATTATTGTTTAATGACCGATATTTCTCCATGAAAATTTTAGTGCTAAAATTATAATAATTAAGTATAGTATTATTGAATACTGAATGCAAAAAAACACAATCCTAATTTAGGAACATTTATTTGAATTTCTGTATTACACTTCAAAAGACATTTTAAGATGTTTAAGATGCTAACAACTATTCTTCTTTCATAACACTGTACCATGTATTTTATAATTCTTAGTAGGCATATGAATTTTTGAATTTAGAAAAATTGTTCGAATATGATACAATACTTGTGAGGTTAAAAAATTGATTCAAATAAAGAGCTTTCATTCATCGATTGTGACTTCATGAAGAAAGTATTTAAGAGGAAATAAGAATCGAACGTTATCGAGCCATTGCAACGATGCCAAATATCGGGCTATATAACGTGCGATAGATATCAACTGTATAAGAGTCTTGGATATACAGGAACAGCGCCGCCTGACTCAGTAGTGCTGAACTAAAAGTGTATCTCGGAACATGAAAATATGACTTTTTGAAGCCCACCCCAAAATTTTGTAGGAAGGAAGCTAACGTGATTTGTGGCCATTTAGTGATGATATACACGGGGGTACGTTGATGAGCCCGACCCCGGGCTGCACAACGTCAAATCGGGCTGCACTACAACCGCTCAGTGTATGAAACGGGCCTGTATATGACCATGCATATCTCTATATATATATATATATATATATATATATATATATATATATATATATATATATATATATATATATATATATATATATATATATATATATATATGTGTGTATATATGTGTATATATATATATGTGTATATACATGTATGTGTGTTTGTGCGTACATATTTATTTTTGTTATTATTAAAGTCTCTGGCGCCCTGCGGCAGGCCCTGCAGCTGACATCAGGGACCTCTATACCCATGACACGACTTCGATAAACGAGAGTGTTAAATACACCATCCTGGCAAGCCATTATGAATCCCTCGGTCTCAGACTTCAGCCCGGCTGACCTTAAGAAGGCAAAGGTCAGCCTTTCGGATAAGCCAAGATCTTCTATATTTTCATAGAAGACTCCATGCATTGGCTTATCCGTATGAAGCTGCAGAAAGATGTTGTGTTCTGCAGCTTTAATTTGGGCTTTTCGCCGAGCAGGTTCCAACTCGGTGACAGAGTCGCGATTTACCCGCTCGACGTCGAAGGAGAGACCAAGTTCATCGGCTGCTCTCTGTGCTGCCTTAAGCAAAAACGCTCCTACCCCTGCATTTTCATGGTCTCGGGTCATGCAGAGGAGGGGATCCGAACTCCTGATAATCTTACAGGCTCCATCTAGAACCATCCTGTTACGGATTATTATTATTATTATTTTTTTTTTTTTTTTTTTTCGGTTTGCCCGCTGCCGGACAGGACTTCCGTGGCCTCCGACACCTCACGGTAGCCGCGCCGGCGAATTCCTTGCAGCCACTCTCCACGACCTGTGGAGTTAGTGACTGCAAATACCTAAATCGTGTGCCCTAAGTAGACGAAGGGACCCCAAGATAACCGCCTTCTGCATCTGGCCTGCCAACCATTCTGCCGAATTCTGACAGGCCGGTATGATCTTCAATTCTGAGAGCAGCGAAGGCTTCATCCCTCCGAGTACGCCGATTATTAGGACGACCATCTTGACAGAGTAGCCTGGGTACAGCACTTGGAGCTCATACCGGAGATCACGATATTTGGTCCGTTTTTCCCCCTCCTTCAAAGCGATGTTTGTCTCAGCAGGTGCTGAGAATTCGATGACAAACATCACTTTGTTCTGATGGTCGAGGAGGACTATGTCAGGCTTGTTGGCTTGAATTAGCCTGACGGTCGGGAACGAGTAGTTCCAATAAATTCGGCACCTCTCGTTCTCGACAACGGACTCAATATCTCCGGGGATGTAAGGCAGCACTGGTGTTTGGTCTACCCCATACGAGTGCCGTAGATGGTAGTATAGCACTCGTAAAGCCGCGTTATGGCGGTGGATGTAGGCCGAAATCGCGTATACCGGGCATGCTGAAAGCAAATGCATAAGCGATTCCGGCGCCTGACGGCAGGTCCTGCAGTTAGTATCAGGGACCTCTACACCCATTACGCGGCTCCGGTAGACCAAGGTGTTTATTACACCATCCTGACAGGCCACAATGAATCCCTCGGTCTCCGACTTAAGCCCAGCTGACCTTAAAAAGGCGAATGTCAGCCTAGTCCATAAACCCAGTGTTTCCATGTTTTTGTAGAATACACCGTGCATGGGTTTATCGACATTCTGCCTAAACAGGCTCTCCTGTTCGGCAGCTTTTATTTGGGCTTTCAGACGAGTTGGCTGAAGCTCAGTGACTGATTCTGGGTCAGCACCGCGCCGGCCGCCTCGTCTGACGTCGAATACGAGACCGAGTTCATCTGCGGCTCTTTTTGCTGCCTTAAACAATCCTGCGCCCACCCCTGCGATTTCGTGATCTCTCACTAATAGCAGGAGCGGATCCGAGCTCCTGAGGATGTTACATGCCATACTCAGTACTACTCTGCCGTGCATACACTCCAGACCCAAGAGTCCTCGGCCCCCCCCGATGACGTGGGAGGTAAACACGAGGAACGGACGATCTAGGATGAATACTCCTATGGATGTTCATCATCTTGCGGGTGTCTCTGTCTAGTTGGCGCAGCTCATCTACTGTCCATTTTTACTACCCCAAAGGAGTAGAGCAGAACAGGAACGGCAAGCATGTTAGTAGCAGACGCCTTATTCTTCCCCGAAAGTTCGGACGACCAAATCTTTCGGAGTAGGCGTCTGTACTTGCCGCGGAGAGATTCCTTTATTTGTTGCACATCCTGGATGTGATGTTGTTGCACACCCAGGTATGTGTAGGTCTCTCCGGCATCCAGCTGTCTTGGGATGCTTCCGTCTGCGAGCTGCGCGTCCTCAGAAAATTCCCCGCATCGCCCTCTCTTGAGGTGGACGACCGCGCACTTGTCCAACCCGAACTCCATACCAATGGCCCGCGTGTACTCCTCGACCACCCTTAGAGCATTTTGAAGTTCACACTCTCCGGAGGCATACAGTTTCAGGTCATCCATATAGAATAAATGAGTGACCTTATGCCTCCGGTTGCTGGGTGGTCCACAGTGGTACCCGCGAGTTTGGCGGAGTTCAACAGATAACGGCAGCAGTGAGATGCAAAAGAGGAGGGGACTCAGAGAATCTCCCTGGAATACTCCTCTTCTGAATGCCACCTGCTCTGTCGTAACCCGCTGTGCACCTGATGTTATGGTGAAGCGGGTCCTCCAGAGTGGCAGCAGTTGTTCTATGCATCTCACTAGTGGCTCTGCTACCGCAAGACATTTGAGCAAATGTAACAGAAGTTCATGTGATGTTGTGTCAAATGCCTTACGATAGTCAATCCAGGCCATCGATAGATTCCGCTTGTACTGCACAGAGTCCTGTGTAATACAGCGGTCTACCAGCAGGCTGTCCTTACAACCTGCCATGCCCTTCTTGGCGCCACGCTGCTCGTATATCTGCTGGAAGACCGGATCAACCTGCCGTAGTGTCCGAGCATACAAGATACGAGTAAATAGCTTGTAGCAGGAGTTCAGACAGGTGATTGGTCTATAATTCCTTGGGTCAGACAGATCACCCTTTTTAGGGATGAGCACAGTACGTCCCTCGACAAACCAGTCCGGAATCTGCTGCCCCTCGTTCAACCACTTGTTGAAAACTTGGGCCAGACGACGGTGAGTGGAAGGAAATTTTTTCCACCACCAGTTATTTATGCCGTCTGGCCCCGGAGCAGCGAAGTTCTTGGTGCCAACGAGAGCTTGTTGGACTTCCTCCGGACTGATTGCCGGGCACACTTCTTCTGGCTCTTCAAAGGTTCTGTGGCACAGAGCCTCGAAGTGTGCTATTGCTAGAGTGTTGCTATCGAACGGACGTGTTGTTTCGTAGATTCCTTTCCAGAAGCTTTCGACATCGGCTACAGTTGGTAGATTATCAACAACACGCTGTGGCTCTTGAAATAGGCGGGAAGGATTCGTGCGGAACAACGTATTTTGCTCCATACTTCGTACCCGCCTATTTAGCTTTTTCTTGATAGCCATAAGCGCTCGAATCCTATCTAAACAGTGCTGCTTAACAGTAAGCATCACTGTTAGATTTAGAGTGTGGTGCTGGCGTCTGAGTCCGGCTGCTGTTCGCCGGACTTTAGGCGTAAATGCCTTGCCAGTGGTTACGTATTCCACCACACTCTGGATTCGAGAAGCGTGTTGTCTGGCCAACTGTATTTTGCCTTCGATCTTTTGTACACGCCGCTTAGCCTTTTCGATACCGCTCGAGGGGTTGGTATTCCTCTCGCGGGGCACGAGTTGGCTAGCAGCGTTGTACACGGCACAGTTGATCTGCCAAATGTCGACGTCTTCTGGTAATTCCTCATCGATAACAGCGTCCATCCGAGCCAGGTCTTGTGGCTTTAGGTTAGCCCTGCCGTTAAGGCTAACCCTCGTCCTTAAGTTGACTTCGGCGTACCTTCTAGGATGTTCCCCGTCAGCTCTTTGCCGCGGTGGCAGTGCGGCTGGCGCTTCTTCCTGCTGACGGGGTGCCCTTACGTAACCTGTCCTGCGCAGGTAGGATACTTGATCCCTGAGCTGTTGCTCAGAGAAGGCGCGATGCTCTGGATGCGTGTCGCACCAGATTTCGTGCAATCGCGCCATGTACCCTCTGCGCGCAGGTTCGCTGCTCTCATAGCAGGTCAGCAAGTCATCTCGAAGTTCCCTCGTCCACTTAAAGCGTCCATGGTCATAGCGTGTGTTGTCATCATTGAGACCATCCGGTATGGCCCCTCCAACTTGTCTCTGACCCCCATCCGGTTGGGGTCGATTGTGAGGGGCCCTTCCTCTGTCTGCTAGAACCAGAGAAGTGGATCTCAGAGTGGTTAGCCCTGAGATCCACGTCCGACATCTGTCAGGCAGAGTTGCCTCTGCCTGTCCAGGTACACCGCGTGGAGGCTGCCGGTCCGTTTTCCGTACCCTTTATTATTATTATTATTATTATTATTATTATTATTATTATAGATTGGGAATGAAAAAGCATCTAAATTAATATTTCTTTTTAAACATTATAATACTTAACTTGTTTGGTACTGTTTTGAAAAATGTATATTTTTATTTTTATATGTTCATATGTTTGTTAATGTTTTAAATCTTTAAATTAAAAGCTTTTTAAAGTTTATATTTGCAAATAAAACATTTTATTAATAAAGTTTTAGTTAAAGTTATTTTTTTCTTTATAACATTTAAACTTGAAAAGAAAACAAATCACGATTTTTTAAAATAAAAATCGTTTATTAAAAATGAGCTCAACTCTGGTTTTAATGGTCCAGCTAATAAACAAGCTGTAGCTAGTTTCTCGTCATATGTTTTACAGTACATAAATCAAATTTTATTACACTTATTACGACATGAACACGGCGAGATGCCAAGGAACAATAGCTTGCATGCAGCAGCTACAGGGACCTCGGTTCGGTTACGCTTAACTGACGTACACCATTTTCGGTTTTCAAAGCAGCGTCAATTCGGTTTTCGGTTATGGTTTCGGTTTTCCAGAATCTCACATTCCGGTTTTCGGTTTCGGTTAATTAAATTAATGCTTGCAGGGACCGAAAACGAAATTTATTTCGGCTCGGTTTCGGTTACGGTTACCTGTCGTACACCATTTTCGGTTACGGTTTCGGTTTTCAGAGCAGCGTTAATTTGGTTTTCGGTTTCGGTTTTCAAAGCAGCGTTGATTTGGCTTTCGGTTACGGTTTCGGTTTTCCAGAATCTCTCATTTTGGTTACGGTTAGAAAAAAATCGTAATTACAGTGCAGTTTTCGATTATGGTTTCGTTTGGTGACGGTCCCTGAGCAGCTAGATCTCCGATTAAAGAACTTATATCTAGATACATAATGGCATGAATTTTATGATCCCGAAAGACTCCCAAACTAAGGCACTTCTTCCCATAAGTTGCTTATTGGCCCATCGGCGTATTCGCTGCCACTCGTACACGGTCGGCTTCAGTTCGATTATCATAATCTCAGTTTGACAGTTTTGACAGTATCAGTCATTAATGTTAATAAGAGTTTTTCGTGTTTTTCGATCAAAATGTGGTGAAGAAGTCTTTTTATTTTAAGTTGTAATTTGCCTAATACCTAAATAATATTCTCTGTTCATATTTAGACAGTTTAGTGACAATTTAGTGCAACATGCAACAGTGCTGTGCCATTTGCAGAAATCGATCATTTCATAAGTAAGTAGGTCATAGTCGTAACATGATGAGGTTCAGTTTATAGTTTTAATAATAATATTATAAATAATATCCTTCCAATGCATATTTCCCTTGAATAAAACATCTTTACCTATTGTATTCTTTCAATCTGCGTTAATATTCCTAGAAGTTAACCAATAATTATCACATAAAATAGGTACAATATTTTACATTTTCCCTTCTACACATACCCACCTCTGTTGCCTATGGGATGTGATGTTCATCTATCCATTTTAATGGACATATAATGTGACTATGTTAGGAGCAAATAAGGTATATGAAGAAAAGGTAGCCATTATGTATCTAGATATAAGTTCTTTAATCGGAGAGCTAGATGTACGATGCAAAAACAGCTTGTGGTGCGTGAACATCACTGCAACCTTTCTCCAGACTTGAAGTTTTGACGAGTAGCTACAGTAGAAAAAAACTGCCCGCTGCACGGATGGTGTGAATGTAGAAGAACTCACTACCATGCGTACCACCACTTTATTTATTAAGGGCACCAATCGCGTTCTGCCCCGTTCTTCCACTCCCAGGTGGATTCGAAATAAGATATAACTTGATATAATAAGTAATAGTCCAAGGCTGCAGTATTATAAACGACGCTGCCTCTTGTAAGATTTGAAATTTGGTCATTCCCTCTGACAGGATTTTACTTATTTTCATAGTAATAATGAATTTTACCCTTAAAGATTTCTGAAATTTTCACATAAAAAAATTCCTATCGAGCTCCCATAAGTTGACCAGAACATTGAGTTTCAAACTTGTGGAGTCATGAGACTCCGATTAACTCAATGTTTCCGGTCTTACAAATGTCTTTACCCTTAAGGGAGATTAGCAACAAGTCTTAATATCAATAAAAAGTAAAAAGTTCAAAGGATACCATTTCATTTATGTACTAGGTTCAAAATAAATGCAAAAATCCTATCTAATAAGTCAGCGGTTTTCAACCTGTGAGCAATTCCAAGGGGGTCCCGAGCTATTGAGAAAAAAACCAATAAAGTTAAATTATTTATTCTAAAATTTAAAAATCTAAATATTACACACATACAATTTTGATTGATTTTAGATTTTATTATTAGAGATCGAGGTTGAGGGTCGCGAGAGGGTAAACTTGTTTTTTCTTTTTGTAAGGGGGTCGTGGTTCGAAAAAGGTTGAAAACCGCTGTAATAAATCATATAATTTGAAGGAATCGCCTCCCCAACTAAGGCAAGGTAAATTTTACCATACAAATGAGAGCATGCACTAACAATCGATTTGGTAGAAAAGATACTTGGAACTTCCCCAGAATTTAATGCAAGCATTTTAAAATTTGTGAATTATGGAAAAGAAAAACCTTTTCTAAAGTGTCCCAATAATGAATTCTGACCGTAAAAATGAATGATTCAAAGCCACCAGGCAGGGTCCAAGTCTTTTTGTTGTGGAGACCTTTTCAAGCAGTGCCGGCATTAGTTCAGTGAGATTTCTAGGGAGGTGGGCCCTATTCACAATTGACCC
Organism: Rutpela maculata; assembly: GCA_936432065.2. Taxonomy (NCBI): domain Eukaryota; kingdom Metazoa; phylum Arthropoda; class Insecta; order Coleoptera; family Cerambycidae; genus Rutpela; species Rutpela maculata. Next base: position 168,956,027 of record OW386285.2, read on the forward strand.
TGCTTGTGAGGAGGGGTGGTTGTGGCTATTTGGCAGACGTAAGTCCTATAAGACATCGGAGCGACCGGAGGGAGAAAATATATACAGGGTGCGCCACTCAAAAATCCCCAGACCTGTAACTTTTTTATTTTTGAAGCGATGACCATGTTGGGCACATCAAATTGTAGACATTTTTAAAGCCTTTAAACATGCTTATGTGATTAAAAAAAAAAATTTTTAAGAAATGAAACATAATTTCTTTGAATATTTTTTTACCTCACCCTGTACATGAACTCTGTTAATGTTTTCTTATAAAGGTTTTAATTAGCTTCAATTTATGTTATTAAAAAAAAATTTTTTTTAATAAAAATTTTGCAATTTCCTATCTAATACATTTCAATATACGTTTGTTTTTAAAAATATTTATTTCTTTTGTTTCTTGTTGCTGTTTTGTTACGTTGAATATTGTTTGTGATATGTCTTTTACAAATAAAGCACAAAATTATTATTTACACAGTTCTAACTTGACAGTGATAGAGTGAAGACCTATTAGATTTTGCTCAAACAGTTCAGTGAAAAACTTAATAAAATGTCCTCAGAAAGTGAGGGAAGTTACAGTGAGATGGAGATGGATGATGATGGAAATTGGAAAAAAGTAAAATATAAAAGAAAAGCTCGAGATAGATTGGAAAGTGTAACAAAGAAAAACAAAAATCCGTCCACACCCACAAATGCTGAAATAAATGCTATCATTGGAACATCAACAAAAAACCCAACCTCATATAAAAACTTATCACCTGAAATAAATACAAGTTCATCAAGCATTCCTAAAAACACAACACAAAACAACAACAAAAAACCATCAACAAACAATTATTCGCAGCAAATGAAAAACATAATGAATCAACAATACAAAAACATGTATTACCTAACAACCACGAGAGAATTTACCAGAACACAAATTGCAGATTTTTGGAGCGCAAGACACCCCCAATCTAAAGACATTATTCTAAAAACAAGCAAAGGATTCTTACTCAAAACAAATTTAGAAAAAGGTGTTGCATCAAATTATCTCAATTCATTAAAGCAATCTCAGGTACTACAAAGCTTCCAAGAAACAAATACAAACCTCCAACCATCCAACAAAACACATAATGCCACCTTTGCCTGTGTAATTGCAACCATAGAACAAGACATTGAGGACGTCAAAATCAGAGAACACCTTGAAGCAAATAATTACGTGCTAAGATACTGCAAGCGTATAACTTCTAGAGCCACAGGAAAATTAACGCAGCTGATAAGAATAATAACAGGAGACTTTACATCGTTTCAAAAACTCCTCAATGAAGGGGTATTCTACAAAAACCGATACTATCCAGTCCATCCAAGCACACCCCCAGAACCAACACCAACTCCCTGCGCAAAATGTTCCCTCTTTACACACGTAACTGAACAATGTAACACACCACTAACATGCAGAAAATGTCAAGGAAAACACCATACGAACACTTGCACATCACCTCTACCAGAAAAATGTATGGCATGCAACTCAGAGGAACACCAAGCATGGTCCCCCAAGTGTCCAAAAAGACCAGTTAAGCCCATAGAAGGAATTCCAAATACACGAATAAAATCCATGAACAAAAAATCCAGCGAAATTGACAATAAAATCACAAAGAACAACAAGATACATACACCGATGACACTACACGATCACATTATAGAAACTTACACCAACAAACTCAATAAACCTAAATACACCAACAGACAAGAATTAATTATACAATTAAAAAAAAGATTTATTAATCTATATAACATAGACTCAACAGTCGTATTCAGTGGAAACCATATGTACATATTAATGTTCGATCTAGACAAACCAAACACAACGTCACCAACGGCACCAACAGAAGGTCTAGTAATTCATTATAATGGGGAGTAATATTAAAGTGCTATATTCCAACATCAATAGTTTTTCCCCAAAAAAGCATCTTGTTAACCACTACATACAAAATAACAATGTCGATTGTCTTATGTGTGTCGAAACAAAAAACAAGGAATACATTAATCCATATCAAGACTGGAACATAATTCAACAAAAAGGAAATATATTTAACACCAATATTAGAGGGGGCTGCTTAGCACAGTCGAAAAAGAATCTCCAAATGGGCAAAGAAAACCCTCCAAGGATTAATAATTCTAAAAATAGCTGCCTGCATTTTACAATTCCGTACATCAAATCTAAGCTCCACATATTTTTAGTTTATATTGACAACGGATCAATAATTGAAGAAACCATTTTCACTAAGGCCTCCTTATATGAATACTGCATTATTATTGGAGATTTTAACCCAAACACCACCAGGAAGAAAAATCAGCTTAAAAACTTCTTAAACAGCTCCAATTTTATAAGGATTCATACACCTCCCACGTTTCTCATGCCAAATAATCCAAGTTCAACCCCCGATGTAGTTATGTGTACAAAAAATATTCAAAATAATATCACCGAAGTGGAATTAATCTCGGACCTTGGTAGTGACCATTTAGCCATACAATTTAAATTTAATCTACAAGCAAACCCAATTATTCTACCGCCTGATACTTACCTAGACTTGGCTAGATGTAATGTCGAAATCGTTAATGAACAAATGATACAATTTATAGAAAGCAGACAAGAGGCAATCACTCCATTATATATCACTATGTTCAATGAAACACTTAAAAATTTAATAATAGAAAACACACCAACAAAAGTAAAAACATTCTTTAACTACAAACTACCGCCGTTCATTTTAAACCTTATAAAACAGAAAAGAAGATTATACCGTCAAATCAATCAAAACGAAGATCATGACACAAAATCCAAATATAACGAACTTACGAAACAAATCCATGTATTAATACAACAATACAAACAGGACAAATGGATAAATGCATGCAAGAACATTAATGACTCCAAAGGAAAAACATATTGGAATGAAATTAAGAAACTATCCAAATATAAATCTAGCAAATCCACAATCCCTGAAATTTCGTACAATAACAACAGCTACTCCACCGACCAAGAAAAGGCCAATGCTCTTGGCGACTACTTTGAGGACACCACTAAATTTACCATGGATGATAACTTCGATGAGGAAAATTTAAACCTAGTGAACGACTGGTATGAAAACTTTTTCAACACAGACCCTCCAACAGACGAAGATATAAATATAACAGAAGAAGAATACTACAACGTACTGAACTCAGGCAAAAATACAGCCCCTGGCCATGATCATATTAGTAGAAATATATTAAGAAAACTTGAACAGAATATACATCTAGAATTAATTAACATATACAACTACTGTATAAAAAATCATTACTTTCCAATAGAATGGAAAACTGGAGTAATAATTACAGTGCCAAAACCTAATCAAGATCATTCTCATCCACAAAGCTATAGACCAATAACTTTATTACCAGTAATCGGCAAAAACTTGGAGAAAATCATAAAAACAAGACTACATAATGAACTAGATGAACAGATCCCCAAGAATCAATTTGGGTTCCGAGAAAAATCATCTACGATTCACCCCCTCATCATTATGACGTCAAATGTACAAACCAATAGCATAATCGGAAACAAATCGGCAGCAATATACGTAGACTTAACTAAAGCATTCGACTCCGTCTGGCACAAAGGCTTGCTATTTAAGCTACATCACTCACATTGCCCCAACTATATTCTTTGGTTTCTTAAAGATTTCTTAGAGGGAAGGAAAACAAAAATCAAAATAAATGCATCCTTTTCCAGACCATACGAAAACGAACAAGGCGTTCCACAAGGATCTCCACTATCGCCAATGTTATTTAATATTTACTGTTATGACATACCGAACAACCACCAACAAACACACAATGCAGAGTCTTACCTACTTCAGTTTGCGGATGACATAGCCTGGATAGCCCATGGAAAAACTATTGAAAAAACAATGAACATCCTGCAATTTTCAACAACTGAAACCATCCAGTGGTGTGATAAGTGGAGATTAAAAATAAATCCTAACAAATCACAACTAATGATATTTAATCATAACATCTCAAATACTTCTCCAACTATACAAATATGTAACCATAGATTGACACCAGCAGCAACAGTTAAGTACCTTGGAATTAAGATCGACCAAAAATTAAACTTCAACAGCCATACCAAGGAAATGAAAAAAAAGATGATAACTAGAGCAAAACACTTTAGATGTCTAACTTATAAGAATCAAGGTATCAACACCTCCACAGCAAGTAAAATTTACAAAATGATATGTCGACCTATCATGGAATATGGATTCATCCTATTTAACACCTGCAGAAGACCAGCCTTGAACAATATAGAAGTGGCAGAGAGAAACAGTCTACGTAAAATAACAAAATTTCGTCATCCAAATAATCCTCTCTACAACATATCCAATAATTTATTATATGAAAAAACTAGTATCCAACCTATACTAACTCGCTTCAAAGACCTCACCAAAAGATATACACAATCCCAAAACCTCCTTACCCTAATTCAACCCTTCATAATTCAACTGCAAGAAGACACTACCAGAAGAAGAAGATATCCCGAAAAAACACTTTTTGAGGCAATTACAGAGAACAGCAATGATGAATAAATAGAGTAATGATATACCTAATTATTAAGAAGTTTTTTTTTTTTTTTTGTACTTGTTAAATTCACTGAGGAAATGTTATTTTAAAAATTAATTAGATGTAAAAAAAGGTATTGTAAGACAGGCTGAAAGACTTCGGTCGCTGGCCTTTTGGAATATTTGATCCAATAAATATTATTCTCTCTCTATTATTTACATTCTTTTCAAAGTTATTTTAAAAAAATTCAGTTTGGAATCGGAAAGAGTGTTTTTAATTTATTTTTCTAAAACCAAAAAGAATTTCCAATATGACTTAATAACATAAATTGAAGCTAATTAAAACGTTTATAAGAAAACATTAAAGCAGTTCATGTACAGGGTGAGGTAAAAAAATATTCAAGAAAATTAAGTTTTCTTTCTTAACAATTTTTTCAAAAAAAAACATTTTTAAAATTACTCTATACATATGTTTAAATGCCTTAAAAATATCTACAATTTGATGTGCCCAACATGGTCGTCGCTTAAAAAATAAGAAAGTTACAAGCCTGGAGAGTTTTAAGTGGCACACCCTGTATACAGGGTGGACCATTAATAACAGGACCAAAATATGAGGATATAACTAAACATGCTTTAGTAAATTGTTGCTTTGGAAAAAGATACAGGGTGTCAAAATTGTATTTTTTTTCTTGTTTTTGCAATATCTCAACTACCTCTTGACCGATCTTCTCCCAATTTGGTAAGGAAACATTTTTTAAGCTAAGAAACAATAATTCATGTATTACATCACGCTAGCCCGTAGAGGTCGCCTCATGAGCTATACCTGATGATGAATATTTTTTCTCTTTTTTTTACGAAACGTAGTGGCACTTTTGATTAGAAAATCTCATGCAGGAGTCATTTCTACGTGTTCTATCAAGTACATTGATAGAACTTGATAATTACAACCGTTTTCGAGAAAACTGCCGCACAGATCTTAAAAATTCTTTGAAAACAAACCCAATTTGAAAAGGAAAAATTGTATTTATTGAAAAGTGCGCTTTGGTGACGTTTTAGTTCTGTCAAAATGTCAAATTAATGATATTGAACATATATTTGTTTTTCGTCCGACCAGAAAGTAATACACCCTTTCTGGAGAAATTATGCACCAGAAAGTAACGCTTTCCTGGGCTAGACGGAAAGTGACATTAAAGATCGGCAAAAGCTTTTCCGATCCCTGTTATTCTCGTTGCTATGGAAACGAATTTGTATTAATTGTTGAGATAAGTGTCAAATAGATAAATACACTTGACTTTTACGAGTTTTCAAAAGTCAGTTCACAAGTTATGGAAAATATGGATTCAGATTTTGAAGCGTTGCAGGCATAAATTGAAGTTGTATAATAGTGTCGGTCGTAAAAATATTTTATTTAATCAGTTAGTATTGTTTGTCATTGTATTTGTTAGAAAATTTATTGAAAATATAATACAAAATTCATTGTGTATGTGTCGGCCGAAAAAAAAATTGTACGTTACACAACCGAAAAACAGTGTTTTGCAGGTCTCCTCAAGATCCAGGGCTCACCTGCGGTTCGCCCTTGAATCGACTTGGGGCGACCTGCAAAACACCTCTTTCCGGTCTTGTAACGTAAATTACTATTTACATCGATATTAAATTCATTTTCACTCTCATCTTCGCATTCTTTTCCAAAACGCCTTTAAGGGTTACTGACCAGATCAGATGTTTTATTACCACCTAAATGGACCAGTCATAGATATTTTATTGCCTGTAAACCTGTGAGATCGCTTTGATTGAATTTATCCTATTTTTTATTTATTCACATTGCAGTAAATATGAGTTTTAAATAAAAATGTGTTGAATCGGAAGGGCCCGGTGAGATTTTTCTCACTATCTCACCTGTCCAGTCCGGCACTGTTTCAATGTCAAGGAAAAGAAAGAACAGAAAATTGATTTAATTGCAAGCAATTAAAAGGAATGATTTCACGGGGGTGTTTTAAGCATTTTATTAGTGTTGTTGTATCTTAATGTAATAATTTGATTTTAAAATATGTTTATGTTGTAGAAAAACGGCTGTATTATAAGACTACAATGATCTATAAATTAAGAAAGGAAATTTAAAAACACAAGGTTGAATTGTTTAACGTTGAAAAACTATGAAACTAAAACTGAGTGGTCTATAGTCAGTGAGCACATAAACAGTTTCAAAGTTCTTCGAAAGCGTTGAATTGTAGCTATAAATGTCCTTTGAATTATGCATATTATAAATGTTTATTTATTGCTTAGTTACTAGTATAAAGTATATATTATAAATAATTTCTTTAGTAGATATATTTTGTTATATTTCAGTTAGATATGCATGTTTTTTACAATTAATTATTTTTTATTTATTTGCTTTTATCATGATTAGAGAATATTATTTAGGGATTATGCAAATCACAACTTACACACTTTTTTGTTTATTATGAAAATACCTACTTTCTGTATATTGTTGCCCTAATCTGGGCACGCTAATATACTAGTTAGGTAAATACTTTAAAACACTCATTATTGGAGAACCAATCAAAACAACTACTCTTCTAGCTAATACTGACGAAGTATTGAATTACATGATAGAATTCCTGGCATTTTAAGGAAAAAAAATATATTGAAAATACTTAAATTATTTATTGAAATTCAGTCATTCACAACAATTATTGAACCTTACATTCGATTTCAACTCTAGAAAAGTTGTACAAGTTTTTTCGAACTCGTTAGTTCTCATCAGTAGAGTATTTACAAGCCTATTCTTGATTTATAATTTATTATTATTTATTTATTTGCTTTTATCATGATTAGAGAATATTATTTAGGGATTATGCAAATCACAACTTACTCACTTTTTTGTTTATTATGAAAATACCTACAGAAAGTAGGTATTGATTATTTCAATTACTGTTAACAGTAGTAGTAGAAGTAAAAAATAAACATAATAAAAATGGAATATTTAATAAAATAAGATAAAAGAAGTTCTTACAGAAATTACAATGGTTTGTATAGTCCAATCTATAGCTGTAACGTACCTTGCGACTGTTGTATTTCTAACCACCGCAATGCCAAAATGACCATCTCTTTTTAAAAATTTGTGTTAATAAAACGACATGTCAGGTTGAGACTGCTTTATTCACTACTTGGGGCGAGCACATGGTTTACACAACTTTAGTATAGACAACCGAACATACTTAACTAACAACATACGGTTGCCTATACCTTACATTTTTTTACTTTAAAGGTTTAACCTTTTTGGAGGTTTTACTACCCTTCCACTAGATGTGATTCTTGGTGAAACTACTTGATTTTTCCCAGGTTGGTAGTCTTTGCTACTAACGTTAGTGGCCTTATTCTCTGTCGCTTCTATCTCATTCAATGACTGTCTTTTGTTCTCGTCTGTTTCTTGGGCACTTTCACTTGCACCAACACTCTGATTAACGCCACTATCTATTTCTAAATAAATTTTAACATTCTCATCCTCTTTTCTCTTTGGGTTTATATTAGAGTTGAGTGAATAATTGTTCTTGTTGCATGTTTAACAGATTTTATACTTTTATCAGTTACCATATGGTATAGTTCTGCGATACACCCAATGCCTGTAAATACCTCATTGTATTCATATGGATAATTTTATTATAAACGTTATCAACCGCGTCAATTTTCATTGTTAATTAAAATTTTTTTGCATATATCTAAACTCTAACAAAGGCATAACGTTACACATTGCCCCTGTGTCCATTTTAAATTCTAAATTTCGATTATTATACTCTTCGCAACTACGCAAAAGAAGAGTATATTGCATCTGATCAGCACATTTCTAAAACCGGAAATATCGCTCATAGAGAAAAAAATTTCATATCATTGTGTTAGTGAACGAATTCTGAACAACTTTCAAAATGTCCGTCTGTCTGTCTGTCCATCACGTTTTTTTGTAAGCACGATAACTTAAGAAAGAAAAGTCCGATTGTATTGAAATTTAGAAAGTAAGTTAGGGTTAGCTAGGGGAAGAACCCTATTGTTTTTGAACAAAATCGATCAGTAAATGAAAATGTTATTAATGATTTACATTTGAGATTTTTTTTTTGATTTTTATGTTTTTGTAAAAATTTACATTTTTTACATTTTTTTACATGTTAGGTAGTTCTTACGCTTTTGACTCGAAATCCAAGGGTGCCAGGTTCGAAACCCACATGGGGTATGGTATAATTTTTTTTTTAATTTTTACTTTATTTTACACTGAGTCTTTCACCAACTAAGTTCGTACTATAAAATTAAAAATGTCTAAAACTAACATTATTTACAAAAAACTGCGAAGAGCATCCTTTAGAATGTGTAACAATTATATAAGAAGTTTAGTAAACCGGCGAAGAGTACGTTTGCTTGTTTATTTCTAGGTTGGTTTTCCACGATTTATCCTCATTAATGTTAGTTTCACCTATATATAAAACCTTTATTCTTTCTTCTCTCTTCTCCGCTACCGCATTAATTTTCTTTTCTTCCACGGTGCTTATTTTTTATTTTTCTTCCGGCATGCATTGGCAAAATGATTCTTCAACTTGCCATTATTGCAAGTCTTGCTATAGCAGTTATTCATCTTGTGTGTTTTTGTGCATCTTGTCACAGCATCTACTTCTATGTTTGCTCACACTCCTACCAAGACACTTTGTTCTTTGCTTTTCTCTAACACTGTGCAAAGGGTGATCGTCTCCTCTAGCTTCATTTCATCATTTTGCAGTAATTTTTTTTCTAATTTCGTTATTTAATACTCCACAAACAATCATGCACTTAACTAGTTCATCGTTTAAAACGCCAAATTTACATTCCATGGCCTGTTCTTTGAGCTGAATGATAAAGCTTTCGACTTTTTGTTCAGGACCCTGTCTGCAGTTAAAAACTTATACCTTTCGAAGGAAAGATTCTGCTTGGGCAAGAAGTGTGTTTCGAATTTCTTTAAGAGTATTTCAGTTTTATTTAATTCATTTTTGGCAAACTTAAATGTTGTGTAGATCCTTCCTCTCCAATGTAATTAAGGAGTTGCGCACATTGTATTTTTTCATCTTTCTTTGACATTTCGGTTGCCACCATAAAATTTTGGAAATGGCTTCTCCATATTTTCCAATTTTCTGCTAAGTTACCTACTCCACTCATAGAAGCTATTCCTCTATGATCACCCATGACCTTAATTATTAGTTAATTGATTTTACGAGCCTCACACTTAATTATTCACTTTACTTTTTCTTTAAAAATCTTGCAGCGCCATGTAACATGTTAATAAAACGACATGTCAGGTTGATACTGCTTTATTCACCACTTGGGGGCGAGCACATGATTTGCACAACTTTAGTATAGACAACCGAACATACTTAACTAACAACATACGGTTGCCTATACCTTACAAATTTCGCCGGCCATAAATATGTCTACCGCACGTAGAATGTCGAAATAGTTTTACAAATACTGCCTCAGTCATTTTGAAAAAAATATTAACAATAACAGCGAACACTAAACACTGCTAGCTAAACTCCAAATTTACTTTTTAACATATGAGGTTATTTCATTTTTAACAATATCAACTTGTTCGTCTTCTTCTGTTCTGCTTATAAGTTTTCATCTAACTGCCGTTATGATGTCACTTCTGCTTTCATGGAACATTCAACTAGTCAAAGTTTAATATATTTATTTAATATGTTGCAGTTAGAATGTTTCTTCCAAACTAAATATACCGGGTGTCCAAAAAGTCTGGAAACGGTCAAATATCTCGATAAATTCACATTGTATCCAAAAAAGAAAAAATACGTCCTTAATAATTTTAAAAGCGCTATCCAATGATACCAAACGCGACCCCTCACCACCACTCCTTGGGGTGGGGCGGGGGTAACTTTAAAATCTTATTAAATTTAACACCATTGAATGGCTTTTTCAAGAAAATGAACTCGTACTTTATTATTTTTCATTCTTCCGTAGAATTTTTTAAAAATTACGAAAAGAAATATTTTTGCGATTACAGCACCATCCGTCACGAATCGAAAAAAACGTTTCAGACAAACTTGACGTAATTTTTGTCGTAGAATCCGATTCTGCAATAAAAAATAGGGATACCCATTTAAGATTTTAAAGTCCCTGTCCCACTCCAAGGGGTATTGGTGGGGGGGGCGCGCTTGGTATCATTGGATAGCCCTTTTAAAATTATTAAGGATGTGTTTTTTCTTTTTTGGATCCAATGTGTATTTCTCGAGATATTTGACCGTTTCCACACTTTTTGGACACCCATGTAACTAAATTGCTACTACTACATTTCACCATTTTTGAAAATTCGTCAACAACCCAATTGAAAGGCTGGATAGAAAGGGATCAAATCAACTTAACAAAATGTATAAATAATAATAGGCCTAACAAGAGATGGCAATTTTCCCCAAAATGGGTTTTTTCAGGGAGGGTTAAACCCATTTTTGAATTTGCAGCCAATTCTAACCTAACTAACAACAATTCCTTTCAGTATTTTTTAATTACTATTTATTAGCATTAGCATTATTAGCACTATTAGGTTTTTGGATAAAATTCACACCCATGCCAAATGATGAAATAACGAAATTTTGAGGACAGATTAAAAGTTATAATTGAATTGGCAGCAAATTCAAAAATGAAAAAAACCCATTTTTGGGAAAATTGCCATCTCTACAACTAACCAAAATACATTTATTTCCATTTTAGGAAGCTACAAATGTATAACTGACTCCCGATTCGGAGCCAGCCGAACATCCACGGTATGCAGCTCTGTGGCAATTGAAAGGCTGGGCGGGAAAGGACTAGATCAACTTACCAAAATATATAAATAAAAATAGAGTTATTTTTATCCTTTCGCCCAAGGGGCAAATTAAAAAAGGTTATGACTTAAAACTTCCAAAGAGGAATAAAAGAAATTTTAAACTAAGAAAAGTATGCACACATTAGTAAAACAATTTGATTACTGATGCGGAAAAAAGATATAGATGAATAACCCATTTCAGGCTGCTCAAGGTATAATATCAAATATTCTGGTTTCAAAAAGTTGTGATTTTCTAGAAATTGGGCGTGGGAAGAACAATTTAGAAAACAAACAAAAAAAAAAAAAAAAAAAATGGAGAAATGAAGGGTCAGGAAGAAGGTAAAGGATTGAAAATTATCAGTAGCGAATCATCATGGTGTGTTTTATTCGGAATGGCATATTAATGCTGCCTAATTTGTGTCATGTTGCTTATTAGTGAACTATCTGTCACTAAGTTTATTTTTACTCTAACTCGTCTTTTGAGATTGCCCCTCAAAAAATAACGGATACAAATTCTTGCGATTGGTCCTAGCACATAAGTAATAATTTATTACTCACTGTAAACATTACTTCAAAAACCTATCTATTTAATAGTCGAAGAAAAAATATTTTATCTGGTATTGTCACAGTAGTATTTCTGCATTCAGGAACTGCATAATATTTATAGCTGTTTCTTTTACTGTTAATTTTACAATAAGTATTACCACTAACAAAATAGTAAACAAAAATACGAAAAAAGATAGCTACTAAACATTATACATAAACTTTAATAATAAAGGTCTCCACTTTTACATTGTTTTTATATCAGCACTGCTAGCAGTTATTTAGTTTGCTGATTTTAACAATTTTTACTATGAAGGCGATATCTGATAAATAAAATTTGTTGCACACTCGCTAAATACAATTCACGCTTTCAGAATATACAATCAAAAAATAATGCTAAATAATGATAATGATAAAGACTTGATGACCCTAAATAGCCCTTACACCACTGTCTTCCTAGTTAAAAGATGATTATTATTTTGTTTAAGAAGAAATCAAAATTCTGATTTCTATACAATAAGTTACATCCTGTGCAAATCAGTATGTAGTTTACAAATAAAAATTCAATTAGAATAGGTGATACATTCAGAACGTGTCTTGATAACCTCTGCTTCTGCTCATAATATAATCTGGCATATTTCTCAAGATATATTGTTATCAGCAAAATACCTATGTTCCACTACGGGTTCATTAAGGTAACTAAAAATAATGGTCATCTATAAATTACCCAAGTGTGAAATTCTGAAAAAATTCAGCTTTATGTCACCATGACTATTTTATTAATGTTTTTGAGGGTTTGAGGTTAGTCCCTCTACTTGGAAAATTTCTAGTTCTTAGCATGTCTGGAAATGTCCAAACAAACAGATATAGCCATTATATTGCCTTCTATGTTTGCAGTGAATTGTTTGAGTATTTCCCGATGAGCTAAGAACTGAAATTTGGCATGGGGAGTATCTTTCCCACCCCCACAAAATTCTAAAACTTGAAAAATTCAAATATGGCTCCAATATGGCGGCCAATCTATATTAACATATAGGAACAAAGTTGTAGAGAATAACCCTGTATAGTAAATGTAATAGTATAATGTATAGTAAATCGTAATCCTGAGACTACCAAAAGACTTCAGAATAAGCAGAAATTTTCATGAAGAATGACTCTCAAAAAACTAAATATAAGAATGTTTACAAATATAACTAAGTCCATCTGTGGACGCATTGTATATGTAGATTTAAATACATGAGAAGTATTGACGTGCATCGCCTACCTTAATTGAATTTTTAATTTGATACAATCTGTATTTAAAGCATAGTTGAGCTACATTCAAGACTAGTGCATAAAAATGTTTAAATATAACTAGTGTAACTTATTGGTCCCTTGAGGTAAACCAGAAAATGCCAAAAAGCCCAAAAGTTCTGGGACCGGACCGCAAGACATCTTCACTCTCGTTTTCGAGGGTGGGGAACACAATGGTGACAATATTTTCCGACCTACCCTTCAAGAACTACCCATAAACCGGAAAAACCACCCCTTTTTCCGATTTTCCGACGCTAGGCATTTTTTTATCGGAAAATTTTATTAACGAAAGTTGTTCAGAATTGTCCAAAAACCCCAAATCCAAAATTTAATCAAAAACTAAAAAATATTGTAATTTTAAAAAAAATAATGTCCAAGTCCAAAAGTATCATTTAAATGGGTTTTTTTTGTTTAAAAAATTCATGACAATTTTGTTTGAAATTAAATCAAGCTGTCAGGTAGTTGTCAAGTAATTATTAGCTTTTTTTTATATTTTTTTCTACACCTATTTAATTGTATGACAATTATTGGCATTTTTTTGGTGAAAAATCGTACCTATAATTCACTGTAGTGAATTATCGATTCATAATTCACTGTATCCGGCCAATCACAAATACAAATTAAAAAATCACTGTTTCGCTGATTCAATGATATTTTAAATCGACCGCGATCAACTCTTACTCTGCGGCTGACAATCAACTCGCGTAACACTGACAAGTGTACCGCCATATTGTTTGTTTACGTTTTCGACTTAGAATAGGTACCCATTAATGTTATCAAATTTCAGTCTAATTTATTTGTTTAATAGGTGTAGAAAAAGCATAGTATTACATTCGCGATTATGACCATTATTCACTCAGATGATATGCGCCACTTGCCTATGGCTCGTGGGCTCAAATATCATCTTCGTGAATAATGGCTATCATAATCGCCCATATAATAATGTACTATTTAAATTTATAATTTTTTTCAATTTTTCAATTTTTCTATTTTGATGAAATATTGGGCTTAACCGCTTAATGATTTAACCCGAATTAAATCGGGTTCGGATTTCGGTACTCTGTCCTTCAACCCGAGTTAACTCGAGCCATGTATTCAAACGCCGTATCATAAGCCATAACCCGATTTCGTACGTGTCATAAACATTACTAAATAGTGCTAACCCGAATTATATCGTATAAAATTAGGCCAATGAAATTTTATTCCGGTATCATGGTGGGGTGACCAATCATGTGCATATGCGTAAGGTGTTACATTGTATTCGACTCTTTCTACAAAATATATTAGTAGTTGAGAAGCTAAGATTGTATGCTGATGTTCGTTTCATTTTTACGACAAAAACTTCTACTAAAAATGGAATCTGATAACGATGATGTTAGTAGTGTGTCCGATAGGGGCGATAGGGAAAGTGATGAATATGAACTGACGGGAGGGTCTAATATAGAGGATGACTTAGAAACGAGCGGAAGTGAATATGATGATGAAGAGATGGAATACGAAGAAGTTTCAAACGATGATGAAAGTGAGGAATTACTTGAAAATGTTAGAGTATGGTGTGAAATTGGAGAAAATACACCGGCTCCACCGGAATATCCATTTACTGAAAATGTTGGCGTTACCTTTCGAACTGCTGGAGATGAGAACGAGCTTTTTTTCTTTGAAAAGTTGGTGGATGATCAACTGATAAACACAATAACTGAGGAGACAAATAGATATGGTCTTCAAACTTTAGCTAAAAATGCAGCAAATCGTGGGGCTCGCAATTGGATCCCAGTAAATTCTGACGAGATTAGGGTGTTTTTAGCCATAATTATACTGCAAAGCATAGTAAAAAGCCAGACATGAAAATGTATTGGTCAAAAAATCCATTACTAACCACTCCTTTTTTTCCGAAAGCGATGTCATGTAAATGGTTTGAAAATATCAAACAATTCCTACATTTTTCTAACAATGAAATATACGATCCTGAAATGCATCCTAATCCAAAACTAAACAAAATTTTTCTAATTTACGACATGTTAGTGAAGAAATTTCGTGAATTTGTGGTGTCTGAAAAACATATAACTATCGATGAAAGTCTTTTATTATACAAGGGCCGTTTAGGATGGATCCAATACATTCCTCTAAAACGAGCACGATTTGGAATAAAAACATACATGTTGTGCGAGTCCAAAAATTGCTATGTTTGGAACTTTCTCATTTATACCGGCAAAGGAACCATGCTTGATTCTGATTATGATCAGTTACGGTTAGTGTCTTCTAAAGTGATCATGTCTCTTCACCAAACCACTTCTAGGAAAGGGATATTGTCTAACCATGGACAACTTTTATAATAGTCCTCAACTTGCCGACTTGCTGATACAAAACAAAACGGATGTATATGGGACGTTGCTGTTACGAAGAAAGGAGGTTCCAAAATAGTTAAAAATAAAGATACATGTCGGGAAAGTTATTGGCTATCAAAGAGGAAAGGTCACCGTTATGAAATGGAGAGACAAAAAAGATGTGTGCCTGATATCCACAGTGCACAACATCGACACACAGGAGGTTGCCACAAAATCGGGACCAAAAGTAAAACCAAAGGCTGTTATCGATTACAACCACACGATGGGGGGAGTTGACTGAGTTGATCAACATTTGGCCGACTATTCTTTGCCGAGAAAGAGAGGCAAAACATATTATAAAAAAATATTTTACTATTTACTTGATCTGGCGCTTTGGAATTCTTTTGTTCTATACCAAAAGTATGGTGGGAAGATGTCAGCACTCAATTATAGATTGGATATTGTCAAGCTTATGATGGAGAAGTACCACAAGCCTGAATTTTCTGCCAAAATGGGCCGCCCATCAACAGTTTTACTCCCATCACGGCTTAGTGGACGTCATTTTCCTGAGTATATACCCGCAACAGAAAAGAAAGTCAACCCCACAAGACAATGTGGTATTTGTAGTAGGGGAAAGAAAATTCGGCGGGAAAGCAGATATTGGTGCCCACAGTGTGAGGTGGCTTTGTGTGTAACGCCGTGCTTCCGTGTTTACCATACGGTAACAAACATTTAAGTTGTAGTATATATAGTTTTTATGTCCCGAGTTAATTCAGTTTTTTTTTGTTGCATTTTTTTTTTGCTGGTGAATTCAAGAATATTTGTGTTAGGTTAGTTGTTTACATTTTTTTGTTTGTTCAACAGTGCTGATTTGTGGTACTTAATGATCTCGAGTTTACTTGGGTTAGAGAACAGGTATGATTTTAATAAATTTTTACCCCCTAATACTCTGCGTTTGCTTATTTTTTTTCTGTAGGATATGTTTCAGCAACAGGCATTCTTCGAAAAACAACAGTAAAAAAAGTGGATTGAAAATGGAGAAATTCCGAAAAAAAACTCGTGCGTTAAGCGGTTAAGGTTTTTGGACAATTCTGAACAACTTTCATTAATAAAATTTTCCGACAAAAAAATGCCGAGCACCGGAAACTCGGAAAAGGGGGTGGTTTTTTCGGGTAGTGGTTGGAGGGTAGGTCGGAAAATATTGTCACCATCGTGTTCCCCGCGGTCCAGTCGCAGAACTTTTGGGGTAAAAGCTTTACCTCAAGGGACTATATTGTGTATCTGTGTCGATTTATTTATGGATATAATATAATTAATATCGGATTTTATTATACTCAGAATAATGGGTAAACATACCAGAAATTAAGCCGAATTATATTTTGTTTTAAACAGCATATACCTTATAAAATTTATATATTTATTTACTCATTTAAAAAAATTATTTAAATATATTACATTATATCATTATTATTAAATAAAAGTGGCATAGATTCGAAGAAATTAGTCTATCTGATCACTAAATATAGAATTATACTGTTGAACGAAACTCATCAAACGTTCATCTGAAAAATATAATAAAATAAGTAAGTAGTTAATTACTCTCATGAAAATAACATATAACTACCTTTCTTAAATGATGCAGCAAACTGAGGATTGTTTCTGAAGTGAATTAAAACACTATGCAGTAATGAACTGTCTGTGGTTACATTGGCAGCAGTTAAAAATTTTCGAGGATTTGCATTGTCTTCAGCTATCTTCAGGGCTGAGAGAATTTGGCCCTCACTTAAAAGAATCTCTTGAATTTCTTCTTTAGCATCAATTCTAGCTAACATATCCAGTGCCATTTGTGACGTTGAAGGGTGCATGTTTCCCAATGATAAAAGTAAACAAGCTAGAGGCTTAGAGTTGGAAATTACACCATACTGCAATAGTTGCTGAAGGGCAGTGAATTTTTTTTGTTGTGCCTATAAAGTAAAATGTATATGTTAGACCTCTTATTAGTAATTTATTTCTAATAATACAGTTATTAGAAATAAATTAGCTGGTTTATTTTTTATGCAAAATGCATAGGAAAAAAGATTAATTTTGACCATTTTATAATATTAATTTGCAAAAATCACATACTCATCAACTTAAAGAAAGTAATTCTGTCAATACTGTTCAAGCAAAACATTATTTTGGCATGATGGAATACTTAAAATACTTTATGTAAGGAACAAAATTTTAATATAATAATAACAATAAATTGATTATTTTTAAATTCATACATTTAAAATTCACAAATTCAAAAAGTGGCGGAAGGTAGTCTGTACTTGCTGCTAGCCGATTGCATTAGTTGATTGTTAGATTATGTACTCTTGACTATCAAACTTTGCGATTTGCTACGTCACATCATGCTGATCAAAAGTTTTCATGTACAAAACCCGATTCTATGAGCCGTTTTTGCTGTAGAAAGCCCTAAAAGCCGACTCTTGACTTAAAATCATATGTATTATGCCGTTTGGTGTGTAAGATGTAAACATTGAAATTTCGATGATATAATAAGATTCAGAGATCCCAAAAACCCCATACCAATATCGAAAACTGATTCGAAATCATTTTGTGCGAAAAAATCGTTTTTTAAGGATCCGCCATTTTGAATTTCGTATTTTCGATGGTGGATTCATAGCAGGGTGTATTAAATAGGTGATGCGACGACAGCCCTCACAGTGGCTTCATAAGTGCTTACTTTGTACATAATATAATAGATGGCGGGACCAATAAGTTCTCTCATTACTTACGCATAGATAGATCATTTTACAAGTTCTGTGCATAAGTGCATGCAGTGTTGCATACATTAACAGGCTTTTGTTTTTTGTTTAGTGAAACAAGAGTCCAGTGACATCTGACATTAAGTAGCTAAATTAAAACATTGAAAGAATATATGCAACACTACATGCAGCATTGCACGTGTCACCACAGCTAACCTCAAAAATATACATTTCTTAAGATTTACAAGTATTACGTAGCTATTATTAAAATTTCTGCCTGGTTCCTGCACTTTCAACCAAAATCAAGTTGAACATACTGTGTATGAAGTTTTAAAGAGTTTGTCACAATAAAATAAGACACTTTTTGCTGGTTAGGAATCTAACCTATAATTAGCAGTCTATTTTTATTAATCAACAATATTGAAAAATTATTTTCGTGAATTTTTAAATATTTGCTTGGAGCCAGTATGGCTCCAAGCTAAGAATCCCTATAAAAACATTAAAAATGAGAATAAACGAAAAAACCTTAAAATTTGAGGTTATGTTAGTTATACGATGCACATGCCTAGGTAATTGTAGGACCTTATTGCTCGCGCGATCTACTGAAGTAAATAGAAACCATGCACTTATGAAGCCATTATTATAATAGGAAAGTACCGTGCCTCGGACCACCTATTTAATACACCGTGATTCATAGTTAGCGAACCTAAAAACTATGTAATATGTATTTATGTGGTATTTTTAAAAGATTATTAACATTTTATTATACTTTTTAATTAATTTTATCTTGAGAACCGACTTTGTAGGCGCCATATTGGATCCACCATATTGAATTTATTTAAAGGCCAGCAGTTTTTTGAAAGTACATAACCTAAGGAACATTTTGAGACCTCAAACGTCAAAACCAGCATCATCAGCACAAATTTTGGAAGTGCACGTGATCCCTTTGACACGAAACGTCCCATATATATAAATATATATGTGAGGCGGAAAGCAAAAAGGGACCTCTTGTCGGCAAATTCCAGTTTTTAGTTATTGATATTAAATGAATTAAGCTTTAATTCCGAACAATTTGGTGCAAAAATCATATCTCTATGTTTTTTTTTGTTTAAGTTACTAGTGCGTTTATGAAAAGAGACCTCTTGTCGGTCCCATGTGATTTCTCCATAAGCGACAAGAGGTACCTTTTCCCGGGCTGAACATCGACTGCTTTATCGATTATTTTAAGTGTCTCATCCAATTATATCAGTTTTGTAATCGATTACAACTTGTAAAGGTAATAAATCGCAAAAATCCGAAAATCGATTATTTTGACCCAAACCACTAATTCGACTGTACTGAAAAATTGACATCACCGACAAGAGGTCCCTTTTTGCTTTCTGCCTCACACATATATATATATATATATATATATATATATATATATATATATATATATATATATATATATATATATATATATATATATATATATATATATATATATATATATATATATATATATATATATATATATATATATATATATATATATATATATATATATATATATATATATATATATATATATATATATATATATATATATATATATATATATATATATATATATATATATATATATATATGTAAATCATACAATCCTGAAGCAGAAGTAGGTACCTGTACGCATCATTCTGAAGCAGTATAACGAACCTGAAGCGTATATTTGCTTCAGGATAGTCATGCCTTGATATTTTGATGTACGAGAGAGATATAGTTGATCATATTTCTTTATCGGTAAGAGTCAGGGTCCATTTTTGTTTGGTGCTGGTTTTTACTGCAAAGCAATGTATCACGTTCTAGACACAACATGATGCATACTGCTTCAGGTCCGTCGTTTTAATGCAAGAATTGTCCTTAAGCTAGGGTGGCGCTGTTTATTCTACATTATATTTAGAACATAATAAGCTTCTCAGTTCTTATCAGTACGGTTTCCGAAACAAATTATCAACAACTCTTGCCATTGATAAATTAACTGATTTAATAAACGCTGGTTTTGAAGATGGCAAATATGTATGCTCTCTCTTCCTAGATCTCACTAAGGCATTTGATTGCGTGTCCCACGAAATACTTATCAATAAATTAAGTTTCTATGGCTTTACTGAAGAAAGCAAATCACTTTCATAGTCATATCTGACTGACAGACAGCAATTTGTTCTCAATAATGGCCTCATATCGAGTACTTTGAAACTACGGCATGGCGTACCACAAGGGTCCGTACTGGGTCCTATACTTTTTTTACTTTATATCAATGACTTTCCTCAGTCAATTAAAGATAATGTTAGTGCCATATTATTTGCCGATGATACAAACTTGACAATGTCTAATGGTAACCTCGATCTGTTGCTAAACGAGGTTCCGCATACTGAGTTAAATTCACAGAACTGGTTTTTATCTAACAAGCTAAGTCTAAATGTGTCTAAGACAGAAACAATGATATTTAGTTTGCGCAGTTTGGAAGAGGTTAATAATCCAGAGACTGTTAAATTCCTAGGAGTCAACTTAGACTCCAAGTTATCCTGGGAAAGTCATACCATCTGCATCTGCAGCAAAATCTCCAAATATACTTACCTGCTACGAAACCTTGTTGATAAAGTCTCACTGAATACTCTAACCATGACTTACCATAGTCTCATCCACTCCACTTTATCATATGCGATTTTAGTCTGGGGACATGCCCCATCTTGTGCTACTGTATTCTCTGCTCAGCGTAAAGCAATACGAGTCATTTCTGGATTAAAATTTAGAGATGATTGCAGACAACACTTTATTACTTTGAAAATTATGACTGTGCCTTGTACCTATATCTACCAGTGTCTTACTTATGTAAAGAGAAATGTGGAATCATTCAAAACCAGAAGCCAAGTACATTATCATAAAACCAGAAATAACAATAAGCTAAATATAAATTTCCATAGATTAAATAAAACCAGGGATGGCACTGGATACTTGGGTTTGCAGTTTTATAATGTTCTACCACCAGAAATAAAATCGTTAAATGAAACCCAGTTCAAAAATAAGATAAAAACATATTTACTTAATAATGCTTTTTATAGTACTAACGAATTTTTAGCCAGTAACTTTGCCTCGATTAAAATCTAATGTGTGTATCATTGTGCAGTGTTCTGTAAATAAGCAATAACAAATCACCATACCATACCGACTATATATTTATTGCTTATAAATTTTTTTTTTCTTTTAGTTTGTCATTTGTATTCTGTGCCGTTAGTCTTATACCTTATATCTATATTTTATACATTTAATATCATGTACTTTGTATTTTATCTTTCTTATTGTATGTTGACGTGTGTAAACACTCTGTGTATTTTACCACCAATAAAGAATTGAATTGAATTGAATTGAATACTTTGTGTACGCTCGTATACATTTGATGATATTACGTACTAACCTGAAGCAAGTAGTTCTGGCAACTATGTTTAAATGATGATGTGTTTATTTTTAAGTAAAGGATCGCAATGCATAATAAGAAAACGGAACGATTCCAGGTTGACGGAATATAAAATATAATAATATGATATAATATAGGTACTTAATATTACAGTATAAAACAATATAATATACCTAATAATTAAGCATTGCGTTTCAAAACATTGTTATTTATTCTTAATATACAAGGGGTCCGTAAGAGAAAAAAAAAATGCTCCATTCGGCCTTAATAAGGTTAATTAAATTTTAATTTTTTCCTCACATTAGTTTGTGAATCTTACACTTCAATTATTTTATATGGTAACAAGTGAGCCCTGATAATATTAGTAAATTTAAAAATTTTTTCCAAAAAGTAAAAGTGTTATTCAATTTTTTTATATGTTACCTATTAACTGGTACCTTTCTACATGGCTATAAACAGGGTGTATCACTTTTTAATACAGAAAGTATTAGAATCCATAAATGAGTAAAAAATATTACCTTTTCAAAGTATGCCTATAGTTATTGAGATACAGGTTGCTTAAATTTAATTTTTTATATGGTTTTCGAGGTGTAACTAAAATGTGTTTATTAATTTCTTTATAATTTGGGACATGTATATCCGTGTCAAAATGTTTGTAAAAATATTTACATAGGCGTAGATCTACGGGATGCGAACCTGTTTTCGAAGAATTTTTTAAATAGAAAATCTAAGACAATGATAATTTCAAGTTAATTTTATTTTTCTTTTTGAAATTATCAAAGTGTTATCTTTAAAAAATTAATGATATAGGGAGTGTTTTCGAATACATACACTAATATTACTACTGTCTTGCAATTTTTTTAAATTATTGGTATTTCGAGGTAATGAATTCGTACCATTCTCAAAACTGAAAGGAGAAAATTATTTTTCATAATTAAGTTTTTTTGAAGTTAATTGTAATATCAAAACACCAGAATATTATTATAAGAAAACGATATAACACACGTATTTAAAGTGGTAACGTCTACTATTAAGTCTCAAAGTTAGTAAGTTAGGTGTTTCAAATTTTTTTACTTTAAACTTGGTTTTTGGAGTAAAAAAGTTAGTCCGTGTTATATAACAGTACACGTTTTCACACGTTTTCAATAAAATAATTTAAGTTTCAGATGGCTTACCTGCTTATTTCATATAAACGAAAATATGAATTGCTATGAACCTCGAAGAAGTTATACACAAAATTGAGAAACTAACCAAACGGTTATATTGTGTGTACCATTCGTGTGTTAATACTTTAGCGACACATCTTGGATTGTTTGTCAACTAGCTGGATAGTACATAATATAATAATAAATGAACCAAATTGCGTAGTAATTTTAATCGAAAAATGTTTTTCTATCAAAAGAAGGGTTTCGTTAATTTATATACCGAGTGTCCACCCAGTACGCGTAGTTCAATATCTCAGTTAATAAAAGAGTTATGTTATTTTTTTGCAGAGCCTATAAAGTAGCACAAACTAAAAATAATTTCACTTGTACAATGTGTTCTGCGTTCCCTGGGCACACATCAATTTTGTTTTTTTAAATGGCAACACATATTTTTATAATTTTTTTAAAATCCTACTACTTATATTAGCAGGACTTTCATCACATTTCTCTGTACCTAAATTTATTATTTTCTGAGATAGGTATTTAATTTTTTTTTGAAAAAAAAAATGTTACCATTAACCATTTAGCGCCGTATATTCGACAAATTAAAATATAGGGACATAATTTTTGCAGAC
Organism: Rutpela maculata; assembly: GCA_936432065.2. Lineage (NCBI taxonomy): Eukaryota > Metazoa > Arthropoda > Insecta > Coleoptera > Cerambycidae > Rutpela > Rutpela maculata. Next base: position 168,979,601 of record OW386285.2, read on the forward strand.
TCTCTAGTTAAAGCCTTGTACTCTCGGAAAATGTATGGAAATTTTTTAAATTTTATATAGGATCCTCATGATCCTGTGAAAACTTTCATCAATTTAAATACCAAAAAAGCTCATTTTTTAAAATGGAACGTCCTGTATTTTATAGGATTATAAGAAGCACCGATAAGTACTCTATCAATTTACTGAAGCATTCCCTATGACTAAAAACTAGTTGATAGTTTTTCTTAAAAATGCACATGTATTGAAAATTGTAAATTTTGTACTTTTTATACCGAAAAATCAGAGTTGCCGCTTGTCAAAACTTCAAAGCAGTTTCAGTTAAACATTTTTTGATACACCATTACCTAAGCTATCGTTCAAAAATTGAATAATATCTTTAATAATTAATAATAATTATTATGAAGTATACCTAATAACTAAAAACAAATTATTTATGAAATTTTATATTATTTACAATACACTAGTGCTGTTACGGCCACAGATTAACCTGTGCCTGAAAAATCAGCAAAGGAATTGATCTTCCGCAAGATTGTAATTTACAAAGTTGACACCTAGACAATAAAAATAAAAATTCTTCGGGTTTAATAATATCACTCAAACAACATTTTTTTGTAATGCAGAGAATATCGTCCAAACCCAAACCATAACTTCAGAACTATGATAATTGCTTCTACGTTATTTCATAATAACGTAGAGGCGTGTTTGAACTTTGTTATTAAATAACAAATATCTAAATAAGTTAATCTGTACCCCTAATACTTAGTAGGTACTTTTGTATTGTAAATAAAATAAAATTTCATACATGAATTACTGCATAGTTTACTTTTAATTGTTACATAAAATTCATTTTCTTAGAAATTGGACTTAGAAGAAAGATAGCTAAGGGTCAGTTGTACGAACTAAGTTGAACCAAGATCAAAAGCCATGATTACGATTATTGTAACAATCGTAACCTTGGTTTTTGATCTTGGTTCAAGCTGAACTTGGCTCAGTTTAGTTCATATAACTGGCTCTTAGGTGACAACTTTGAACTTTTTAACAAGCGGCTATGATTTTTCGGCTTAAAAACCACAAAATATACAATTTTCAATAAATATGTATTTTTAAGGAAAACTAGTTGATTTAGTCATACGGAATGCTTCAGCAAATTGATAGAGTACTTATCGGTGCTCCGTATAGCCTTATAAAATACAAGGTGTTCCGTTTGAAAAAAACCGACTTATTAGTAAAGTCGATTCAAATTAACGAAAGTTGGCATAGAATTATGAGAACTCTGTACATATTTTTTATATTTAAATACTTTTTCTAAAAGTATATGGCTTCGACTAGATTCCTTGAGAAAAGTATGCCTCTATCTTTTAACTTGCCGAAAATACGGCGTTAAATAGTTAATGGTGAATGTTTTTTAAATTAAAATATGTCAGAAAATATGAAGTTTAGGTATAGGGAAATTGATGATAGTCACACTAAAATGAAGAGTAGAATTTAAAAAAATGATAAAGAATATATGCTGCCATTTAAAGCAACGAAGTTGATACCGGCCCAGGGAAGGCAGAACACTCTGTACAAGTGAAATTATTTTTGGTTTGTGCTACTCTATAGGACTGAAAAGCCTGCAAAAAAGAAATAGCGTAACTCTTTTATTAAGCGAGATATTGGACTTCCGCGTACTAGGTGGACACTCAGTACTATCCAACTTGTTTAGAAACTAGTCAACTAACTTTAACCGTAAGATATCTGTATTTTTTTTTCAATTCAATTCAACTTTATTCAATGGATTGTTCAATAGATACAAATTAGATACAATATTCATAAATTACAACTTATACAGTGTGTACCCGGATTGTGTTTGCGATAGGTGTAATATACCAAAAAAAATTAGTACGTCTTTCATTTTCTGCAGTCTCGGCCTGCTTGACGTAAAATGGATTTTTACCAAATTTCAGTTAAAATGGGATCTAACTCACGGAGTTAATCTAAAGAAAATAAACCATCGCAGGTAAACTGGTCTTTCTGTTAATTTTATGGAAAAATTCTATGTGGATAAAATATTTGGCATTGAAAGTTAGAGCCATATGCCAACTTTCATTACATTTGAACAAAAAAAAAAAAATATACCACTTAAAGTAAATATCTTTTTATATTATTTTTTAACACAATTAACAATTTCAACGAATTCAACTAAAAACCTATTCAAATAGTGACCCACCTAAATTACTACATAATTCCACCCTTCTTCTAATTCTTTGTAACGTCTTCAAATTTCTTCAAGAGGTATTATTATTATTATTATTTTTTTTTTTAGCTAGTTAAAAACCCCTCACCCTCTCTGTGGCTCCGACCCTCACAGAGGGGAGCTGATAGTACCGGTAGCCACTCCCCATGCCCGTGGGGTGAGTGACTACTGGGTCCGGGAATCGTGTGCCCTGAGCAGACGTAATGAACCGAGAATGACGGCCTTCTGCATTCTGCCGGCTAAGACCTCTGCCGGATTTCGGCATGCCAGTATGATCTTAAGAGTGTGCAATGCCTATGCTTTTACATGGGAAACTTTGTGATTTTTTTCAAAGCTCCCTGTCCCACAAAAAAAAAATTAAAAAGGAATAAACATTTAGAAGTATGCGATGCACGAAATAAGATTTTTGTTATTTTAAATAAACCACACATTTGCCTAAAAAGCTGGGAAAACGAAATACATATAAAAGTTCATTCATAGTTTCATAGATGGCGACACCTTGACAATTAGACTCAGAGAATGGATTACAAGTGTTTATTTAATTTAGACCACAACAGTAAATATATCAAATATCTAACTTCGTAACGACAAGCACAATATTTTTCTACATAATAAAATATGTTTTCTGTATTTTTTATGCAACCCGTTTAGTAATAAAGCCTATAAAACGAAATATATAAATAACTCTCTAGCCACACTTGTTATCGCTGGCAATTCGACCAGCATAAACTGCCCGACTTAGTAAAAGAGTCCTCTATTTGACATTGAAGCATAATCCAACTAGGATACTATCAGTTGTAAACGTACTGTTATGAGCACTTCGAACAAACAAAATTATATTTAATATCCATAACTAATAACTTCTTCTTACCAGACCTATATCACACATTTTAACTAAAAAAGTGTAGAATATATGCGTATAGGACAGAAAATGTGAAAATCTAAAATTATCAATTTTTGTAGATAGGATGCTTTTACTTAAGACGGCAGTATACTGAGTAACATTTTCTAGGGATATTTAAAAATGCATGTGTAGAGAATATTATGTTATACATTCTATCTTTGAGGCAATAAAATCCATGAAAAATCTGGGTAATTATTTATTTTTTACTTCCACATTCAGTGGAAGTATACTAACGACAAAAAATTTTTATTGTTCAATAGAATGTCATGAAACGTCGAGATTTTAAATTTGAGCGAAAAAAAAATTTCTGCCTGTCGGTCTGTAACTTTTTTGTGCGCACGTTTACTCTGAAACCCTTTGAGATATTGACTTGAAATTTGGTACACATATGTACATTAACGAGATCTAGAACTAGATTATATTTTTATCTTGTTTCGTCGAAGGGTTGGGCGGTAAATTGGGGTAAATTTGGGGTAAATAGGTAAATCAAGCGGGTGAGAGTTCATGAAATTGGTATTTAGTATATACAGGAGAAGTCAATGTCTCAAAAAAAAATTTGACATTAGCCACCCCCATTACCACCCCCACCCATTATTAAAGGGGATGAAAAAAAATTGTGATTTAGTGTGTGTACAAGAACCAGAAACCTCAAAATATTTTTTTATTTCATCCACCCCCACTACCACCCCCTATCACCACCTTCACCCCACTACTGATGTGGGGTGTCGTTTTATGGGTTTTTGGGGTAGAGGATTTCAAATATTATATTATTAATTACAATTATATATATATATATATATATATATATATATATATATATATATATATATAAAGTGACACGGGATACTACTGAAGAAGACATATCACCACCTTCACCCCACTACCGATGTGGGGTGTCGTTTTATGGGTTTTTGGGGTTTCAAATATTATATTATTAATTACAATTATATATATATATATATATATATATATATAAAGTGACACGGGATACTACTGAAGAAGACATAAAACACTTTTTGATAAGGAAAACTGGAAATGAGGGTGATGATTTTATTGTCAAAGATTTGAAGGAACAAAGAAGGTTAAAACATACATGGTCGCAGCAGACTTCAAATATAAGGACGATTTTTACAAACCATCATTTTGGCCAAAAGGTGTTAATTACAAAAGGTTTGATTTTAACTGACACTATGAAAAATACAAAACAAGACGTACCATTACGGATGAAGATAAGGAAAATCCAGGAAATATGGAGCCATTATAGGTTTGTGTCTAGTATTATAACTAGTTTGAGTATGGTATTCACTAAGATGGTTTTGTGCATAGACATTACATTCAAATATGTACTGGTTGGTGGAAGTAAGTATACCTAAATTTTTGAATAAGGGTCTACAGGTATCATTATATTTATAATGTCTGATGATTCTTACTGCTCGTTTTTGTAATTTTAATATTTTAGAGGCATGTGAAGATCCTCCCCAAAGTAAGATACCATAGCACATTATGCTATGAAAAAGAGAATGATATGCCATTAAGATTACACTTTGATCAACCAAATTGTTAAGATTTTTTAATAGGAAGATGCAACTTGACAGTTTTTTGGACAGGCAATCTATATGAGCCTCCCAGGATGGCTTACTATCAAAAATGAGACCTAGGCATTTTACTGGATTATTATTTTCGATGCAAATATGAGGGTTTAAGTTAAAAATGAGTGTTTGAGTTTTATCTTCATTTAATTTTAATTTAATATTGTTAAAATAACATTTAGCTTGTAACTGCATTTCTTCTGATACACTAATAAGATGTTTTAAATTTCTATCTACTGAGAGTAAGGTGGTATCATCAGCATATTCAACATTTTTGCAACAAAGATTTGTCGATATGTCATTTATATATAATATGAACAAGACTGGTCCTAGGATGGATCCCATGCTTCAGAGGCTTTAGCGAGGACTTAGTAGTACTATAACTGACACACTGGTACCTGTTCATAATATAACTTTTAATAAAAGACAGAGGAGGCCCTTTGATACCATAACTTTCTAATTTTATTAATAGTATTTCAGCAGAAACGCAGTCAAAGGCCTTGGATAGATCCAAATAAGACGTCATGATCATATTTCCATTTTCAAACTCATCTGTAACAAAAGTTATAATGTCTGTTAAGGCTTTAATAGTAGACTTTCCTCCTCTATTACAATTTAGCAAATTATTACTTTCTAAATAATGCATCAATCTAACTTTATATGCCATCTCTAACAATTTCGATAGGATAGGAACTATTGAGATTGGCCTGTAGTTGTTTTCAAGATTTTTATCTCCCTTTTTAAATATGGGAGTTACCTTTGAATTTTTAAGACAATCAGGAAATACTCCTTTTTCGAAACACATGTTAATTAGATGGGTAATCTGTGGTATGAGTTCCTCTTTAGCTATTTTAATCATGTCACTATTTATGCCATAATAATCTTTACATTTTGATGTGCTTAACATATCTATTAGATTACTAACTTCCAGTTCAGAAACTGGCTCCAGGTAAAAAAAAAATAAAACTTTACTGTTTCTTAAGTTGTTAAGGTAATCTAAGTTGTTATCGTTAAGAGTATTTAAAATTTCACTAGAAATATTAACAAAGAAATTATTTAGATCTTCGACAGATATTTCAAGACAAGTTTCTTTCCTTTTATTTTGATTTATAATAGACCATGCAACCTTTTGTTTATTAGAAGCATTCGCAATGAGGGTAGAGTTGTGATTTATAGTTTCAGATTTTAGTGCTTTTTTATATTCTCTTTTAAGTTTGTTATAAGATTCTTTGAAGGTAGAGTTAAACTTGCTAAAATCATGCAACATTATAAGATTATTTCTCATTGATCTAATTTGTTCACAGTACTTAATTTTATTGTGTTTTATTTTACTCTGTTTGAGAGGAAAAGCAGTATCAAAAGATTGAATAATGTTATTAATTAAGTTTTCAGATATTAGATTAACATCCTCAGTTTGGAAAAAAAAACGACCAATCCGAGTTAACAATTGACAGTTTGTAAGTTTCTTTAGTTAAATTATTGATTATTCTGTAAGTTTGATGTTCATTATTAGGGTAAATTTTAGTAGATTCGTAGTAGGAAAAACTCAAACATTCATGATCAGATAAGCATGGATTATAAACATTTGTCTCACAATGCTGATGGTCAATATTCGAAAAAATATTATCTATTCTCGTTGCAGATGTATTTGTAACCCTTGTGAAGTTACTAATACACTCATACATACCGAGTGAAATAAAGAGGTTTGTCAGAATTAGCGAATTTACTGATTTTTTTGTGAAATCAACATTAAAGTCTGCACAGAATATAATTTTTTTATCCAGATGAATTTTATCCAAAAAAAACTGTCAAGTTGTTATTAAAAATTTCAAAATCACCTAAAGGGGATCGATAACAGCAACGTATAATTGACTTAAACTTACATAATTCAATTGCACATATTTCAAAATTCATGTCAATACAAATTTTGTCAACCCAGTTGTATGACTTATATGCTAAACCATCCTGGATAAAGATAGCAACCCCCCACGAATATGGTTGGATCTTGTGTAGAAACTGGCCAAAGTATAACCATTTAGAGAAATGTTCTTAATTTGTTCATCATAACACTAAATTTCGCTAAAGCAAAGAACATCATACCTATTTTTTGAAAGAAGTTAAGTTCCAACAATTTATTGTGTAGGCACTGAATATTTATATAGAATATTGACAATTTGTTTTGATTTTTAGCGATGTCCATAGAACTATGAACATTTTTACAAATATTTATAAATTTTCCTTCATTTGGTCCTGTTAGGCTACTTCTAAAAAAGACTCTGGGTTTTCCTTATCTTCATCCGTAATGGTACGTCTTGTTTTGTATTTTTCATAGTGTCAGTTAAAATCAAACCTTTTGTAATTAACACCTTTTGGCCAAAATGATGGTTTGTAAAAATCGTCCTTATGTTTGAAGTCTGCTGCGACCATGTATGTTTTAACCTTCTTTGTTCCTTCAAATCTTTGACAATAAAATCATCACCCTCATTTCCAGTTTTCCTTATCAAAAAGTGTTTTATGTCTTCTTCAGTAGTATCTCGTGTCACTTTATATATATATATATATATATATATATATATATATATATATATATATATATATATATATATATATATATATATATATATATATATATATATATATATATATATATATTGAACCAATCGACGCTCTCAGTCCCGACATGTTCATCAGAGAACTCAGACCCACTAGAAATAATTGAGTAAGGGTAGTATATATTATGTTTTATATTCGTACTTATTGCCCCAATTAAGAGCAACCAAATGGGGGTAAGAAAATATGGAGATTTTTTTTTTTGCCAAATTCAATAATCGTTCCCAGGACCGACGCGTTCAACCGCCTTTTCAGACCCGTGTGTATCATAATGACATACCTAATAGACGATACCAGTCCCGACACTGTTGCCGGACCTCACCTATAGATGCAGATGTTTCATTAATAATTTATCCCTACTAGATTAGCCTAAAGAGAGAAACATAACTAATACTCTTGAAGAAACATTCTAAAATCGTTTAAAAGTTAACGAAAGTGACTATTTTTGGTGTTTGCAATTATTTAACATATTTTTCAGGACAATAAGTACCAGAAAAGAAAATTAATCACCCACCCCATTGGCAAGGGGTTATCTTAATATCTCTCATAATATACCGGGTGCCACAGGCTAGAGGCTCCCCCCTATATTTCCTTTACTTTTTAATTTATCAATTTGAAATTTGGGTTGCATAAACTACCTGTAAAAATGAATTTTTGGGCATAAAGAACGGTACGAGACCATTTCTGGTTTACTCGGAAATGACCGCAACTTTCGATTTTTACATACTTGGATTCAAGACAACATTTCTGAGTATATAATGATATTTTCGCGAATTTTTGAGTTGATGTCCAGTTTTCTTAAGCATTTTAAGACATTCATCTAAAATGCTTTGGAATACTAAAATTTGTTCTACGGCAGGTAAAGTCCAAGGCAAAAATATAATTTTTGATTTTATTTCATTAATGACTATTTACGAAATTGAAGAAATCACTTTTTTATTGAAAACTCTTTTTTCAAGTGGTGCTTCCTAGTGTTCAATAAATTATAGATTTTTTTTTCTGAATTCATTGATATCAATTTCAAATCCATGCTCTTTGTTTTTCTCTTTTATTTTTATTTAAAAATAAAAAATCACTTTCAAAATAATTTTTATTGATCCTTATACTTTGCAATAGTACCTACTTATACCTAAACAAAAGAGAGAACCAAAAGGCTATTATTCACAAAAAGGTAGTTATTCACATTTCATTATTAGACATGATTTTTGCAAAGGCAACTACGTTAAATTTCAAGAAAAACTATATTGAAAGTGATTTTTTATGTTTAAAAAAATTCAACAAAATAGAAAAACAAATAGCATAGATTTGAAATGGATATCAATGAATTCAGAAAAAAATCTATAATTTATCGAACAGTATGAGCCACCACCTTCCCATTTGAAAAAAAAAGTTTTCGATAAAAAAGTGCTTTGTTCAATTTTGGAGGCTTCATAAATAGTTATCAATGAAATTAAATGAAAAATTATATTTTTCCCTTGGACTTTACCTGCTGTAGAACAAATTTTGGTATTCCAAAGCACTCTAGACGCATGTCTTAAACTGCTTTAAAAACTGAACATTGACTCAAAAATTCGCGAAAATCTCATGGTATACTCAGAATGTTGCCTTGAGTCCAAATATGTAAAAATGTACAGGGTGTTCCATTTAAAAATCAAAAGTTGCGGTCATTTCTGGGTGAACAGGAAATGGTCTCATACCGTTTTTTGCGTCCAAAAATTCATTTTTACAGGTAGTTTATGTACCAAATTTTAAATGGATAAATTAAAAAATAAAGGAAATATAGGGCGGGAGCCACTAACCTGTAGCACCCGGTATAGTTGTAACATGACTTACCAGATATGCAATGCAAGCGTTTTAAATCATTTTTTCCGCCATGAGGTGTATTATTTAATCCTTTAAGCGCAATGCGCATGTCAGTAGCCGGAATGTGATTTTCTGAAATATTTCATTATTGCTGTTTTTCTTAATGTACTAATATTTGTCATTATGACAACATATTTTCAGACATGTCTAAGTAATGGTACATATTTTATAGGGATAGTGTAAACACCGACAAATTAAATAGTCTATACAGGTCAAACCAGACAGTTATTGAATACGAAATTATATTCTTTTTTTATATTCTTTTTCGTAAATGTGTTACGCCTGGTACAATAATATTACGATTTATTAATATTAATAGAAATTTTGAGAATAATGGAACTATCAGCCAAACAGTTTATTACACTTTGAGCTAGCCCCTTTTTAATGGACAAATTTATTATATCTATTTAGTGGAGTAAATGAAAGCTCCATCTCTCATATATTACTAATTTCCTATGGGTTACTTTTCGCATCAGATTTCGTTAAAATCGAAATACCTATCTCAAAAACTATTGGTTTTTTAGGTAGGAAATGATCTTGAAAATTACCTTAAAATAATGAACAGAATTCGAATCCGGCATAAAAAATAAGGCATGCTATTTAAAATAAGGAAGTTGATGTCAATTTCCGGTAAAACGTGACGTTATTTTCATTAAATATAGTACCCTTGAAAACACCTGTCCCTAAATTTTCAGCTGAAAATTATTTGTTTTTTTAAAACGTGTAATAGGCCACTAACCGTGATATTGCGATATGATCTATACAACTAGAAATATTTAAGAAGAACTGCAAAAAACACAATATGATACCTTTTGAAAAAATACTGCATTGGAAAATCAGCAAATAAAAATGTTTTTAAGATTACCGCAAGATGTCGTAATCAAAGAAATAGAAAACTAAAAAACATGTATTTCGCTAAAAAGGCAGCTAAAAAATTGCATTTATTGTAATGCATCCGTAATTTTCATTCATTTTTATTAGAGTTTTTTCGGTTGATCTTTTAATAAGGATCAAATATTTGACATCTTGAGCCAAAAATGTATAAATATTTAAAAGCACCGCCGCCACCTCGACTGTGCTATCAATACTAATCCACAATGTTAAATATGGCAGAAAATTTTAAAGGCTGTTAAACTCAAATTATTTTTTAATATTCAGCGAAGAAGCGTGCACAGTTTTGCAGTTCCTTCAACATAAGCAACTTAGTTTTTAATGCCTCATTTATTATATAGTAAGAAAAACATACTTGTAAATGTGGTAGTTCTTTTAACCAAATAAACTAAGAGAAAGTGGACGCATTATAGCGGGTAGCTTTTAGGTCCAACCCAACATGTGGCAAGTCATAAAGTCATTATTAGCTCTGCTTATCGTATTGTATATTTGTATAATGTTCCCGGAAATGCCTTGGACTTGAAAAATGAAATGCCGGTCATTTTATAGCTGACAACTTTTAATGCTAAAAAATCGACTTCATTAACTTTTAAATACCTACACCTACTACCAACAATATCGGTAAGCGATTTGTACGATCGTACAAAAATACTTATTAAATTATTCTTAAAAAATGTTTTTTTCTTAACCATCTCTCAAGCAACAAAAGTAATTAAGGGATATTGTGTTAAGTAGCACAGACTAGGTCTATAGCTATGTAGATTCCGATCACATGCAAGACTCCGAAAATTTGCTCCTTGTCCGAAATAACATACAATTAAAATTTTTAACTTTCTCCAGAATAGAATCGAAATATCATCGAGTTTTGATACTGCGTCACTCCAGCAGATGCCATGCAATGCCCCTTTTTTTCTAGTAATTTTTTTTCTTGAGGTCCTCATAGTAATAATGACAAACTTTTATCGTCTCCTTGTTTTCATGTAGTCAGTAATAATATAAATTACAGACTGTCACCAAATTATGAGCATATCCAAATTTACTTTAATAAACATTTGATCAATGGTTGTACGTGTAAACTGTAAAACAATCAATTTGAGTACAGAGCGGTTTTACGGGGGGATGGGGGAGAAATTTATTTCAATAATGAATAATTATTTTTAAAAATTAGTCCCTCATATGGTATCTTTAAGCCTCATCGAGTGCTGAAAAAACTTTTGTGAAAAATACATCTGTTATGGATTGTTTCTAACAATTTTTTAGTAAAAAGTTGTTTCACCTATTTTTTAATTTTGAATTCCTTTCTATCAAATATTAAACGCAGTATTTCTTAAAAATCGATCTATCGATCAAAAGCGGAGGAAATTCCAAATTTGCTTTTATGTTTTGTGATTTGAAAACTGCATATTTAAGAAAAATACAGGATCTCATCGCGAAGAGTAGTCAAAAATACATAAGTAAAAAAAAATGGTAATGTTCAAATTTCCTAAGGATAGCTAATACTTCTAATAATCTACTAATCTAATCTAATAGGCTAATAATCTGCAAACTTTGCCAAAAAATGTTGCGTGCGATTTAGACGTTCCATGTTTCTTTTTTGTATGACTGTCTATTTTTTTTTTTTCAATTGTTAATTGAGGCGACCTGGCCGCTTGAAGAGTAGCGCGAAAAACGGTCATTTTTAACCTTTCACGCGGACGCCTGTAATAATAATAATAATAATATGCTTGTGCGTAAAAAAGTTCACACTTGTATATTACAATCAGTCAGAGGTTCTAATTATGTATCGTTACCATGGTAGCATCCATAAAAAATTCCAGAAATTTTTCGCCTGGTGGATACGGTAGGTGAAATTACCCTGGAGTTTTTTCTGTCAAATGTTTTATTATTGGAATTTAATTTTTTTTATATATGGTAAAAAATAAACGTTCCACCACATTTCGTAGATCAAAATTAAAAATAATAATATAGACTATTCTTAATCTACTTTCTATTGTTTAATGCAACTAAAATTGCTAAATCATATTTTATTTTACTTGACGTTTTGTAGAATCTGTGAAAAATCAAATGAATTCGCTTTAAAATATTTGACATACACACCCTTTTTTACAGTTTTAGTATCGTATATTATTATGTTTGTTATGATAATAATGTTAGAGTGATCCATTAGTTTTTAATTTTATTTAGATGTGAAATTATCTTGCCGAATTCCCCACGTATTTGAATTACTATCAGAAAATGTTTTCTGGATCTCGGAATGTAATGTTGGGGATA